>CAUDMG010000693.1:1155000-1367500 GCA_958450375.1 Homarus gammarus
ACACTACTCTGTCTGTTCTGAGCCTGGTGGTCGGTTTTTGTTTCACTTTGCTCCCGAAACTGAAGTAGAAGGGAAGAAACATGCAGAGGTCATTGCTGATCATATTTTATGTTGGGTTCAGGAGAGAGGACTTGGCAGTTCACTGCAGGCTGTTGGTGGAGATTCAACTGCAGTGAACACCGGATGGCAGGGGGGTGTAATGACGCATTTAGAGAAAAAACTAGGAAGAAGACTTGTTTGGATTGTATGTGATTTACATACAGGCGAGCTACCTCTTCGTCATCTCATCCAGGAACTTGATGGTCCTACAAAGAGCAACAACAAGTGGTCAGGTCCCCTTGGCATCATGCTGGATGAAGCAACACAACTAGAAATAAATACAACCTTTCCAAAGGTCGAAGTTGGCCCTCCCCTTCCGGCGTTGTCTGAAGGAGTCATCAAAGATCTCAGCACAGATCAATCCTATGCTTATCGTATTGCCCAAGCAATAAGATCAGGAGAAGTGCCTCAGTCATTGGCTCTCTTGGAGATTGGACCTGTCAGTCACAGCCGTTGGTTAACTACAGCTCTTCGTTTCTGCAGGATTTGGATTTCCAAACACGAATTGAAGGGCAAAGTGCTGAAGAATTTGAGGTTAATTGTTGAATTTATTATTGGAGTTTATCTTCCCCAGTGGTTTAGTGTGAAACTTAATCCTATGTGGGTGGATGGGCCCAATCACCTTTTGTTTCAATTGCAGCTAGTAAGAACACAGAGGAAGGTAGTGAGGGACATCGTGTTACCTGTGGCAAGAAGGTCCGCTTGGTATGCTCGATCAGAAGCAGTTTTGCAAGCAATGCTTTGCAGTAAATGTACCAGTCTCCGAACCGAGGCTGTAGAAGTCATTCTAAAGATTAGAGGAACGCTAATAGATGACGACCAGTTGGGAGACTGTTCGTTTCATTCAAGAAAAGTTCCCCCAATAAACGTCAATGCCACCAAATTGTCAGAATTGGTTGACTTGAGTTTGGAAGTCTCAGAGCCACCATTGACAACAAGTCTAACTAGCCAAGAATTGAGAAACCTTAAAGAGACTCCAATGCAGGTGCCGAAGTGGCCTTCCCACACTCAAAGTGTGGAGAGATGTGTGAAAATGGTCACAGAAGCAGCGGGCCATGTTTACAGCCACGAGAGGCGAGAAGGTTACATCAAAGCACAAATAGCAAGCAGACTACTGATGACAAGAAACCAAAGCAAAGAGAGTATGAAGGCATTGGTTACTTTCAAATAGACTACGGATAATAAAATATAATAATTTGAAACTTGAAACAGTAACATGCGTGCAAACGCTGGTTATGTTATAAATTCACAAATATGTACATTTAAAAATCCATTTGATGTAGGTAGGACTTATTATAAAAAAAAAATTATGCCAGAATATTGTTTTGCATGCTTAAAGACTACAATAAATTGCTACCAAATTACTCGATTTTCAATTTAGCCAGTTCACCCCCTAAATTGACACACCCTAATATATATATATATATATATATATATATATATATATATATATATATATATATATATATATATATATATATATATATATATATATATATATATATATATATATAGTACTCCCTAAAATGTTATTCTATTCATGAAACATAATTTTGTTTACTTCTTCCATCTTTTAAAAAAAATTTGTGAATTACTGTACCTTCACTTCTAAAATGTTTTCATTTTTCAAGACACTACAAATAACAGACTTGTAACTCAAAGATGGAATAACACATGCATACCTTTACAGTCCATATACTGTAATGACAAGCTCCATACCTTCATGAATCAAACAATATTTTAAGCATTTGGCAACATATTCTGTACAGGCAGGGCTTTAATAAATAAACCGCACAGGCAAATCGCATTTATTTCAAATTTCAATACTGTACATGGAGCTACCATGTAAACCTCACCTGTTGTTGAAGGATCACACAGGGTGTTTTTAAACAATAAACTCCCAAAATTACAATTGTACAAAAAATCCATTTTCAACACTGAAACTGAGACTGGATAAGTCACTCTGCCTTTGTAATGTCACTCAAAACCTGCACCTAATACAGTATCTTGCTTTCTCAATTAAGGATTTTTGCACAACTCTGTTTTTATGGGTTTATTGATTAGAAAAAGGTAGACTAATCTATACTGAGTACATATCATTTGTTTTATAAAACTTTCATATTTATAATATGAAGAGCACTGGGACATACCTCGAATTGTTAGTACAGGTATACTGTATATTGCTTAAATTAAAATTGAAGGATCAACAAATACAAAAATATATATATTTTGGTATGGGTGTATTAATCATAAATTTTACACAATACAGACATAGTGTTTCAGACTAAAGTGTAAATTTTTACTAATTGCAAATACAAATGGCATCATCAAAGTACTGTATAAACATTTTATAACTGAAAATTCAAGTAAATTTCCACTAACCTAGATTACTGTACAAAATTAACACAAGATAACCGTACAAGGACTTGAGTACATACCACTAAAGCAAAGATATCATAAACATTCATATAAAATTATTCCTACGACTTGCAGGATCTTCAAGCTATTAACATGACTCTTCACTGCATCCTCAGCAGCTCTGCTGAAATATTTGATCATACAAAAAAGAGGCTGAAATAAAGAGGACTTAAGTTTCTGAACAAAATTTAATAATAATATTTATAAAGAGATCACCACAAAGAGCTTAACCCTGGGAGCAGTAAGTACCATGCAGTACTGTACAATAGAGTACTGTACTTAATTTGACATACCTGGGCCTTGTGGGCCAAACTATTGTAAACACATATTATACTTCAACTGCAACTTAAAATTGGCAGGATTTATGGTTTTTGTGGCATATACCATCTATCTACAAAAGTGGTCTAAAAAAATCTTGCCACCATTACCCCATGCCTCAAACTGTATTGAGATGTCATATAGGAAGGGTATACTCCTCCTATTTTTTAAAAACTAGTTCCTGATGTGTTACTGTATTGGTGCTCCACAATTTCAAATACTGTAATACTATTGCCAAAACTCATTATCCTGGATACAGAAGGAAATTTGAAACTCACTGCTCAATGGGTTGAGAGAGTGGGCTTTCCATGCTTAATTTGTCAAGTGTACAGTACAGAAAAATTCTTATCTGCCACAATTAAAAATACATTAGTTGGTGATAATGGTAGTGATATTTAAAGGGTATCAAATTTCACGTTGGTTTAAATATTAATGTAATAAACTAATAAACATGTAATATTTACTAATATTGTTTAAAGATGCTTTTGCATTAATACACACTGAGTGGGAACAGAATTTCCTTCATGTCCTCAAGTTTGTTGGTAAGAGTCCAGGGCACCACCAACAGTCTACCCAGATGTGAAAAGGTTCTGTACTAAGCTTGAAAAAGTGAAGGCAGCAGAAAGCAGAACTAGCCACACTGCCTCCTTATGAACTGAAGTTTCAATATTCAGTGTGCTGTAACTGCACTAACTTAATAGGCTGTCAACATTTACGGTACATGTACTGTACAGTACTGTATACTGTAAACATTTATCATGTGCCCCCACCCTTGCTTATTTTTGTGATGATCCTTTACCAATAAAATTAAATTTGTAATAAAAAGACAGGCTTCAAATAATGTACTGTACGTACTGTTTACTATATGGTCAGGTGTCTATCTACTGGTACAGGTATTATTTTTCAGTTTATAAATTTATTATTACAACACACTAAATATGGCATTCTTCTTTTTGTTTACTAGTAAAGATAAATAAAATTTCAACTGGAACTGTTATTTCACATAACATGGATATAACTGGTACTTAGTATACGAGCCCTATAAATCATATGCAGTACCCAATTTGAATACAGAATGGTAAATAAAACTTTTTTTTTTACAGTACAGGTATACAGGTATTCTAACCAAATACAAAAAATAACAGAATTTGTACTTAGAAATGGCATAAGAGGCAAGCCCACTGCGCACCACACTAAAACACTTGTTACTTGTTAATAATGCAAACTCAAAATCATCTTTTGGTGAAAATAAAGAGAATTCTAATAGTACCTTTAAAATATTAATTAAAAATGATAACTAAAACTGATTACTGTACAGATTTCCCTGATGCTGTGACACTAAACAGGATCTAGATTCAAAGATTCTGTATGTGAATTTTGTCTTCTTACCGGTGTTAATAAAATGCAAACAGTTTTAATGCCATTTCTGGTACAGTATTCTTAAAGTGAGCCACTTAAATGCCATCTAACATATCTAGTTACAGTATGTAGAATATCTAGACCTGTGAGTTATTAAGAACAAGAACTATTAAAACTTACTGTATCCAAGGATGATATTAAAACTGCTGAGAGTACAGTGTATATAACTTACCTTTGTGCTAATTATGTAACAGGTAGAGGATCAAGACAATTGTACTGCACTTTAGAATATCAAGTATTCTAGGGCAACTACCTACCATTTCAAGTAGATGTCTAGGGAAATGTATGTATATTACCAGTCCAAGGCTGAGCACAAAAATATATCAAAATTTCACAATCAAGAAATAAAATTATTATTCACCCACAACCAACACCGTGTAGAGCTCATGAACCAACCATCATACTGCATCTTCCAAAACTGGCCATTAGATACAAATAAAATCCATATAAGATGGCACTGAATATAATGTACACTTAATTTAGCACAATGAAGAACACTCAAGAAACTATGTATCAATATTTTTAAATGGTATTTATTGTATACAACAAATACATCATTACGACAAACCTTTTTCATGCCAAATTTATTGTATCTTCAGCTGAGAAAACATTCAAATTGTCACCTGTCAATTTTCTTGTTCAACAGAAAAACAATTACGATGTACTGTACTTCATTGCATCTGACTGATTAAATTAAATGTCCTCAAGCTGTCATCACCAACATCAGCTATCTCAATCTTCCCATCTTCTTGTAGCTAACTCTCATCATATACAGACTCTGCAACTGCTTCAACTGGTATAAGTACACTGCACCATGATTCACTGTTATTAATGCCACTCTGTCAGTGCATTAGATCTTTTATCTACATTTCACTATGACACACAACTTAGCAGCAGTTAATGCCTGGAGTAGATCACACACAGTAATACATGTGTAAAGTAAAATTTTTCATTGACTGAAGCATTAACCTCTATATGATCCTCTAATAATGAACATTAACCACAAATCCAACTCCAAATAACACTCAAAGAGTTCAAATGGAAATTCTTGAGTTGGTGGCCTTCACTGACTCCTCACTACCTGGTTACTAAGTTGGCCTTCTTGCATTACCTTCATATATGATCTCAGGCTTCACCAGCTGTTCATAAACACACTTATTTTCAATTCTTAAATCTGATACTTCACATATGTTTTCTCAAATACCTGTACATCTTTTTCTTCACTTTTTTTTCCAAAGTTTGAAAATTTTCTCAAATACATATTTTTCTTCCCTTTTCAAATTTTTAATTTCACCAGCTGTTCAAATTTAATTTTCCCCACCTTTATAATCTTATCCTTCTCCAATGTTCTGAAATACCATTATATTCTTCCAGTTTCCAAGTTTATATAGTAATTCACCCTCTGTTCACATACTGTACAGTATATCCTTTTCAAATCTTACAATTTATTCAAAGTGTTCATAAACACTTTTCCTTTGTGTAACTACACTGTATAGGCATTTCTCTACTTTGTCAACACTTCAGAGAATATGTAGAAAATAAAGCAATGCTATTTTGCAGTCAAATGACACACCCACTTTTGAAGAAAATTTCCAACAAAAAGCTCTTCAGTCAAAGTCAAAATGTGCCACCTTGATGTTATTTTGTGGACTTCTATGAACTGATACACATCTCCATCAGTCTGAACCACAAATGGAAACAAAAATAAAAAAGCATTAATAAGTTTCAGAAAATTTTCAACTAAAGTATACAGTACATTTATTGCTTTATTAGTAATTAACAAAACTAATGTGTCTTTTCACTTATCCCTTATTAAAGTTATTGTCCAGTTACTTTACATTTGTGTAAAATAGTAAAAAAGAAAAAATTATAAATTTCTATTTAACTCTATTTGAATAAATGAACACAAACACCACTCACTTGTACCACAAATGAATTCCTTAGTATCTTTGTTTCCTGTAGGGGGGTTTCAATGTATGCCTGTCTCGGTGTCCACTTGAAATAGGAGAGCGTCCATGGTCCCTAGGACGTGGAGAGACACTTCCCTTTCCTCTGGTGTGATAAGGATCTTCATCATGCTTTCGGTGCACTTTATCTTGTCTCCCTGAACTTTCATCCCTCTGTAACTGCCACAACTTGAACTCTGTTTCAATGCTTTCCTCTTCCAATTTCTTCAACTTTAGTTCAACCTTTTGTTCTCGAAGACGTAATAGGTGAACTCTCAAATCTTCATCATCTTCTTCTTCTTTGCTTTTTTGGTGTGAATCTCTCTCTGGAGTTCCATCAAAGCCAGTGCATATTTTTGTGTCTGTCCCTGATCTATCACTTTCTGAACGCTTTTCATCCGTCTTACTTCCACTTGGAGGAACAATGACATCATGTATATTACTTCCTGTCCAACTCCTCCTGGGATTAATACCTTTCTCAGCACTATTACTCTTGTTATAGCTTAGATCTCGTTCATTCCACATCTTATTGTTTAATGGATCAAGTTCATCACGGACACCAACTTCAGAGTCTATCCTTGTTTTCTCTGGAATTCTTCCTACATTCCTACTAGGGTTACCCCTTCCTTTTGACTGTGAATAACCCTCCGGTGAAACTGGGGAGCAACCTCGATGTAAAGGTGGAGAATTCTGTTGTGATGGGCTTCTCCGAGAATGATGAGAAGTCCTCGGTGAGCCCATGTGAGATCTGTCTCTGGAGAAAGGATTGTGATCGACTGCATATTCCACCACAGACTGTGCTGAAACTGGGGAACAACCTCTTTGAAGGTTGTCTGACGACAACGACCTCGACCTCCTCCTCCTCCTCATCTGAGGAGATCTTAAGCTTTGTGATCCTCTATGTCCCGAAGAACAAAACTTACTAGGTCTTGGTGACAATGAAACTTCTTCAAATAATGGTGACCTTTCAATCTTTTCTAATCCATAGTGTTTTGAAGACTCATAAGGTCTTGGAGATCTTCCCCTCACAGGTCTTGGAGATCTTCCTCTTGCAGAAGGTCCTGGAGATCTTCCTCTTGCAGAAGGTCCTGGAGATCTTCCTCTTGCAGAAGGTCCTGGAGATCTTCCTCTTGCAGAAGGTCCAAGAGATCTTCTTCCTGTTGTTGGTCCTGGGGATCTTCCTCTTGTATATGATCCTGGTGATCTACCCCTAGCTAAATATCTTGGAGACCTTACTCCAGCAGGCTGTTCTGAAGACCTGCCTCTCGATGGAAGCCCTGGAGATCTTCCTCTTGCAGAAGGACCTGGAGATCGTCCTCTTGCAGATGGACCTGGAGATCTTCCTCTTGCAGAAGGACCTGGAGATCTTCCTCTTGCAGAAGGACCTGGAGATCTTCCTCTTGCAGAAGGACCTGGAGATCTTCCTCTTGCTGAATGACCTGGAGATCTTCCTCTTGCTGAATGACCAGGAGACCTTCCTCGTCCTGAATGACCTGGAGATCTTCCTCTTGCTATATGACCAGGAGATCTTCCTCTTGCTATATGACCTGGAGATCTTCCTCTTGCTATATGACCTGGAGATCTTCCTCTTGCTATATGACCTGGAGATCTTCCTCTTGTTGTATGACCTGGAGATCTTCCTCTTAATGGAGGGCCAGGAGATTTTCCTCTTGTGGATGGTTTTGGAGATCTTCCTCTTGATGGCAGACCTGGTGACCTGCCTCTAGTTACTGGACCTGACGACCTCACTAAAGAAGACGGACCTGGAGACCTCCCCCGAGCCTGAGGTCTGGGTGACCTTCTTCGTGCTGATAGTTCTAGGGACTTTTCTCTACTATTTCTGCGTTGTGAATGGATTTCCATTGATCTCCCTCTATGTAGAGATCCTCTCATATCAGATGAATGTGATCTATGCCTTGAAGACTGATTAGGATCTGCCTGGTCAAATGAAGGCCTTGTTAATCTTCCAGTATCTGGGGAATGTTTCCTTGGAAAAGATGAGGTTTTCCAAAATCCTGGGGCATTATTAGGGGAATAATAATCACCACTGGGCTCTGCTTTAAAATCTACATATTGCTCATCACAAACTGGGGTTTTGCTCTGAGGTGGCATTCCATAATCTGTAGGTGTATCTGTGTAATGTTCTGAATATTCTCCACTACCTCCCTGAATAAATGGTGGGGACAATTTTGGTCTTTTAGCTTTCAGGGAATCGGGTTGCATGGAAAACTCGCCATATTCTCGAGAAACAGAATGACCTAATGAGAGGTCATAGCTTCTTTTTTGGGCAGAATTTTGAGTATCTGGTACTTCATAACCCCACTTCCAAGTTGAATCATCCATTCTATCTCTATCATGAAAGGTTTGTGACGTGGAGTCTGCATGAATATTTCCTCTGAGTTCCCCAAATCTAGCCACTGATCTCTCTCCAAATGAACCTCCTCCAGAAAATGAGTTGCTAGAGAAATCCCAGTCCACTGTATTATCTGGTCTTGCCATTCTACTTGAGATAGCTGTATTCTGTGTATAGTTGTCATTATGTAGATGGGAATGAGGAGAGCTAAATGGTGTATCATTTTGCTGTTGGCCAACCAGCGGTATTCCTTTCTCAACCATAAATGAATCTGTTGGCATATTCATCTTCAACCTCCAAGACCTCAGGTAGTCAAATGCTTTTGAACTTTTACCCCGCTGTTGTGCTCCCCTGCTTATAAAAGCCCTACCCCCTTCCATATTTTGTGGTCCACCTGTCGATGTCAAACTAGGTGCAAGTAGATGACTTGAATCATATCCTCTTGTTGAGCCAAAGTTTTTAGTAGCATTAAACAAAAGGTCCATGCTTTTTTTTATAGGATTATGACTACCTGTTGAGTGGAGAGACATATCAGAAGTATTGGATTTTGGTTCTTCACTAGCTAGTGACGAGTATCCACCCCTTCCTTGTCCAATGTCATCTTGGGGATTCATTCTTGTATTAGGCTGAGAAGGGAGCCCTCTGAATGAAGAATCAATATCAGTGGCAGATCTGTGATTATAATCACAAATATTTTTATTCAGTCCAGTTCTTGGTTGGCCCTGCATTCGGGAATCCAAATACAGTCTGAAGTCCCCCTGCATTCTTGAATCTGGTGGCATTCTTATGCCATCTTGTATCCCTGGAGCAGTCTGCATTCTTGACTCTGAATACATTTTTACAACATCCGGCATCCTAGAATTTCCAAGTGTTCCTGAATTTCCTTGTAATCTTGATTCCAGATACAAGCTGCTGTCTCTCTCTCCAGGTAGTCTGGATTCAGGAAACATTCTAGAGTCACCCAACATTCTCATATCCCCTGGTATTCTTGAGTCAGGATACATTCGTGTTTCTCCTTGCATTCTTAATCCTCCATGCTGTCTTGAGTTCCCTGGTATTCTTGAGCCCTCCAACATTCGGAAGTTTCCCTGCATCTCAGAACCTCCGTATATTCGAGAATCCCCCAACATTCTTGAAGCACCTGGCATCCTTGAATCACTAAACATTCTGGAATTTCCCAACATTCTTGTATCCCTCTGCATTTTTGAAGAATCTGTGATTCTAATCCAAAGTTCACTGATATTTTAAGAGAAATTACAGTTCCTCCTATTTAAATGGAAACTTTCAGGTCTACAATGCTGATAATCGAAGCATTAGCTTGCAAATTTCAGGCCATCTTGATGCACTAAGTGCAATATTCATCCCACCATGTGATGAGTTACATTGAGGCCAACCATTTTCTATTTCCTTGGTTGTTAATGCTGTTCTGAAATTACTCACCACAATGTACTCTCAGCACATTAATCATTTTTCTTACAAATTCCTCGATATTATCCACCTTAACTACTGCAGAAATCATAACATTGACTCTATTTTCGATTTGCTGACAAAATGTTCTCCATCATTCACTTTCATTGTTCAAAAAAAAAGTACTCAATTTTTCCAAGTAAAAAGACAAGGAGTTCTATGGTTCTATAAAGCACAAGTTCACTAGAATTTGCAGTGGTCCAGTCACAAGTGCTTACTCAAGTCTTCATGTTTTGCCAAAGATTAGTCTGCTCAAAGCCTCAAACCTGTGCGACCTGCAAGAAAGTGATGGGCGAGTATAAGGCAAGATATCAATATCACCAGAGCCAAGTACACTGACGAACCAAGTATAAAAACCCATCCCAATACAGTATTCCTCTTTGAAAACACAACATTGTATAATAGCCTTTACCTAACATTTATTTATGGCATAAGACTTCTGTATATTTTTGTTGCAGGGGGCTATCTTATTAAACCTAGTTAGATTACATTATAGTATGCTTTTTCTTTTCAGTCTGATATAACTCCTACAACGGAATATAACTTGAGTGATATTTCCCAGTCTTTAGCATGAAAATCTAACGTGCACAAAACTAGAAGTAAACTTCTCAAAGGGGAAACTATTAAAAAAATATAAATAAAAAATAGCTGTACTGTATTATATATATAGTACATGACATGGCAACAGTATTGCAAGTTACAGTAGAATTTTTTTAACTAATATTTATGAAGAATATGGAGTAATTTTTTTAATATACTGTGTACAAAGTGCAAGTACTGTACTGTACAGTAGCAGCCCCTATACAGTACCTGTATTACCAAACTGCGAGGGAAGAACCCTACAAATTTAACATAATAGATGGAGGAAACAAGTAAACTGAAAGTTCTTGACTTAAGTTCAACCTTCAGCTGTCCAGCTGCCTTTTCTCACAGAACAGGTACACAATATTGTAGGAGTCAGAGTGTGGTCCCTGTCCTCTACAGACTTTTTCTTTAATGGCCCCCTGGCTTTGCTCATGTGCCCATGGCCAAAAGATATGAATGTTTGAGGGTTATATTCAGTAATGTTGAGGTTTTAAATTCCACAAATACTACCAGTTTTGTTCTGATTGGTAGGCTCCCTTTTTCCTTAGACAGAACAGAGAACCACTTTTATCTTTGATTAAACTGATTCTCATTAGATATCCCACATAGTTTAAACAAAAGGTGCAAAAAGCAAAGGGTGATTTGAACAAAACAGCTTCCAATAGTTTTGCCTTAGACTTTTCATTTGAATCACCACTATCATCACCAACATCATAAATCCAACCATCATTTATGACATAAAACTCATTAATTTGTATTCTCACATAACAAGTATGCAAACTACAGTATCAATGAGTTGTTTGGGTGTCATCCTCTGTTGACATGCAACAAAGTCATTACAAGACATAACTGGACATACAAAGACGACAAGCTTGAGTCGTGTCCAGAGGAGTGAAGAAACTCAGTGTAAGGCATCTGAATGTTCATCTAAGAAATGTCAATGTCTGCTGTTGCAGATGAAATGTCTTCTTCAATGTTAAAGAATCTGATCCAGAAATACATGAAAATAAAAATTAAACAAGACAAATATCAAACCAATGACTGATATCTGATAAAGACGACAGTGATAATTCAAATTACAAGGACAAGGTAAATCTTTAACTTATAATTTTATTTTAGCCGCAGAGTTTTTTAAGACGCAACATATCTATGAATCTCACTGGAGCTTTTTCAATAAATTAACTCGCAGAGGAAAAAGTTATTTCCTGTACAGGAAAAGAGGAATAATAATAATAATAATAATAAAACAGTAAGACTCGTGACAAGCTGAACTTCAATGAATATGAGCCTAAATCACTAGTAGCTATAGTTTAGCCATGGTCACAGTATAAAGGTCGGTGGGAAGAAAAGCACTTGCAGAGGATAAACTGTGCTGACACCCACCACATACCTCTTCTAAGAGTTAACGAGGAGTACTATCTGAGGAAACCATCGACCTGCTGCATATCCAAATTGTGCCTCTTTGGCTGCTGTACTATTGCCTCTGTGTTCTTAAATAAACCTATATCTACAGTATATCACCATCCTACAACCAGTACTAAAGGAATCTAAGAGAACATGATGCTGAAGCTGGTACCCCAACCACAAAATGGCACATGGCAATTTTTTTTACACAATGAAAAGATGACACAACATGTACTGTACAGTTATACCTGTAGTTTCATCACAGAAAATTTT
The DNA here is from genome assembly GCA_958450375.1 of Homarus gammarus. NCBI lineage: Eukaryota > Metazoa > Arthropoda > Malacostraca > Decapoda > Nephropidae > Homarus > Homarus gammarus. The sequence goes on from CAUDMG010000693.1 coordinate 1,167,283, forward strand.
GCCATTAGTGAAGGTGATGCAGTATCACCAAAATATTATAAGTTGAATTCTGGGAAAAATAAATAAAAAATCTTGATCACTGAATTCAGCCATATTAATTTTTACCTAAGATTGCATGCCCCTTCACATTTTGTTGTAAAAAGCCCTTCTCATTTCTTGAATAACCAAACTTCACTAATACAGTATGGACAGGGGCACTGAGTGTTCCCTTCAATTCTTTGTGACAAAGGTGTTACAAATATTCCACAATATGCTGGCTATAAACTCCAAAAAGTGAGTACCAGCAGTTACACTTGGTACAGTAGAATACTGTACAGTACATGAAAGATAACAAATGGATATACTGCATTGTAAAGTAATATATAAATGCAAACTGTCAAGTTCAAGAATCAGCATTTTCTGATATGAACTAAAGCTACAGCATTACCAATAGACTTTGTGGTGGTGTAGCATGGGACTAGCCAACTTTTAGTACTGTAATTAAGATGATTGCTCAATAATTATTGGGAGTTTTCAGCTCGGCTATTAAATTAATTTTCTCCACATTACATACAGGTACTGTACAACTGTATAAAAATTTCCTTTACTGCCACATTCACTATTGATAATATATGTACAGTACAGGTACTACATTTCTCAGGCTATTAAACTCCTTTAAGTGCACAATTTGTGACTATTTTTTAATAGATGCTGCATTTAGGTATGAAAACCAGTACAGTACAGTACAGTAAATTAAACAAAAAATCTATTTAATAATTTGGAGGTCACGAACTTGCTGATTCTATAATGGATATTAATTTTCTGCAGGTAGTGTACTGTATAAAACTACTGTACAGTATTGTGAAAATCATGTGGCATAATAACCACTAAGGTTTAAAAACAATCTGATTATATAAAGAATTTAAAATTTGAAGAAAATCATAAGTGATAAGCAGAGGGCAACTGTTGAGCTGACTTCCACATCTATATACTGTACTGTACCAACCAAAATAAGTGCCTTCTTTTGTCATGCTACTATCTTCATAGAGTTATGACTTCTAAAATTACAGTAATGGTAGAAAGCAATGTCTGTATTTCTCAAATGCTGACGACACCTGTAATGTTTTGATTGCATGTGATTACAGCATGAATCATTATTCTTTACAAATTAGAGGAAACAAAATAATTTGGAATTATACGCCCAAATATGCGTCAAGGACTGTCAGTGTGAGGTATCAATTATACTTAGCTAGAAGCCACAATTTTCATTAAATTGAGCCATTTGAGATCCTAAATGACTACTCTACAACAGAAAAAAAATTATAAGTTCAACAGTGATTTGCTTACTACAAATAAGCACATTTTAAGATGTACATACGCTGTATATGTTTTGCATCATTTTCATTATTCATCTTGCTGTGGTGTTTCAGCCCTACTCAACAAACACTGTATAACCAAGGTGCCATACTTGCATACATTTCTCCACAGAATAAAACAGAAATAAGTTAGGTGAGAAAGCGGACAACGTCTATGTCAGTCCTGAGTAAGACTTTTGTCTCCAACTTTTTCTCAAGTTTCAGAACACACATACTGATTAATTTCCCTTTGAAGAAAAACTCCAAAGCAATTACAGTGCACATATGCAAATGTATCACACAAGTGTCCAAAACGATCAACTGTACAGTATTCGGATACGAAGCTAAAGCATACGGCCCAACACAGTTTCTACTAGTTAATCATTTGTAAAACATGGGTATTTTTTCTTCAAGAGAACCTGGATATTTTTTCTTCAAAGAACCTGGGTTCACACTTCACCAAAGAGGACGGCCACTACAAATTCTTCAAGCACTTGATTCCTCACTCTCCATTCTTCAATTACAGGTATTTATTGTATTTCCACGCAATTCAGCTACACAACTCAAGGTAAAACACTTGAATCAAGTTTGTAATTCTTCTCTGATGTTAACTGGATCATGCACAGACTAACAGTCACACAAAGTTAAGATTCCTGGTTGCTTTCAGTTTTTAAATATATTTCAAGCACTATAATTTTTCTTTTCGGTGGCATTATATGAGATTTTTCTTAACTTGTTGATACTTCAATAACACCGTAAAATATACAACTGTTCTTGTACATTTCAAAATTCCACTTGAATTATTTACACACTCAAATCAACAGTTATAGCTGTAGTAGTAGTAAATACCAAATATTGTAAACATTAAAACTGCTGAGTACCGTAACACACTATTTCAGTTGTTGCACAGGAAGAGTAAACACAAGATGCTCAATATTATCGGATACTGTTCCACATGGAGATAGAATCCTTAGCACAATCCAAGTACAGGCATGCTTCAAGAACTTGCACCAACACCCCAGAACAAAAAAGTATATGGTGAACAAACAAAGTTTGAACAGCATATTGCTTCATTCTTAATGACCTCCTTAAAGTCTTGCCTTTCATATTTCACCTAGTATCTCTGCTAAAAAGCAAACCATCTTGTATGGTTCTACAGATAAGGGTGTCCATGTGAATTCATCTGGCAGATAATGATGGCCTTGCTGATGTACCCCATAACAGGTGGTGAAAGTTACATGATACAGTACAGGAACACCAGGATACTTCCAAAAAACATAAATCACAAGCTTAATAATGTTCTTCTTCATGGAAGTTTTCAAAGGTACTGTACTGTACATGATACACTATGTACGTCCTGTACAAAAAAGGCTAGTAACAGTGATGAAGTGCAGTAGCACCAACAGTTGTCTTTATAAAAAATTAACTGAAAACCAGTTTCTTGTTGAGACTACCCTTTAAATTAGTAGAAGGAAACTTGTAACACAAACCAAGATATCCAACTGTGTACTGTAGAGGGTACGTCATTCTTAAAAAATTTCAAATACAGAAGCTGGATTTTCAGAGATGTGTTCACCTTGTTCACAGCCTGGGTCAAATTCTTTTGACCATTCTGTAACATCTTTCACTCTCATAACCTTCATAATATAAAGGGATATTCTAACTAGTTTTCACAAGTTTTATAGTTCAGGTCGTATCCTCCTCAATATCTTTGGATGATCCTCTTCTTCTCCTTCATGAAACACAAATCCAAGTGCATCCAACAGATTAATTATCAATGAGTGATCTTGTTGTCAGTGATGTTCTCAAGCACTATTGTAGTGGCAAAACACACAAGAGTACAATACAGTATCTTTATTTTCAATTCTATCTGCAGCTGCACAAATCATTCCAAACAAGAACAAACTGTATTGTATCACCTTCAGTCAGATGAATCTTTAAGATCATGCAGAAATGGGCATTCGAAATTTTGCATAAAATACGAAGTTTATAATAAATAAATGATTGTATTTTTCAGTTTCAAAAATTAAAAAAGAAAAGAAAATTGTAGCAAAGGACATGGGAAGTTACAGAATGTCTACCTACCAAGATTTCTTTGGCAACTGTAGTTATAAAATTTTTATAAAATTAAAATAATTAATAATATTGCTGTAATTATAACAAAGTAACATATAAGTTCTAATCAAATATCTATCAAGCAATTCCAATACTATATTCCTGACATAATCCCCCAGTTTTTATTTCACTTAAAACTGTCTTCTGTTCATTTCCTTTATTGTAAATCCTGTAGTTTAAACCAATGTTAAAAGAAAACAACAGAATGATACAAGATCCTTGGTTCAGCACACAGCATCCCCGAAGATGCAAGCTGGATTACGGATGCAAACAGACACCTTATTCCCTTACTGCTTTAATCCATCTACCATGTAAAGCACCTGCAATACTGTACTGCTTCTTACCTGACTATTATTGATGCACCGTTTTCTAGTAACATACTGAGAAAGTCACACCAAACTACCGTAATATATTAAATCAAAATCACACCCATGAAGAAGGTTCATAATACAAATAAGATCCTGTAATCCTTGGAACTGAAACACTGAAGTACACTTCCCTAATACAGGTAATCCTTTGTTAGTTATGCCTTACAATTATATTTATGTGAATGCTCAACTGACCAGACCCACTATGAGATCAAATCCATCATTGGAAAAATTACATGAGAACCCTGAATTATGTAACATTGCCTTCAATTAAATATAAAATAAATCAGATAAAAACTGAACATTTTATATACTGTACAGTACAGCACAAGTTGGCATATCAAAAGGGAAACATTTTTAAGCACTTATAAATGGTTATCTTGCAGATATCCTGAAGTCCAATGTATGGTAGGAGAACAAACAAATTTCAAAATATACAATGCAAGGATAAGTACTCTGTATACTGTAAATCTGGTACAGTATCTGCAACATGAGTTTTAATGATGTACCGTAGTCATTTCTACATAAATTGGTGGGATCTTACAGGAATTCTTGATGTGCAGATGAGCTCTTCCGGAGAAACTATAGTGACATTCAATGGGGTTTTATGGATATGAAGGTCTTTGGATATGCAAACTTATATTGTTCTTTCAATAAAGTCATATTATGTTCACTAAATGCTTACATATGTTTTGGTCTTCCCCCAAACATTATGACAAAACTATACTAACCCTAACTTAAATCTGCAAGTTCAAAATCTGCTACTCCTTGCTTTCCAAAACACTTACCTTTGTAAAAGAGTGATGAGGTTGCCTTTCTCAGGGTGTGAAGAGAAATTTTGAACTAGATTTGGATAGGCCTACGACTGTTCTCAGGGAAGAAATCATACCGACAATGACTCTTATCTATATAATGCAAGTACTGTATGAATAAAACATATCATTTCTGAATATCTTAAAACTGAAAGTAACAAAATTTATCCCATTTGTGCACTATGGTCATTTTTTTAGCATATATTCACTACAGTAATTCGCCTAATATTATTGCATTGTTACAAACACTTAACACTTTTCACTTTATTACATGAAACAAAAAATAAATCAAAGTGTCTTAGGAAGGGATATGAATATCATAAGAAATGGTTCATGGTATTTAAGAACAAAGAAATTATCTTAATGTGAAAATAAACCTAAAATCTATGGCAATATATCAACTACCGTACTGTAGTGAAAAAACTGAGATCAATCTAAGAGTTAGGGATCAGGAATACATAGGAGGTAACCAAGAGAATGTTTTGATGCAAGAATAAAATGCACTCCGCAATATGGAAGGGGATGCTTTAACCCGTTTTCAATGAATGGCCTCATGACTTTGAAAAGTATGCCAGTCACTCATCTTCACTCATCCTACAAGATGATGAGAGGAAGGCTCCATGATATGAATCAGAAAAGGTGATGTCAAAAATTATCCTGAAATACCTTGGTTACATTCAGGAACTAACAAACATTGGATAGCATGGGGTGTAGACAATACCCATGAGCCCAAAGTTTGAATGAAGGGGGAAAATAAAAATTATGGGGCTACATAAATCAACAGATGGTTGAAGTGGTAATTCTGAAGTTTCCCTTGGGAGAGAAAAACAATGAACCTAGTGGTACACCGTGGCCTTTGTTGCGCATGGAAGCACTACCCTGGGATAGAGAGAGAGAATGTATTTTGAACACTTTTAGTTATTCTCAACACCTCGGTCATTCTACACACACATTTGGTAGTGATCTTTTCCTATAGCTACACTAAATATCATCCTCCACATGGCCGTTTTCCCAATCCCTTTATTACCTCATCAAATGTCTCCATAATCCTGTAATCTGCTTTCCTATGTCTTACACAATCATGATTTTTCCATGAAATTAACAATTATCGTAAATTTTTCTTACAACCCCTAAATGTGCCACACATAAGTGTGAGAGTAGTCTGCACAAGTCCACAATACATTGAAGGAAAGGCTGGAAATCGTAAGTAAAATAATCTAACGTTACAAAAATACTGTACCATCAAAACCATTGCTAGACCATTAATCTTTTTTAAAGCACACATTATGACCGTACATGAACCCAACAGGTTTACAGTAGTTTTGGATGTAAATAAGGACTTAGATGTTATAGTATACAATATAGAAGAATATCTTATAACAATTTGGGAAATTGGGATAAAAACGAATTTTGGTCAACTTATGACAGAAGCCAGGTTTCGATTTTTCCTATGGTTCTTGCGATTCGAACAAATCTGGCCTTCGTTTCTGGTGCTAACCACCCGTTTTTGAGTCAAGCCCCCCTCCCCCATGACAGGGATGATGAAAGGACCTAACCTAACGTTCCCCAAATTTTCCATAATTGTTTACCTGTTGCCTAGAACAGTGCTCTTCAAGGGGAACCACGTATTACCCAAAAGTATACCAAATAAGGGTAAAATCTTAACGAATATCTGTTATACATACACAAAACATGTTTAATAATATTTTTAGTGTAATTTTGTAAAAATAATTTGTAAGATGAAATAATAAACAGCGAAAAATTTTCAGTATTGGCGAACGCTAAATTCCAATGAGTTCGTGAACAAGGGAGATAACTCAGATCCATTGTGATGCACTTTGCTAACCTAACCTAACGAAACGTAAATCCTACGGCTATGTTAAATACCCCAAAGTAACAGAAACATAGGGAATTATATCTCCATTTTGGATATGCGACTCTTTGGAATTTAGCGTTTTTCGCTGTTTATTATTTCATTATTTTGACTACATTTCAATGACAACATTATTAATCAGGTTTTATTGATGCAAAACATATATTCGTTAAGATTTTACCCTGATTTAATATACTTTTGGGTAATTCGTTGGACCGCTCTTCAAGGGGATGTTGTGGGTTTTTAACTCTCTATATCGCTGTTATTTCTCATCAACGCAGAAAGTGTCATAGTACAAATTCGTCTTATTTTTGTTAGGTAATGTAACTGCAAACAATAAAATAACAGAATTCGAAATCTGGCTACTATCCTAAATTGACCCAAATTTTTACCAAAAATATATAACTTTACCGAAAGAAGCAAGAAGTGCAGGTATTATTATCCTTTCAGTCATCCAGCAAATTTTAAGATTTTAAGTTTGGAAATCACTAGTTTAGAATTCTAAGACAGTTTTCTTCTATAGCGTTTGTGTCAATATTTAAATAATTTTAGTACAGTATTTTCACTGATAATTTTACCAACAATATTACAGTATTATTTTGTTCAAAGTGGGCAGGGTTTTGAAGTAGAGGGAAATTGTGGGGTAAAATACTAAAGAACACCAAACAAACCTTTGTAAACCAACTCATACTAAACACCGAAAACATGAATAAGGTAAATATTTTAAATTTTTTAGGATTTTTAGAGGTTAGGAAATGTTAGGTCAGGTTATCAAGTTTGTTTAGTGGTGTTTTTTTTTTTTTTTTTTTTTTTTTGTATTTTAGCCGACATTTTCTCATCATTTCAAACCCCTGCCCACTTTAAACAAGTAATATTGTTGGTAATTTTATAGTATAAAACACTCGAAAAATATCAATTTCTGATGGAAACGCTATACCTGTACAGGGGGTCCCCGACTTAAGAACATCTGACTTCCAAACGAACAACCAATATGAACGAGGTTAAATTTTATATTTTCAGTATTTTATTTGTACCTGATGACTTTACTTTTATTTACTGTATTTTATCATTCTATTTCTTCTATTCTCTTAAATTAAGTGATTTTAGATGTATATAAGGGCTTAGGCTACGATATAGTGGGAATTTAAACATTGTTCTGTAAGTACAGTATGCACATAGCATGTGTTCCGACTTACACACAAGTCCAACTTAAGAACGTCCTCGGGAACAGAACCCTTTTCGTAACCCGGGGACCCCCTGTAGGAGAAAAGTGTCTTAGAATTGTCCAAACTAAAGATCCTAAAACTTATATTCCAAAAATTGTCTGGATGACCGAAACAATAGTTTTACCAACGTGCATCATGAATATATTTATAGAATAAGTACATACAGTGCATGCCCAGTACTTGCTAACAGCGCGTGACAGAGATATCGCCGACTGCCCAAGTGGCTAACGAGCCGATCAGTGGCAAAGAGGATAAAAGTACTATAGTAATGACCTCTCTGTTTTCAGAAAAATAACAAAAAACATTAATGAAATATTAATTTACTAATTTTAACTGAAGAAAACCACTGGGCATTGAAGAAATAAGATCCTGCACATTATATTCTCAAAAAACATTTCCAGGGCATCGTAAAATATACAATACCTCACAGCTACTTGCAATCTGTGCTGTACTCTTAAAACCAGTTTTTCTTTGATCCCCCATCAGATTTGCCTTTTATACATTAACACAGTCCAAAATACACCTTTATAGTATCCTTTAAACATGAGCATTTCAATCAATTAATGTTCTCCCAATTTGTTTGGTCGATTCATACATTTCGTTAGTTTGGCGGACCACTATGGGCTAAGCATATCAGGAAAGTTTAAAAAAAATTATAATTCACTTTTACAACACATAATAGTAGAAATTGTTGTATTGAGCAAGCTAAGCAATTTTTGTGTGATTTAAAACGTTACAGTGAACTTTGCTTGATATCAGACACGCAGGGAGTTAGTGCTGCGTTATTCTGAGTCGACACTTGTTATATGCTGCGGCACACTACAGTAACCTCACTGGAAACATCTATCAACTAAATACGCATAACGCTACATGTAAAGTAAAATTAAAACCTATTAAATACCCGTAAAACAGGGAAGTTCGTAACGTGGTGTAGCCTAACAACTCCAAGGAAGTCAGAAAGACATAAAGCAGAGGAAAGAGGAGGAACCACTACAGAACCACCGAGCGGCGTCATGAGTACATTAACATGGATGCCTCCTAACACTTACATATCCCTACTACAATCAGGCCAGGCCATACCTTCACGTCCTCAAGAGTTCATTCACTAAAACTCCAGTTCTGAGGAAATAGAGCTGTGTAAGAAGACAAATATGATGATATTATTAGAACTAATAATAGGCGGGACAGCGATACTCCCACCAACCACGATGCTCGTTCACTAGTACACTCCATCAGGATTCACGAACACCTGAATAAAATCATTGTTACAAAACTTAACTTCCATTAATTATGGAAAAATAATTATGATATATTAAAAATTACACATGTTACTGTATAATAAATAACAGTATTTTAATTGTATTTTCGGATAAAATTCTTTATTCAACAATCCTAGGGATTAACTACCTAATTTAAAAAATAATACCTGACAACAAAATATATATACCTATAGCAATTGGAGGAATTAAATTAAATTAGGATAGGTTATTGTTTAACTATCAGGTGAAATAAGTATGGGTTAATCTTCATATGAGGCCAGTAAACTGCGTGTGTATTATAAAACATACCATCAAAATATCCACATATTTAAGTAAATATTTATCCTTGGAAACAAAAATTCAGCCATTTTGTGTATTCTGATATCAAGCTTAGCTGTACAAACCTCATTTAATTGGTGAGCAGCATCTCTGATAATACCGGTCTATAGTTGTTCGTGGAACGACGATCGCTCCTCTTGAAGATAGGACTCACATAAGTCCCTTTCCATTCACTGGGGACCTTTTGTTCATCCAGGCATTTACAAAACATGATCTTCAAGGGCTCAGTAAGCTTGTTGCACAACTCTCTTAGCACTCTAGGAAGCACCATATGAGGACCGGGACTCTTATGGACCTTTAGCTTTGACAGTTTATTTCTAATACCCTCTTCCGTGAACTCAATGTGGGTCAGTGCTGTGTCGAACAGTCTGTCCTCAAACGCAAGAAGGTTAATCGCATCCTCTCTTGTGAACACCGAGGAAAAGAAGCTGTTCAATGCCTCAGCCTTATCCTGGTCAGAATCTGCGTAACTACCATCTTCAAGCCTCAGGTCTGATACTCCAACTCGCGTTTTTAATTTCGACTTTGCATAGCGGTAAAACGTCTTTGGGTTTGACTTGACCTCGCATGCAACCAGCCTCTGGAACTCCTTTTCAGCCCTTTTACATTCTATCTTTGCTTGGCTTCTGGATCTTGCATACATCCTCCTGTCTTGCTCATCATTTGAGCCAACGCACGACTTGAATTTCTGGGTTTTCTTCTAACTTTGTCGACCGCCGCATGGTTCATGTGTAGGGATCCCTCCGTACTCCTAGAGGCACTGGGTTTGGTCTTGGGTATATATTTATCGATCAAATGGGTCACTTAACTAGTTACGATATTCAGCGTAGTGTCTGCGTTCTTGTGCCTACCCTTCGGCACCTCAGCTACCTTGAGAGATTGGAACGCCTGAACTTATCTAGCTTATACTGCAGACGGGCAAGGGGTGACCTATTTGAGATGTATAAGCATCTCAAGGGACTCTAATCAGTCGAGTGTCCTTACTTGGATCTGGCGGACGCTCGCCCCACAAGGGGTCACAGCTCAAGGTTGAAGAAGTCGCAATTCCAGAAAACAGTGAGGGCAAACTTTTTCGGAGTGAGAATTGTAAACTCTTGGAACAATCTACCAGAAAGTGTTGTGACGGCACCGAGTGTGAGCTCTTTCAAGACAAGACTTGACCAACACTGGAGCGGGTTCAGGTACATTCAGGATCCGGTGCATACCCAGTACTTGCCAACAGTGCGTGACAGAAACGTGACCGATCGCCCAAGCAGCTAACGAACCGATCAGTGGTGAAGATGATAAAAGTAAAGTATGAGTCAAGCCAGTGGATACCCCTCATCTCTTCCCTCATCCCGTTGTAATTTCCCTTGTAGTATTTGCACCTTGGCCTGGCCTTATCTTGAACTAGGTAACAGTTAAATCTGAATTACAACACTATATGGTGACTGGTGCCAACTGGGGCAAGGTGTTCCAGTTTGGCCACCATACCCTCCTCGTTTGTTATGATGAGGTCTAGTGGCTTTGGTGTTTGCTCCCCTCTGTAATGTGTCGGGTCTCTAACATGTTGGAACTGAAAATTATTTCTCAGAGTTTCTACAAAAAAGAGTAGCAGAGTTATTCAAGTCATTTGGGGTGAACTCGTTTCTCCAGACGATGTCGCCATAGTTGAAGTCCCCCATGATAAGGAGGTGGCTAGGGTTGAGCATTGCTGCGTTGTCTATTAAGGCTCTTAAGTTCCTCTGATTTAGTGGGCTACAGTTTGGGGATCTGTAGATACACCCGACAATAAGTAAGTTCCTTCCCTTTAGTTTAATTTTACACCACTTGGACTCTTCAAAAACACCCTCTCCGTGTACCCTCGCCTGGCTGGCTCTAAGGTCTTACCTAGCACAGATAACCACACCCCTCTTGCAAGTTTCTTGAGAAAGGTTCGTAAATGAGTCATATCCAGTAATACTGAACTCACATTCCTCTGGGTCGATTCTCCTGTTCTTATACAACAGTTCTACAACTCCTACAATATCGGGTTGGTGTACCTTCAGTAGTGTTTCAAACTCCTCTCTCTTATCAAGGAACGTGTCAGTATTAGTGTACATGACATTCAAGCCAGAATTTGATCTCAGTAACGTCTCTGCTCTTAGTAGTGACCCACCCCCCCCCCCCCCACCATTATCAGAAGCTGCAGCATTTGCTAAGTACACTGTATTTTGCAGGGTGTGGTTATAAATGTCATTGCTTACAAGGTGGGGTGGGGGGGAGAGCAGGTGGAGGATGCGCTGCTGTCCCCTGGCCCTGTGTCGGCACACTTACTTCCACCACTCTCTCCATGAACACAACCCATGTACACCCGTCCCCGCTCCTCCTCGACTCCTCCCTCTTCTCTGCTTCAAGTCCTGCAGGAGCCTCCTGTGCTGTTTCCTCTGCATTACCGTGCGGTCTGGGTGAATGAATACACTCCGAGATGCCTCGCTCCTTGCTAAGTTTTTTGCCTGCCGAATAACCTCCCATTTCTCCTCCTCACTCACTAGTGTGATCCTGAGGGGGCGAGGCTTGTCCCCCTGCTTTTGTCCCAGCCTCCTCACATCCTGAGGGGTTGATGGCATCTTCAGAACCTCTGTACAAATATTCTTAAACTGCACCTTATCGCGTGTTATCTTACTCTCAGTTCCCTCCGCCTGGCTCTCAGGGACTCCAAAAACTATTCCAGTGTTCCTGTGCTGGAAACGTTCCCATTGTTCCTCCTCTCCCCTAACAGTAGGTCCGTTACCCTTAGGCTCCGGGTGACGTTCTAGAGCGGCCGATTAGCGCGCCCCGGGTGACTTTCCAGAACGTCCGCCTATTTTCCAGCCATTTTTTTTATTATTTTTGGAAATGTTGATTTTTTTTCTCGATTTAACCCTATGTGGGGGGTACTGCCAGCAGCACCCTAACCCGGGGCTTAAGGGTTTTCATTTCTCCGACACACGTCGTCAGAGTCCCTAGCTGCTGTAGAACATGTTCTGATCCTGCATTACTCTCTGCCACCTCCCGTGGCCCTGCTAATACCTCAGCATAACTCCTCTTAGCAACCACCTCCATTCTGCCGGCTACTTCCTCAGTCTTAGCAAGGATCTCTGTCCCAACTTGTTCTAGTTTGGCAACCAGGAAGGCTCCAGCTTCATCTATTTTCGTCCCTTGGGAACTAGTTCCCCTACGGCTTGCAATCGCATCTTTCACCTTGACTATGGAGTCAGGGCAATACCAGCAACAGCCTTCCTGCTTTACGGCAGTTTGCCTCTTCCTAAACATTGCATTGGTCAGGCCTTTATCATCCATATCCGTCATCCCCCGCAGTAGTCACACATCATCATTTTCCTCATGGTTGTTGTTGTTGTGGGGGGGGGGGGGGGAGGGGTGCAGACTTTGTATAGATCTACACCTATTTAAAAATAAAGAGAGAAAAAAAAAACAGTACTTAGCCGCCCACTTGGACTCTTCAAAAACATCCTCTCCTTTTACTCTCGCCTGGCTGGCTCTAAGGTTTTGTAGTGGATCTCTCCCCTACAACTACATCCGCATTCCAATGAGACAGTATCCTAGCAACCAGCTAACTGCTTAGGGGGGGGGGGGGGTCACCAGCTGCTACGTCTACCCTAGCACCGGAGTCAAGAAACCGGCGAGTTCCCACGGGTTTACTTCCGGCTGCTGTGTATATAAGCTCTGTCTTTCCATTGAGATTCATTCTGCCCTATGTTCCTGAACACGCAACACCTTCTCCAAGCAAGATCTTCGCTGTCCAGCTCTCATTCAACCTGGAGGACAGCAACACGCAATATCTCCTCTAACGAAGCTCCTGCACATCTACCTCCTCAAGCACGCTACTCACTGAACGTGTCTCTTCACCAAGCTTTTCACCACACGGCATCTCCAGCACCAGACTGTCTTGTATATAATATATTTTATATAACAAAACCACCACCTACGTAGAGTTCCATCAATCCATCCTGAGTGCTAGGCAACATAACATCAAATAACCCCACAGTCTTGCCTAGCATAGATAACCACACCCCTCTTGCAAGTTTCTTGAGAAAGATTCGTAAATGAGTCATATCCAGCAATACTGAACTTACATTCCTCTGGGTCGATTCTCCTGTTCTTGTACAACAGTTCTATAACTTGTTAGACCGTAAAAGTAGTATAGCCGTTCAATAAAAATAAAATGTTGTGGTTGTGGTAAAGAGGATAAAAGTAAAAGTTGTTTGTAAGATGAATTACAAACATTGAATACGATATTGTACTTATAAGCAACATAATGAAAGTTTCTCTTCGATTAATCCTTATATGAATACAATACCATGATATATATATATATATATATATATATATATATATATATATATATATATATATATATATATATATATATATATATATATATGTGTGTGTGTGTGTGTGTGTAATCAACACCTCACCCAGCCAGGATTCGAGCCCACGATCTTATAATTGTGACCGGGAAATATTCATTTTCTGTTACAGTTTACCCTTAAGGGATAAAGAAAATAATTTCTTACCTAAAGATGACTATAGTGAGAGTAATTATTCATATACTGTACTTATGAAAGGGCCGTGTGCTATCAATAAAAGTTCATTTCTCCAAACAATGAAAACAAACGCAGATTATATATTACTATACATAAATTTTATCAATTTCAAAATTTATTTAGATTTCTAAATCAGGTCTAGCTCATTAGTGGTTCACAACGCTCGGGCTGTCTCGAGTCAGTGAAAATGAAGCTGCTTCATTCAAAGTTCAATGAAGCAGAGATGTAAATACAGAGGATGACACTAGAAGACCAATGTCACCAATCTTTCTTCAGCAAGAGTGTCCTACAGCTTGCCAGAACACTTGCCAAAATAAATCCTACGCCATATGAACAGGTATAGTTCACTCGGAGTTAACTCATAAAGGGTGCTGGTGACGTAGAATGGAATACAGTAAGATGTGTTAGGAGGCCTTGGCTTGCAGAAACATTTTTCATTTCATATTTCGCAAGAATGATCCTTGTTTAATTACATATTATACACACACACACACACACACATATATATATATATATATATATATATATATATATATATATATATATATATATATATATATATATATATACACTTCACAAACCTAACTCTTATAGAAACAGTTCCTTGTTATCATAGTACAGGATACTATAGTAGACAACTTGGGGGAGGAAAACAAGCTGGTCGAGGGTTACCTCTTTATTTATTGTAGTTTCGTCAGGATGTGGGGTAATATCCGTGTTTCATCCATTTTTATCTTTCTAGGAAGTATTTTAAAAGAGGCGACATTAACTAAAACCTGAGAGAACCTGACCTTACCAACCACAGAAACCAACATAACTGTACCTAACTTCCTAGCCACGGGGCAGACCTCCATGTTAAATAGAAAATACTTACTTTGATATCTGGCGGCTACCAAATAAAGCAACTTTGTTGAAGCGTTATGGTATAACAAAGCGGGAATTATATATGATTGTGACGTGGCATTTCGCATTTATTTTGTCGTGAGTCGATCGTTGTGTAGCTATAATCATTCTGTTGTGCCTGGAAACTACTAACAATAATAGAGGTGAAGGTTTGTTTTAGGTCGAACTTAGAATTTCAAATTTCTATTTATATAAGCAGAAAGCCCCCTCCCCCCCCCCCCACCCGGGAGCGACTAATTACCCAAATGAACCCAAATGTAGCCACAATGAAGTCAAATGATGGTCCTACAAGAATAAATCGGACTGCTAATCACTTCTCGACTAGTATTTGGTGTCATAAAGTCACAAAGAATTGGTAAACTTAATTTAATCTGAGTTAATAGATCGAGTGCGTGTACCTAACCTAACCTAACCCAACTCAACTCAGATTAAATTAAGTTTACCAATTTTTTATGACTTTATGACACCAAATACTAATCGAGAAGTGATTCACAGCCCGATTTATTCTTGTAGGACCATCATTTGACTTCATTGTGGCTACATTTGGGTACATTTGGGTTCATTTGGGTAATTAATAGTACCGCCCCCCTCAAAAAAAAAGTAATATTATAGTTTCGGTCATCTCTGTAATTAGATATCCCAACTAATCTAAGGTAACTTTACCAACCTAATTTAACTTAATGTAACCTAACCTATATCTAACCTAACCCTCCCAAGATTCCCTGGATGAACAAAACCGAAATAATAAAAAAATGAAAATAGTTTCTATCATGTTCCCAGTACAACTGTATATTTTTTGAGTATTTTAAACCAATAAGACCTCCATAATTACCAGCAATATTGGTTGTTCTAATTAGGCAGGGCTTTGGAATAGAGGTAAAATACTAAAAAGAGCACCAAACAAACCTTTTGAAAACCTTACGTATCCTTAACGAACTTGTAAAAAGGTTAAAAATACGGAGTAGTTTGATTGTGTTAATTTTTTCTACAGGTGTTTTTATCATTATAAAAAGAGGCGACATTTACAAGAACCTAATAGAACCTGACCTAACCAACCAGAGAAACTTACCTAACTTCTTAGCTGGGGGGGCTGGACCCCCTGTCATATTAAACAGAAAGTACTTAGTCAATCAGAGCGCACTCACGGTAAAATAGTGTTTGTGGGAACTTAGCCGTTCATGGCAAAATATCCCAAAAAAATTTTTGTGGATGTGAGAGTACGCTCAGATCGAGTGGGTCAATTGTAAACAAACACCAGACAATAACATGCACTAACTCAGCAAATTTTCTGAGGGGTATTTACTGTAAATGATTAATTTCATCACATACAAAGCATGTAGAGACCTCATTTTATTGTCATGTGATCAGTTTTTCACCATGTTTATTCCTCCAATTTCCCTCGTCTTTCATGCCCTGCCCACTACAGGTGATTTATGATCTTAGACACAAAAAAATAAAAAATAAATTATATAATTAAGATAGCAAGTTTTGGCCTCTTTTAATGATACGAACATCTTTGGAAAAAAATTACAAAATCGAACAACTCCTTCTGGTGGTAGCAGTGTTCTCATAAATTACCTTGTTTCTTTTACCTTCGAATTGATATTTAAGAATAATGTTTCTTGTACAAATGCTTAGTTTTTAATATATTTACCCTCAAACATAGACCTACTTTCAGCTGCGCCAAGGTGATTTAGCCTGTCTGCCAGAGTGGGTAGATTAGGTAGTACTGTACAGTATTATATGTACAGTACAGGGTAAACCTTTGGTCCAGGTTAACGGCAATTCGGTTGGCAAAGTTAGGTTAAGTTACCTTCTTTTGATATGGGAAACTGTTTTTCTGGTGTATATGACCTTCATTTATTTGTCCACTTTTCCACTACGGCAATTGGCTTGTTAACTGTGTGGACGGTCGGTCACATCCCTCTTATGCACTGTTGGCAAGTACAGGGCATGCACTGGCTTCAGAAAGTATCTGTACCTGCGCCAGTGTTGGTGAAGTCTGGTCTTGAAACAGCTCACATTCAGTACCATCACAACACTCTCTGGCAGATTGCTCCTAGAGTTCACAACTTTGCTCCAAAAAAGTTTGAGTAATCCTGGAGGAGATGGCTAAGACCAGAAGGCATTGTTAAATTTTGTTCATTTTTCCCACAGATGTTCTTATCATTATAATAAGTATTTGAAAAGAGGCGAAATTTACTAGAAATTAATCGAAACTGACCTAACCAATCAAAGAACCTACCTGACCATACCTAGCTTATTTTGATATCTGGTACCAATGGAAGCAACTTTGTTAAGGTGTCTTGGTGTAATTTTATGTTTTTTTGTGGAAGGTCAGGGTATGCTTGGACCATGTGAGTTGGTCGTAAACAAATTGAGCAGACAACAACACGTTCTGACTAGGCAGAATTTTTGGAGGAGTATTTACTGTTAATAATTCATTTTTTCACCTACAAAGCACATAGAGATATAATTTTAGTGTCATATGACCAGCTTTTCACCGTATTCTACTCTGCATTTTCCCTCATCATTCATGGCTTGTCCACTACAGTGATTTTCTAATCATAGATAGAGAAAATTAAAAAAAAATACTTATACCTGCATTCAAAGAAAAAAGTTGTCACTTTTAAAATAGCTACGTACTAAAATGAGAAGAATATCTGTGGAAAAAATGAACGAAATTGAACGATTCCTTCGGGTGTTAACAGTCTCCTCCAATATTACTAAAGTTTTCCTGGGAATTGTTTGAACTTGTGACTTCTTCAATATTAAGGGCAGGCATCTGCTACCTGCAGGTATGACCATTCGACTGAGGAATGGGTTAAGATTTGGTAGAGTAGTACATGGATGGAAACCTATATTAATTTGTATATAGGATGATAGAACATAAGAAGTAAGCAGTGTAGTACGGTATTTTCCCAATTTAACGAACTAATTTGGGCCACCCATTTCTGTTAAATAAAAATTTCGCTAAATCGAATTTCCGTTATTTTTGCTCGATTTAGTGAACTAATTAACTAAATTGAGTGTGATTCTGTTAAATTCTGCTGCTTGGCACATGGGGTTTGCTTACATCCTCTCAGTCTGTGTCCTACCACCACTGTGTGTTGTTCACCGCTAACTAACAACTGTGCTTAGACATCATGCCGAAAGTCTCTCAGAAGTGTCAGAAAGGAAGTGGTGTGGGGGAGAAAATCAAAAGAGTGTGGCTATCAATTGGAATAAAGTTTGTAAATAATTTAACAAATTTAAAACAAACTCCAAACCCCCTAGTTTAAGGTAAGCTATGAATAATGTTTCTAACGGTTCTATGTACTTACTGTATCTTGTATCTGAGGTGTCTCCGTAGGTGTAAGTGTATTAACAGAAGTAATCTGGATTTAGAGAACTAAATCAAACGAAAAATAACTGAAAAATTCCTTCCTCTAAATCGAGAGTTCGTTATATTGGATTCCATTAACTTGAGAGTACTGTACAGTATACTGTATACTGTATTTCTTCTATTGCATTTTTGGCAGAAATTCTTACGGTAGTTTGGGATTTTTTACTCTAACGTAATGGAAAATCATGCTGTATAATATATCTTCAGTGGGTTTTCATTTCGCTAGAATGAATTTTACGGGATTTCAATATTTACTTCTCAATCATATGAACTTCTTATGATCAGCCTTTACCAATGAGGGGTCTTCACACTGCCATGTATAAAATCTGAGCATGCCAAATGTATTTGAAATGGAAATCTTCAGTCTTAGTTTTTTGTTGTGTTAAGGGTGTTCTGCTAATGACATGGTATATTTCTTGCATCCATAAGTATCCATTATCACGAAAGCCTTATTTTAGTTGATGCCTTTAAATAATGGACAAGGCTAACCACCACCTCCAGGAACTTGTTCTATTGAAAAAAATTTTCGTATCCCAAAAATCCCCAAAACAGTTTGAGGAATTGCAATTGTCATAATTTTCCTTGGCAACTTTTTAGCTCTGAACACTAATGTACAGTATATTGATGTGATACCTCCCAGCAATGCCATATTAACTATTTACATTACATTACATCACAGTATATGATTTGTCATAGTTAAGATGAACAAACAAAACTTATCTATCGTCCCTATCCTTGTATTTAAGAATATTATTTTAGCTTAGATTTAGTTACGTTAAGCTAGGCAGAATTACTTAGGTAAGGTATGTAAAGGTCACTGTGAAGTGTTCATTTGGTCGATGGGAAGCATTCGTCAACAGTTTAAGCTCAAACATAGTACAGTACTGTACAGTATATACTATATCCTCAGAGCATATTTGTTGATAACAAGAACCAAACAAAAACATAATTACAAAAATTGCAATTCATTCACCTGTTGGGATATTTTTGAGGTAAGAAAGAAGTTATTTTCTATAGAATTTGTTTCAAATTACTGGTTAACCCAGATCCCTGTTCCAAAGTACAGTACTGTACTGTACAGTATTACCTTAATTTAATGGAAAATTAAGACAAAAAAGACCTAAGTACAGTAATGGCTTTTAGGCTATGGCTTAAGAAATTTTTGTGCTTCACTGAGTAAGACAATAAAAAATATTTGAACTATGTCCTGATTTTAGCAGAAGAAACCACAAAGTACAGTATAGTAAAGTACAATACAGTACTGTACTGCCAAATTACATAAGTATAGTATAGCTCATTAATAGCTACATAGTAATGGGGTGTAAAGACAGAAAGTGGCTAATTAAAGAAAAAGAGGTTCTGAAATGAAATTCAGTACTGTACTGTACTGTACTTTGTGTCTCATGATATTGACACTACTGGTACAGTACTACTGAAAAATTTATTTTGCACAAATATAGCAATGGATTTGCACAACCTACACATGTTCCGTTTTGTTTTTGCTGACAGTCTGAGCAAAAGTTTGAGTGCATGTACCCTGTAGTAGGTTTAACTTATAGATTTGTATGTCAGCTATACAGTATGCATGTATAATACTGTGTTAACTTTATTCATATCGATCAGTTTTTTAATTCACTTATATAAACTGAATAATTTATGTAAATATTGGACTGGTAATTTATTTATTTATAAAATTTCTGGGTTTAATGCAGGTAGAAAAGTTATTGGCACTCTGTCCACTTGAGAGTCATGGAGGAGTATTTCGAGTGGACCAACGCAGCCAGGATGCAGTTGTTGCTGTTGGTGTATACCTCTTGGAATCTGGCCAGCAGCACCAGACACTCATCCTCCAGTATTTACTCAGACTTCTTCGTGCTCTTCCCAAAGCTGTTTGGCTGGATGAGAAACGGATATACCCAACTGATCGTAAGTTTAAATTATTGATTTTGTCATTCATAGCCTCATTTGTTTCTTGAAGATACTGTATGTTTATATGCATAGAAAATGGTTTTTATTTTGAATCAGCTGCTATTAAATTAGGTACAGCTCCAACTGTAGTGGGCTTTCATGGTGTGGAAACTCGGAGGTTTTCAAAGTTAATGTGTGTAGTGTGTAGAATATGTTTTATGGAATAAAATGACAAAAATAGCAGTTACAAGAAAAATAATGAAGATTTTGCAATAAGTATGATTTAGGATTTTTTTTTGAAAATAATAAGCTATCAAGAAAAATAGAAAGAGAAGTTGACAGGTTGGCTGAAAGAGGCAGTCACAAAGACCAAGAAGATGGACATCCAGGAAGTAGTGATGTGAATGGATGATGACAAATGAAGAGATAATATGTGTTTGCTTTGGGTTCAGGCTTCCCTTCAATACACAGTCAACCCTCGATATCTCGGCACATATGTGGCTCTGGCCTTGCCGAGTTATCCTAGACTCCGACTTATCGAGGCACTTCCCCCTCCTACAAAAATACAACAATAAAAAATTATCGACCCATATATGTGTACATGTAATTACTAAATGTTAAAAAGTAACACTACCAGTACTGGAGGCGAAGAATGAAGCATCATAGTAGGAGACACAGAGGTATGGTAAGTGACACAGAGGTATGGTAGGTGACACAGAGGCATGGTAGGTGACACAGAGGTATGGTAGGTGACACAGAGGTATGGTAGGTGACACAGAGGCATGGTAGGTGACAGAGAGGCATGGTAGGTGACACAGAGGTATGGTAGGTGACACAGAGGTATGGTAGGTGACACAGAGGTGTGGTAGGTGACACAGAGGCATGGTAGGTGACACAAAGGCATGGTAGGTGACACAGAGGCATGGTAGGTGGCACAGAGGCATGGTAGGTGACACAAAGGCATGGTAGGTGGCACAGGCATGGTAGGTGACACAGAGGGATGTGGGATTTTTTCCGCGGATGAGAAATTTGTCTCAATACCTGGCTAATGGAGATGTCACTGTAGTTTACAGATGATACAAATCAACACTGTGATCATTAGATCAGGTTAGGTTCATGTTGTAACTTGGTAAAATAATTGGTTTACAAATTCTGAATGTTGTATTCTTCTGACACTGACAGTCTTGGAAGAACATATATTGCAAGGTAACAATGGCTGTTGTCAAAGTTTTATAGTTCAATTATTGCACAAAATTACCTGGTGCCATATATGATTTAATAACAAGTCATGAAGTTTATTTTTATTAATTTATTTTACTCAGGTATGCCAGTTGCTGAGCGTTTCAGTTTCTTGTTGACAACTCTGCTGACTGATGTTGCAACCAACAGTGAAACTGTGAGGGAGGATATTATTGCTACCCAAGTTGAAGTACTTTCAACACTAACAAATGTTATTACTAGGGCTGCTCGTGATGACCAGCTACGTTCAAGTAATGGAAAATGTAAGTAAAAAGAAAAACATTTAAACAGGCAGCAGCTTATTTGAATTTTACTAATTACAGTACAGTATAAACACCAGATAACAGATTCTAAGTTACATTGAATTTTTTCCATGATCTTTCAAAGATTCCAGTATGGATTCTTGTACTGTACAGTACGCCTGGATAATTCGCGGATTTTTATATCACGGTCCTCTATTATTCGCGGATGATACCCTGGATGTACCCAAGAATGTCTAAGGACAGTTTTAAAATTGCTGGCATTGCCGTGGCCAGGACAGGGAGACATTCGTTTTAGAGACAGTAATTTCCTTTACCTGTATTGTATATGTGTGTGTGTGTGTAGACACACATACACACACACACACACGCACAAAACACATACAAATAAATAATAATGGAAAAATCCTCACAAATAATCAGAAAAGAATTTACTGTATTAAAAATGTTGAGCCTACCCTCAACTCCATTCTGCGCTTTGTTATTAATAGAGCACAGAGTAGACTTAAGGGTAGATTCAACATTTTTAATACTGTACTACATTTGTTTCTGATTATTTATGAGAGGATTTTCCTATTATTATTTATATGTACAGTATGTGTTTTGTGTGTGTGTGTGTGTGTGTGTGTCTACACACACACACACACACACACACATACAATACAGGTAAAATAAATAATTATCTTAAGGGCAAACACATAAAAGGAATATGCATTTCTTTGTACACATGTTAAAATTTGACCCCCCCCCCCCACCCCTCCCATCCCGGTCAGCAAATGTTATTCGCGGATTTGGCGATTTGCGGCCATTTTGAAAATCTAACCTTGTGAATATGAAGGGCATGCTGTATGTAGTGGCAGTTTTCATGGATACAATAATAGAATTTTAATAACTAGATACTGTTCTGTAAATATTATTGAAGGAACAGTATTCAGTGAACCCTCACTTTACGCGGTTAATTCAACCCACGGCGGCCCGCGTAAAGTGAGAAACGCGCAAAGTGAACAACATAACATATGGGATTAATTGAAATAGAGACCGGGCCGACCCCCAAACTCCACTTTTTCAGACACAATACCTACGTTGTAGTAAAAATAATTTCTTAATTTTATGATGGTCTGCTCACACAATTAATAATTAAGAGAAATATCAATAATATTAGGTTTTTTAACACTTACATTAATAGAAAAGATGGCTGGGCACACGGGGATGGGGGGTTGGTTCCGAGGCAGAGGGCAGATTATTGGCCCTCACCTGTATCACTTGTATCAATTGTATCACTATCCACCACAGAGGCTTGCAGGGTCTCTTTGTTAAACCCCTCAAAGTCCATATAAGTCCATATCCTCACTATCATTATCATTACCACTGACTTGGGCCGGTTGTGGTGGGTGGCGGGTGAAGAATTCGGTAATGTTTTGATGACTGGGCGACCTTGTGCACACCCTGCTCTCGCCGCTCTCCGGTTTCGGCAGGGTGCCGCATAAACGTGGAAACGCGTAAAGTGGGAGCGCGTAAAGCGAGGATTGACTGTAATAAATGAAATACACTAAAAGTTCCATAATTCAACTACAGTGTACTGAATTGTAGAAAATTCTGAACCTCATATTATACCTTATTTCGTCTTCTTTTCTGAATCAGAGTAAATAACTTACAAAATGAATTATGTCATGTGTACTGTCCCACTCACCCAGGTGGTATCAGAGGCAGAATTCATAATACTGTACAGTACTGCATACTGTATTGGGAAGAGGACAAATAATGATTTTTTTTTTACATACTCTATTATATATGATTAAGGAGTGTAAGAAAGATGCACTATTACTGTATTTTATATGTACAGTACTGTACCTTGAAACCTCACCTAACCTGTCTTATTGGATGAACTACATTATTGTAGCTTAACGCTAAAATATTGCTCAAAAACAATTAAAAAAATGCAACGAAATATGGAAACCTCCTCTGACCAACTGTACCTTATTGGCTGAACTAAAAGGTCTTTGTTAAAACACTAATATTGTAAACAAAAACAGTTGATGGAATGCAGCTGCAGTAAATCATATGTCAACTTCTTTGGTGTCATCGCACAAAATTGGTCATAATTCAAAATTTGCCTTATTTTAGCAAGGAGAGAACCCTATATATTCCAAATTATGGAAGCTTTAGTACACCAGCCTTTGCTCATACAGAAAACAACAGAATGTATTGGTAAGTAGAGTACTGTATAGTGTACTTCAGTCACTAATACATTGTGTTTTTTTCCAAAAGAGGAGGGCTTGGTGTTAGGTGCACATAGAGAAGTACAGTCAACCCTCGCTTTACGCGGTCCCACATTCTGCGTTTCCATGTTTACACGGTACCCTTCCGAAACCGGAATGCTCACATTCCGCGGTGTGTGTACCCCTTTACGCGGAGAGCGGCTGGCGAGCTGCACCATTTATGGATCCAAACCTCCCGCCATCCGCCATGTTGTGTAAGCTGCGCGAGCAGGGTGCGCACAAGGTCGCCCAGTCATCAAAACATTACCGAGTTCTTCACCCGCCACCCACTACAGCCTGCCCAAGTCAGTGATAGTGATAATTATAGTGAGGATATGGACTTATATGGACTTTGAGGGGCTTGACAAAGAGGCCCTGCAAGCCTCTGTGGTGGATAGTGATACAAGTGATACAGGAGATGGCCAATAATCTGCCTTCTGCCTCGGAACCAACCCCCCATCCCCGTGTGCCCAGCCATCTTTTCTACTAATGTAAGTGTTATAAAACCTAATATTATTGATATTTCTCTAAATTATTAATTGTGTGTGCATACCATCATAAAATTAAGAAGTTATTTTTACTACAACATAGTTGTGTGTCGTCAAAAAGTGGAGTTTGGAGGTCGGCCCAGTCTCTATTTCAATTAATCCCATATGTTATGTTGTTCACTTTACGCGTTTCTCACTTTCCGCGGTACCCTGTGGGTTGAATTAACCGCGTAAAGTGAGGGTTCACTGTACATGGTTGTGAGGAGAGGCTCTAGAGTTATCAGGGTCATTCTTGGGTAATGGGAGAGTCATGTTAAGTGAAGAAGAGAGCTGCTCAGGTGGGTTAACTGGTACTGTTGTTGCAAGCTGGAGCCATGGAATGAATATATGTGCTGACAGAGTTACTGAGGATGCAAGCACCATTTGTAGATGGGCAAAAGTCTTGGAAAAAACAGTGTAAAAGTTGACTGTTTTGCCATGTACTGTTTCTGTCTTTAAGCTCTCTTTAGGCAGAAATTTTTGGTGTTATCTTTCCAATTTGTAAACTTTACTCTGAGTTGGGATCTACATCAATCCCTTCCTGGATCACTTGGTCATCAAGCACAAGGTAGTGAGCCAGCCTCTTCATCGTCGGCTTAATTTTTTGTATGGTTACTTCTTTCTGCTCTACCATCTCCTCTTCATCTAGTTGTATCAGCTCTACTAAATCCCCAGGAGTTCCTCTGGATGAGAATTGAGCAGCTTGACCACTAATCTGTCGTCTCAATCTTCATACCCAACACTTTGACCTAGGTTGATTATAATCAACCAAGGTCAAAGTGTTGAGTTTTGAAGATTTAGATGACACATTTGCAATGGTTTGAATAATTATTCATGGCATTGTTAAGTTGTCAAAGTTAAGTGTGCATTCCTGCCACAGGACTTTCCAAACTCCATTTCTGGTGCTGATCTGGAATTCATTTCTCACACTCATGAAATTTGCAGTGGCATGTAGGATGTGCTAGTGCTGTTCTCAAGTGGATGGCTTGTCAAACCCATCAATAGCTTCTAGCACATGAGATAATACCCATCTCAGTTGATACCTTTGAAATTTTGCTGTCTCTCCTTGATCACTTGGTTGAATAAAGGAACTGGGTAGCATAAACTTGTCTCAAATGCTGTATTAAGTTGCAGTCATCCAGGAGCATATAATGATATGGAGCATTATCCAGTGGGCATAAGGCCACCTCCACACAAAAAACAGTTCACAAACCAGTCTTCAAACACTCTGGATTCTATGGTCAGATGTGTACACACCAACCTTAATGAAATTTAGATGATAAAAGTAAATTGTGTATCATATATGCAAAATTTTAAAAAGAGTTTGTAATAGAGGTACCCATGAATTATAGAACATGAATTTGTATTTTGCAAATTATCGCGACTCCACTGTATGTTTCTGCAATCAAAATTCAGCCAAATAATGTATTCTGTATGTTATAAACTTTGCTGTCTCATACAGTCTAATACTGTGGGCCTAAGGTTGGCTTGTGCTTTTGCCACTGTAATGAATACTGCATTTTGGAAGAGTATGAAATTTTTGTGGAATGTTGCATGAGCTGAGAAATTATAGCATCATCAAAAGTAGCTGTAAAAGTGTATGAACAAAAGGAAATCACAAAGTAACCGAAAAAGATGAAATTGTAGGGCTCATAAATTTATCATAATGTGTCCAGCTCCATAAATGTTCTGAGTTAACAGCGTTGTTGTATTTCAGTTTCCTTGTGCCGTGGGACGGTGCCCATCTTGCTGGGTCTGGCTCGGGCACTTGGCCGCTCTACCTCAGGGGTGCCTCTTTTTCTACAGATCTTTCCTGAGCCAGTTATCCCAACTTCAGTTCCTGCTGAGCCCCCACAAATGACAAAGAAGAAGAGTTTCATCAATTTTCGTCCCATTATTCCTCGATCTCTCTCCTCAACACTACCCTCGTGTTCTGATGTTGTCTCTCTTGTTAGTGTGGACAGTGACCGAGATGTTGGGTTAGTAAAAGGGAATTTATTTGCATTTGTAGTTGGTACTAACTTTACCCACAAATAGTTTGAATTTCTGGCTCATAAATTTTGTCCAGTTTGGCTGTTGGTTATATGTCCATTCCATAAAACATTAGACATAGCTGCTTTATGGAGTTATCTCTGATTTTCATTAAGATGCTGAAACTTGGCAAAAGCATTCATGGGGGGACAGTAAATTTGAACATGAGCAGTACAGTAGTGTATTTATTGTAGTATTAGTCTCAATGGCTAAGTTTTTGTACATTTGTCCTGTTTGGAACTTGATGGGGGTTTACATGTTTTAAAATTGTCTACGTTCATCTGCTCGGTATTTTTAATATTGCTTCTCCTTTATATGATCTGTTCATGAGTTGTTCGGTGAAAATAATATAGATTAGGACATTCTTCAGAGACATGATATATGGACATACAGTTCCTCTAAGAGCAGCTAGGTTGGAAAATTTATATTAAGGAAGTAAATACAGGCATCCCCCCAGTGACAGTCAACCATTTTATGATAATCTGCATTAATGATAATTAGGTTTTAACCTTGTGATCTCCGTGATACTTGCCGTTATTGGTTAGAGGAAAACATTGTTCAGATTTTACTGTTTTGGTGACTGTGAAGTGATCAGTGTACATTACAGAAACTCTGTAACTTTGAAAATGGCTAGCAAGTGTCCTGCTGACTCTGGAAAAGGCAAGTGTTTGAGGAAACCATATCTCTGGAGACAAAGATTGACATTGTTAAGTGGCAGGTTTGTTATTATTAATGTGGTAAGTGTTTAATTTTTTTTTTATTTAATTAGTGTTAGATAATTTTTTCTGAGTTAGAGTGTTTAGGAATGCAACCTTATTGTAAATAGAGGGATGCCTGTGCAGGGTACTGTAACACTGTTACCCACTATGAAATAGATTAGTGTTCAATTATATACATCACAGCACTTATTAATCCCTTCATTCTGGGGATGCCACTTATAATGTTTTGTTTGGCTAATGCCAGATGATTTTATTCAGTTGACTGAACCCTGTACACAAGTAGTTAAAATTTTCCAGATTGCGCATGCCAGGAGGTCCAGGGAAGCGGCCCTCTCTGCAGTCTCAACAATCAGTTCCTTATGATACAAAAGTATATTTTTTTCAAAAATACGGATCAAGCTTTGGAGCAAATTTTCCCCAACTAGCACAGTATGACCACACACTAGTATTCCCTGTACAGCATCTACAGGTAAGTTTTCTTATTTTTATGGTAAAATTTTTTGTTGCAGTTACAATTTTGTTATTGGGAATTTTCACTGACAGTTACCTGTATGTGTATAGTCAATGCTACCAAGATTGTATTAGTTACTTCATTAGGTTTTGAACGTTATTTACCGTATTTGCCGGCATATAAGACGCACCCCTATTTTACAAGGATATTTTGTGGATTTTTTTTTTAGTATGTTTCATCATACAATTATTGAAAGTGATTTTAAATTGGTTTTGTAGGGGAAAACATATGATTTTGTGCATGTAAATACAATATATACTGGAATCAAGTAGGAAATCACATATAGTAACATTATACTAACCCAGATCTACCTCTGATCAGAGCAGCTGTGTGCCGTGTTTATATTTTGTTCAAGAGAATTACCGACAGGATGTGAAACTCGTATTTTTAGCTGTGATGTTTTGTGTTCCCGCGACCAGCCACCAGGGTGTAGCACCATCACTATTGTTTTGGCATCATCGACTCATTGCAAATGGCTGACCGGCGGCTGAACTTTCTGTTCACATTACAGTACTGTACTTTAATCTTTCTAGGGGCATTTACCATTTAGATAATAAACAAATGGTTCTTAAAGGGCATACAGTCATTAAATAATGTAAGACATGTATCTGGTGTGGGTTACGTATGCTGGGGAAGGAGGTACAGTGAGATGATGTGAGCTTCCCTCTGCTGTTAAGCCAATGTAATCCATTATTTACGTCTTCGGCAAATAGGCACCTCAGCCTATGTCGCTCGGCCTTCCATCCTTAATATGGGCGCATTAGACGCACGGTAATTTATGGTACATTTAAAAAAAATATGCGTCATACACCGGCAAATACGGTACATTAAAGCAATTATCTCTGGAGACAACGCTGAATATCGAGGTGAAGGGCTGCGCCGTGTGGTGGGTTACGTATGCTGGGGAAGGAGGTACAGTGAGATGATGTGAGCTTCCCTCTGCTGTTAAGCCAATGTAATCCATTATTTACGTCTTCGGCAAATAGGCACCTCAGCCTATGTCGCTCGGCCTCCCATCCTTAATATGGGCGCATTAGACGCACGGTAATTTATGGTACATTTAAAAAAAATATGCGTCATACACCGGCAAATACGGTACATTGTGTAGTTTAATTATTTGTATTTGTTGCTTAACTGAACAGGCATTTTAAACCCTTACTATTTAGATGATTAAATGTGAAAATAGCTATTCTGGTCCTTCATATTTTCACCATTTTTATAGGTGAGGCCCACAGTTGTTGTCCCTAATAAATTATGAGTGTCTCTTCTACTATACTTTCTTTTGAGAATCTTGTAAACAGTCAGATGTCTTATGGAAGATGGTCACTGTTACCAAAGTACTACTGGTTGGACCACTGGATTTATTTATCTATATTTTACCTAACAGTTCTTGTCAGATTAGTTTTCCTTTTTTTGTCTGAAAACTGGTTCTGTCGTCTCAGTACTGTTTTAATTTTTTTCCAATTTATGTACCTGCCTTATACCTCGTACCTCACTACTGAGAAGTGCAGTGGAGAAGTAGCACCCTTTCCTCTCATTCCTGTGACCTGGGTTTGATACGAGAAGTTTGTCGTTTGGGATGACAGTGCCGAACATGGCAGGTTTTTTCCTGGTACAGTACACTGTACTCTGGTTTCACCCTATACTGTACTACCATTGAACCCACAATTAAGATGAAAGATTAATACCTGGGTTTTTACGGGATTAGCCCACTAGGGCACAGGTCAATGACCCACATGAGGGCCTGGGAGCGAAAATATAATAAGAACATAAGAATGGAGGAAACTTCAGCGGGCCTATTGGCCTATACTGAGCAATCCCATTTACACCCAACCCCAATTGCTCATACATCCATCTAACCTATGTTTAAAGCTATCCAGCATATTCGAGTTAATGATGATATTTGGTAACTTGTTCCATTCATCCATTACTCTATTTCCAAACCAATATTTACCTATTTCGCGCCTAAATCTAAATTTGTCTAATTTAAAACCATTGTTACGAGTTCACTCCTGGTTGGACAGTTTGAGTACCTTTGTAATGTCCCCTTTGTTTAGCCCTGACTTCCATTTACACATCTCAAGGTTTCTAATGCCCGGTATTAGTCTTGTCATTCTCCTCTGAATTCTTTCTAGGATGACCTTTCTAGTCTTGTAACTAACACTCCTTTGTATGAACCCAAGTACTTTATTAGCCTTGTTTCGAGCAAATACACATTGTTTACTTGGCTTAAGATTCCTACTTATCATTACTCCTAAATCTTTCTCACATTCGGATTTCTGTATAACATTGTTGTTTATCTGATATCTTGTTTCTCTGTTTACATCTCCAAGACTTAGTACAAGTACTTTACATTTGTCCACATTGAATTTCATCTGCCATTTTTCAGACCATTCGAAAAATTTGTAGTTTTGCAGAGTCCTCGTCAGATTTAATAACACGACCTATTTTAGTGTCATCAGCAAATTTACTTATGTTGCTGTCTATGCCGATATCTATGTCTTTTATGTATATAATAAATAATAATGGTTCAAGTACTGAGCCTTGGGGTACTCCACTAGCGATGTTACTCCAATCAGAATTAGTGCCATTAATGCTCACTCCCTGTTTCCTGTTCTGTAACCACGTACTAATCCATTTTAGAATATCTCCTCCAATGCCATGAGCCTCCACTTTTCTTATTAGTCTTTCGTGGGGGACTCTGTCGAAGGCTTTACTAAAGTCAAGATATACCACATCATAGTCGTGTCCCTCATCCACTGATTCGAAAACAGTTGAAAAGAATTTTAATAAATTAGTTAGACATGAACACCCGCTTGTAAAGCCATGTTGGGAATCATTGATCAACTTGTGCTTCTCCAGGTGATTTCAAATAAAGTTTGAAATGATTGCTTCCAGTAATTTGTCTACAATTGTTGTTAGACTGATTGGTCGGTAGTTAGAGGGTAGTGATCTATCTCCCTTCTTGAAAATCGGTATTACATTCGCTATCCTCCAGGATTCTGATACTACACCCGTTTTTAAGGACATGTTAAACAAATTTGCTAAGGGCATACTAAGCTCTTCCTATCTCATCGGGACCTGGCGCAAGATATAGTTGCAATAAGACCTCTGCACTCTTATTACTTACACTTCTAGATATAAAACCCAATACTCTGTTTGCCTTATTTCGAACATTAATGCACTGTTTTCTAGGCCGTAGGTCCGGGCTTACAAGTACCCCTAGGTCTCTTTCACAAGTCAACTTCTCTAGGTTAATGTTGTTATGGTTGTATACATTGACAGTATTTGTTCTTCCAATATTAAGTATGCTGCACTTGCTGGTGTTGAATTTCATTTGCCATTTTTCAGACCACCCCTGCAGTTTATTTAGATCCTCCTGTAATGCATTTGCATCCTGCCCTGAATTAATCTGCCGCCCTATTTTGGTATCATCCGCAAACTTGCTTATGTCACTGCTGATCCCAGTATCTAGATCGTTTATGTAGATTATGAACAAGAGTGGGCCTAGTACTGACCCCTGGGGAACCCCACTGGTTACACGACCCCACTCAGATTTAACACTATCTACGCTGACCCTCTGCGTTCTATCGGTGAGCCATGATTTTATCCAATTTAAAACTTTCCCCTCGATACCATGAGCCTTAATTTTTCTCAGAAGCCTCTGATGCGGTACTCTGTCAAATACTTTGCTAAAGTCTAAGTAAATAACATCGTAATTTTCGTCATTATCTACTACCTCGAAGACTTTCCTAAAAAATGTCAGCAGATTTGTTAGACAAGATTTTCCCTTTGTAAACCCATGTTGAGAGTCGTAGATTAATTTGCTTTTCTCTAAATGCGATCGGATATTATCTGCTATAATTGATTCAAGAAATTTCCCCACTACTGACGTCAAACTGATCTGCTGGTAATTTGACGCTGATGCTCTGTCTCCCTTTTTGAATATGGGTACTACATTTGCCTGTTTCCACAAGTCTGGCACAACTCCGGTGTCTAATGATTTTGTAAATAAGTTAACAAGGGGTCCGCTAATCTGTTCCCTACACTCTTTCAAGACTCGAGGGAAAATTTTATCTGGCCTTGGAGATTTTGTCTTCTTTAGTTTATTTATCTTCTTAAGAAGATCCTCTTTTCTGATAGTGATATTCTTTAATTTCTCTTCTTATTTTCCCTTAAATATCAGTTCCACCTCTGGAATTTCATCGCGAATTTCCTCTGTGAAAACTGATAAGAAGTAGCTGTTCAATGCTTTGCTTATTTCTTCACTGCCATTTATCACTTCTCCCCTCCCTGACTTTAAAGGCCCAACTTTGTCCTTGACCTTTGTTCTATATACCTGAAAAAATCCCTTGGGATTCGCCTTGGATTCTCTTGCTATTTTGATTTCATAGTCTCTCTTTGCTTTCCTTCCATTTTTCTTAACATTCCTAGATAGTTCATTATACCTATTTCTGAGCTGCTCCTCCCCTCCCTTTAATTTCTTATATATTCCTTTCTTTATTCCTATGTCATGTTTAAGTTTTCTGGTCATCCACCTTGGCTCATTCTTATTTGACCTAATTTTTCTGTATGGTATATTTTGTTCTTGTGCTTTATGTAGTACACTAGTGAATATATTATAGTCATGATCAATTGTTGTGTCATCTATGACCTCACCCCTTCCTACTGGTAACTGACGTGACTGTTCCAAGGTGACCTCACCTAGGTACCTTCTTAACCCCTGATAAATCCGCCAAATGAAAGTTTGGGACTCTGACCATATTGTCATTGTTTTTCATTTCCCAATTTAGGGTGAACCTGATTTCTCTGTGATCACTGTTACCTAGTTCTTCTCCCACTGTGATATCTCTGATAATATTTTCTTTATTTGTTAATACTAGGTCTAATATATTGTCACCTCTAGTAGTACCTGTATAATTTTTATTTATTCCTCACATTTTCTGGTATACATGCGATCCTGGTCCCTAATAGCCTCGGATAATGAGGAGGAGTGTATATCATAAAATATGTGGTGAAAGTTGCCTGGGAACACATCCCCCTCTAATTACATTGATTCTTATAGGTAAAATTGCCCCAATATTCGTAAATTCATTACTCGCAATTGCCCATTTTTTTTAACATCTGGGGCAGTAAGTCCAGAGAGGAATCCCAAACATCAGGTTAGTTTAAAGTGACCCAAGAAATGGATTTGTCAAAACTGTTAGAGTATTTGAGTTTGACAAATTCATTTGTCAGGTTCAGGATTCCTCTTCAGACTTGCTACACCAAATGCTTAAAAAAATGGGCGTAAGACTGTTAGGAATGCTTCCTTTGTGATAACTTGGGTATTCCTATACAGAATATTTAGAAAAAAAGGCAAAAACAAGAAAAGGTTTCTTGTCCCATGATATTTAAAATGTTTTATTATACAGTACTATACTGTATATCAGGGGTGGCCAACCTTTTACATACCATGCGTCAATTTGTTCACACACGAGTTCAGATGCGCCATACAACTCTTGTACCCCCGTCTACTTCTTGTAAAAATATGTTTATAGACATAATTAGCATTTTTACATGATAAAATTATTAAATATAAAAACAATATGTGATAAAGCAGATAAACATTACTTACCTTTAATGAGACTTTTGGGTCTGTTTTGATTTTGCCAGTCTTTCAATGTTTGGAGTTAAATTTGTGACTGAGAGCAGCAGAGAATTCTTCAGATTTGAATCAATCAGTCACGACCTCGTTTTGCTTTTGATCAATTTCATGGATGAAAATGCTTGTTCACATCTATATGTTGTTCCGAAACGACATATATAACTCTGGGCAAATTTTCTTAGTTCTGGGAAATTTTCACAGGGTAATGATCGCCAGAAATTAATCATGTCAGAAGCTTTTGGTACTGAGGAAGCTCATCAAATTTCATTTTCAATAATGAACTTGTTTTCAAGTCTTTAAGTTCCATTTGTATGTCACTAGGCATCTTCATTATTTTTTGTTCACTAAGTGAAAATGGGTTTATACAGGTGGCTTATCAAAAATCCGGCAACCTCGGGACCTGAGGAGTGCCGGATTTTCGAAAATGCCGGAAAACTGATGGTTATATTTGCTGTATAAGTTTAACAGAAAATGACTACCTGTACAGTCCTTTAAACAAAGAAAATTAAACACTAAATGAAAAGCAAATGAAATTTTATTATATATGCTGTATACAGTAGTACCCCGATTATGTACGCGGTCAATTGTCAATTGAACCCACAGGGTACCACGGAAAGTGAAAACCCGGAAAGTGAACAACAGAACATGTGGGATTAATTCCAATAGAGACTGGCCCGACCCCCAAACTCCACTTTTTCCGACACAATACCTATGTTCTAGTAAAAATAACATGTTAATTTTATGATGGTACATGCACACAATTAATACTTAAGAGAAATAGAGAAATACAGTCGCCAAGTTAACGTCCATTCAAATAATGGACTCAACTCCCTCCCCCTCTTCTCACACTACACTCGCTGGCTCTTCCCTCTCTGAGAAATTTTGGGAGGAAAACCACTAGATTTTAAGGTATAGTAATAAATAATACCTCAAACTAAAGTTAGGATTATATAATTGACATTGCTGGATTCCTTGTAAGACCAGGAATATTTTGAATATAAATGTCATATATTTTGCACAAAAGATAACATATTTACTCAGAGTAAACATTATATCTAAAATTTGTATGTCTAATGCAAAATCTATGATGTTTATATTCAAAATGATCATCAAATTGTAAGAATTCCAGCAATGTAAATTATATTCTGGCCGGTAATTTGTATGAATTTTATGAGCTAAAACAAATATCTTCAGTTAATAAAAAAAAAATATTCTTCACACTGTGCCCGATGGTCGGACGGTCCCTCCCTCCACCCCCCACCAACCCTCCCTACCAGATAAATGTGTGGGAAAACCAGACTATTTACCTTTTTAGTAATAAATAATTCCTCAGACTAAAGCTAGGATAATATTTTGTCAAATTGCCATTATCAGCAGCACATTCACTCTGCTCTTTTAAATGCGGAAACTGGCTCAAATCCTCATTTTCTAACTGAGAGATGAACAGTTTTAACTTATCTTGAATGCATTGATGTCATTTACTAATCTAGGAAACAATTTGTTCTTGCCCTGCAGTTTCAAATTTAGATCATTGAGATGTCTGGTAACATCAACTAAAAATGCCAAATCAAATAGCCAGTTTTTATCACATAAAAGGGCTCTTTCCTCAGGTAGCTCATTTTTCTCTTCTAGAAAATTATGAACAGTATTTTTCAGTTTCCAAAACCTACTCAGAACCTGTCCTCTAGAAAGCCAGCGCGTCTCACAATGAAGGACAAGGTCGCCATATTCCAAATCTAACATTTCACAATATTTTCTGAATTCTCGTCTGTTTAATGCTCTTTCTCTAATTTTATTCACACATTTCACAACCGGTAACATAACATGCTGCAAATTTAAAGTTTTTCCACACAGTGACTCTTGGTGTATAATGCAGTGATATTTTAGTAGAGGACGATTTAAAAGTTTTCAAGCAAAGTTGTAGTCCCGGCGACTTTACCTATCATTGACGGCGTTCCGTCAGTACACACAGTGATGAGTTTACTAGAATCTAATTGTAGATTTTCTAGGCATGATTTTACTTTGTCAAATATGTCTGATCCTCTTGTTTTTCCATGAAACGACTCAAGACTGACAAGTTCTTCAAAAACACTAAAATGATCATCAATTCCTCTAATAAAAATGTTTAACTGGACTACATCACATATGTCAGTTGATTTGTCCAAAGCTAAAGAAAAGAAAGTACAAGAATGGACAAGGTCTTTCAGTTGCTGAGATACATCATGAGAGAGTTCCTCGGTACGTCTTGTAACTGTCTGTTTTGATAGAGCAATTTCGTCTGCTTTCCTTTGAATACTTTTATCACCAAGACGTCTTGCAAATATTTGGAGACAAGGCTTAACAATTTTTCTCCATCAGAGAAAGACTTCCTTTTTTTCGCCAACGTTAAAGCAATTGCATAGGACGCTTCTGTTATCGACAAACTTTCACAACTTTTTTTAACAAATACATTTTGTCTTCTTCTGAATTCTTCCTTTTTCTTAGTCACATATTCTTTCCGTAACTCAGACCCAAGCACGAGCTTCAGTTTTCCTTCTATTTCAGTCTGATGCTGTGTTTTATAGTGTCTATTAAGATCATGTCTTCTATTCTGTGAAAGAGTGTTTTCACAAACAATGCACAACGGTTTTCCTGATGGACCCGCTATAAATAACAACTCATTTTCTCACTGTTCATTGAATTCACGCTTATCACTTTCTGCTTTTCTTTTGCTCATTTTCTTTTGCACTGTGATGGGTAACTGGAATGTAAAAACAAGGCTTAATTTTTGAAAAGTACGAAACTGCAAATGTTCAGAAAGGACAAACAAAGCACGACGTCATACCGCACCGAGCGTCAGTTGTAAACTGGCAAGAACCTGTGACGCACTGCTGGGGCAGACGCCTGGCACCTCACGGTCACACAAGTATTAAACCCGTATTGAACAGTTACAGGACGATTTCAGAACAAAAGTCCATCTTTCCTAGTTTGATTCATTAAGCATATTTTTAACTGAAAACAGATTAATGTGAAAGAAGATAACATTCGCTAAAAAGGATGTGCACGAAATAATAAAATCGCTGAAAATAATGAGTAGGCTTACTGCCTTACTTTATTATTATCATCACAGGGATGCAATGCGCCACTTCTAATCATCCAATTTTTGTTGGCCATCCCTGCTGTATATTATTTGTGTCTTTTGTACAAGATCATTAATATTTTTGTTTGTATTTTCAGACTGTTCTCTCAAATGCTAAGAAGCTGCTGGCTAAAGAAGTTTTAACAGTATTGGATGAAATAGCCTCTGAAGTTTTTGCATCCTGCCAGGTGAAGATGTTTCCATACCGCAGTGTTCGGGAGACATTGAATCTAGTGATGGTTACGCTACTTAGAGAACTTCTTGCATATGAAAAAGGTAAGAATAATATATTCTTGTGGAGTAAGATAAGATAATAAAATGAACCTGAATAGTGATCTGTATTTCTGTATTTGGTGGTGTTTATTGCTTTGACTTTACTGTAGACTTAGTTTCAAAACCCTTGGAATATACTGTACATGCAATAGCTGTTGTGCAGTACTGTATTCCTAAATGAGTGAGACACTTGCTGGCTGAAGGATGGCTCCTTCTCCATCACGAAGGTGCTCAACAAGAGAAGTTCAGCACCTGTTGGTGGACTTTTTAAATCTATAATTGCAATAAAGGTACTTAACCGCTTGTAATTTTAAATGAATACATGATTTTATATTATTTTAATTTTTATATTTAAACTTAATAGGATTTTATTTTATTTATATCATAGTTTTAAATTATATTTCATTTTCGGCGTCAAATGGCCACAGGCTGCAACGCCGGATATTTTACCCAGTCAGTCAATCCTAAATGAGTTCCGAGGATATTATGGAAATGTATGAACATGTCTCTGTCTTCTTTATCTGTTACATCCACCTCCTATTCATCATGTGAACATTACCACACTGAGGGGTAATTCTGAATGTTTTTCTGTAGATTTTTAGAGAATACTTTGTGGAAATTGAAAGAATAGTTACTGCCTGGTTTTCAAATTCTGGCTTTCTCCCTTAAGCCAGATGGCTCTCTAAATAACACTCCCTTGACATCCAGCCCCTTATAATGTCATCCCAAAGTCAGTTTTGTTAATCCACTTAGATATACCTACTTAGGCTTCCCTTCTTCCTCTACATTCAGCCTCAAATGAAGGGAACTTAGTGTAGTGGCTGCCCAAGTGGCTGAAGGTTATACTGGAGCTGTGGCTGCCCATTTAGCACCCAACAAACCAAGGTGACTGCTTCATCACCTATGAATACAAGTGAATCAGAGCAAATGTGGGTTGAGCCAGCTTTCATAACCTAACTGACAGTCCAAGTGGACAGTCATCATGATTGCCCCTTCCCAGGTCTGCTTTCACTTGACAAGAGCTAAATTCTGGTCACTTTATCTTTTACCTGACATATCTGTGGTGAGATACTGCAGGCCAAAGTGTTAGCGCTTGTTGTAAGATAAATCTTTGTTTATTATCTCTTGTCTTGTAAGGTTTGTTTACATGCTGCCATGGAAGTGTGCCATTTATGGTTGGTCTTATCATCAGAAGTTGATCATTTCTCACACTGTTCCCAAGTCCACATTTAGATGTCATGTGAGTTTTGAAAGGGCTGATTCTTTTGAACTGTCTAGCACATAAACTAGATGGACACAAGCATAATAACACTTGGAATGATGCACACTGGGTTAGAGTGACATTCACTGTCTCATTTCCTATAGAAATTAACTTGGTTATGTTTGATTTTCCAGATTTATCACCCAGTGTCCTTCAGGTTGTTTGTTAGTGAGCTAGAGGTTAACTGGCTCCATAAGTGTATTTTCAGTTGGGGTGAACTTTTAAGTCTTCCTCTTTCAATTGTCTCTACTTCGTGTAGTTTAACATCACAATATGGAGTGCCTTATTCGTGAAGCACTCAATACAGGTATATACTTATTTGTTAGTATAATTGTTTTTAATGAAATATATGCAGTTAATTTTGTGTTATTTTGAAAAACTTTCTATTTTCTAAATTTCAAGACTTGTGTATATTTTTTGGAGATTTAATATAATGAGAGCTTCATTGTGAATGAAATTTTTTTTTAGTTATAAGGACATAAGGGGTCCTTAGGCATCTAAATTTTCAGTTCAGCACCTGATGGTGGACTTTTTAAATTTTTAATTGCAATAAAGGTACTTAACCGCTTGTAATTTGCTATGGGTTTTGAATGAGAGCTCTTAACAATTAGGTTGAACATCTGAGGGAAAATTAAGTTAAGAATTATATTATTTCTGTTCTTTTCTTAACCCCATTTTTGGGGCGTTAACTAGTTCGATGCATTGTTTGTTGTCTCAAAGTTTTAACAAGGCTTCTCCAGATCTCTTCCCTTTTACTACTTTATGCTGCCATATCATTTTCATGATATAGCTGTAGCTATGTATTATGCTGGAAATTTGAACATTGAAGTAGGTGAGTTATTAGAGGACTAGGTTTTATACTCACAATATGTCCTGGTTTGTGAATTCTTCTGGATACATTCTTGGAGGCGTTGATCCTTTGATAGCATTATTGCAACTGCCAGTCATAAGTTGTCTTTCCCCAGGAAGACATAAATAAGAACCTGTGATGGTCAAAGGGATGTAACAGTCAGTGGCTGCGAAAGACTCATTGCTTTGTATCCAGGTAAATTTGTATTGGAAGCTAGCAGACCTGTCCAACCTGATCCAATTACAACATCCTTCAATTGGCTAAATTCATATTTGTTATTCAATACAATGAAAATTACCTGACCTAAGGCCTGTCTTTTCTCCAGATCATAATGGTAACATTGATATTAACTTATCATGCTCCCT
This sequence comes from Homarus gammarus, assembly GCA_958450375.1. NCBI lineage: Eukaryota > Metazoa > Arthropoda > Malacostraca > Decapoda > Nephropidae > Homarus > Homarus gammarus. The sequence continues at coordinate 1,206,429 of CAUDMG010000693.1, forward strand.
CCAACAAATGTTTGAGCTCTACCAGATTGCATTGTTTTCTTATGTACAGTATCTGTTTCTGTCCTTTCATCACAGATAAACATTGAAAGTTTATGCACCGTACTCATCATCTTAATTTTTCTGAACCTTTGTTAAGTTTTTGCTTAAAGATTGAAGGTGTGCATGAGGTTTATCATTCATAAAAAAAGTTTTGTAAGAAATGTAAGGTTCTGAATTTGTCATAAGGGACATTTATGACTTGCCAACATCGCTCTAGTTTTATATTTTTTGGACCTTCACTATCCATTAATAAGATATTACTTTTGTCTTCTCAGATCTTCCTGTGCCATTCACCCGAGATGTGCAGGACTTTGTGAAAGGTCTTTTCCTGTCAGGTCAGACAGAATTAGCTGTGCAACAAAGTGAGAGTGGAGAAAAGAGTGATCTTAACAAGAAAATTCCATCAATCAACCCCTACAGGCTCAATGTCCAGGCTAATGCTGCCTGTATTGATCTTTTGGTGTGGGCCAGTACTGATGAGTCTGGTAGGTTGTTTTTTTTTCTTTTTTTATGAAGTGGAAGAAATGAAAGCTTAGTAATAAAAAAATTATATTCCAAAAATATAAGTATGAAAACAGAGGAGAAAACTAAAATGGGGATTGAAGGGTGGGGTGGAGGTGACACAAGATGGATGGGGGATGGTCATACAGGAAGCAACAGTGTGTATGTACAGTATGGTTGGAAAACATATTGTTAGGCAAAATTTGGGGAGTGACCTGCTGCTGGGGTGATGTATGAAGCAACACAGGTAAACCTGATGGATATCTTGGACTCGTAATGTTTACAGGGGACACAGCAATACATATGGTAAGGCACCTAGAAAAATGAATGACAGCAAATGAGAGGGTCAGTGTTCCTCTTATTTCTAGCATAACAGACCAGATAATAGAGAAAAGGACCCATGTCTGAGACAGAACATCCCAAAATGTGAGACTACCTTTTTGGATTTGTAAAGTATTTTATTCAATATACTGAACAGTACAATATAAAATGGTGTTTAAAGCCTTTACATGGATATTGAGGATACTGTGTATGCTTTCACTATCTGGAAGTAGATACTTTGCAGATAATTCTTCATTATTATACTTTTGCATAACTTCACTACATCGATGAAAAGGCATTAGATAGAACAACAAATTAATTTCTTTGCACCTGAGCATTATGGTGTTCCTGTCACACACCCAAGATCCTAGTTTGTGGCTTCTTGTGCTCATCCACCACAAACCAACATTACTGAATGATGAAATTGTAAACTGAATTCCATAAAGGTTATCTGTAAATTATCTTCTATAGAGATGAGCAAGTATATTCTTACTATTTTGTTTATAAATAACAAGGGCAGGGAGAGATCAGAGAAATTTTTTTGTTAGAACAATTCACCAAAGTGTCACCTTGCCAAGGATTAAAGATATTTGAAGCAGGATAACTTAAACTAATATGAAAACTCTTGTAGCAGGAAAATCCATATGGCTAGTGCTAGTTTGGGATAAAAGCAATTGTAAGTTGGCAGAGATTATGCAGAAAGGAATTTCAGCAGAATAGTCATTGTCCTTCCCACATGCCCCTGTGGCTTATTTTAAGTGAAGCTGATCAAAAGTTCACTGGGGAAATATCTGTAGAATGGGAAAGTAATAAGGTGTTCCTAGAACTCTGCAGTGCTGGAGGCTTTCTGATAAGGTCATTATTGTTAATTGTTTGGTGACTAATTTCTGTACCAAGTTGAGGAGGTTAAGTACCCCAACACTACGGTCATAGATGAGAACAATGCAAGTACTGTACAGGTATTCCATCAAAGTGCACATGACATGCATCAGTGTTTGTCACCTGTAATTTCTGGCTCTGAGCTGTGTTAAATTCCTAAAATACCTAAATTATTAAGTCTCAGATCTGGGTCATTGTCTTGGGCTGTTTTCTCCTTGTCCTCTACATCCTGTCTTAAAGTGGGAAAGGGATTGTAAAAATTAGAGAAAATAGTAAATAAAGACATCTTTTAAATATTTTTGAGTAACATATCCTCAGCTCTAGAAATCACATGGGTTTAAGTGAATGCTATCACCATTTGACTCAGTATTCCATTATCCTTCACGAGTTTTCACCACTTTCTGTGCTTGTATTCTCAGAGGCGGAGAGTTTGTGCAATCGACTGACTGAGAAGGCAAATGTCCCTCATGGTCACCGCCTGGTTCTTGCTCATATGCCTTTGCTGCTGGTGTGTCTAGAGGTAAGATATTGGTATTGAGTGATAGGCTGAAGACATTTGTGAGTATTTTTTTTTTTTTTTTTTTTTTTTTTTTTTGCAAGATCTTTAAGTTTTAGTTTAAAGACAAGTCAGGTTACAATGGACTCATTTCCCTGTATAGTTCATAGTTGCCAACCAAAGTGACTAATTCATTTGATATCTGGTCTGCTTAAATTGTTCCTGGTCAAAATTGTTATTAGTAGCTTTATTGGTAGAGTGTTCACCTTACAAGTAGTGTTCTGGGTTTTATTTCCCAGCTAGACTAGAGGACTGGGCTTCTTCCTTGTACACTAGTTCTTGTTCACTCAGCATAAATGAGATATATTATTGAGTGCAGTCACTTATGGTGAAATAACACCCCATTGGACCAAGTATCCACCAAAGGTATTGGAAAACTAACTCGCTGATGATTGTTAAGAGTCAGATCACCACCTGCCCAGCTACCCTGCATTAAAGAAGAAAATATTTCTCTGAATAAAAGCTTACAGTATGGAAGGGGTTAACCCAGTCTTATTCAGTTTTTGTACAAATTATTTCACTGATAATTTCTGAGGCATGTTCTACTTTTATTCATGACTTTATTTAATCCACGTCCTATGATCCTGGGCTTCTTTAAATCGACATTGTCTTTTTACCACAGCATGTAGTGAAGACTAAGAGTGTGTCATGTGACACTCATCATAGTAAGAGAGAAAAATAACTGATTTAGAATGAAAGTTTTTTTTTTTTAATGACAATGTGAAACAGTTAATATCATAAACTATCACTGATTAGATACCTTAATCATGACTTATGTTGCTCAGTGGTAGAACATTCACCTCAGAAATGAAGGATTTGGGGCTAAATTCCTGGCTGATGTCTAGGACTTGGTTCCCTCCTGGTACATTAACCCTTGAGGAAGAAGCAGTAAAATGATAAGGTTATCATCATTATCCTCAGTGTTGTACGGCCATTTTCCATGTTTACATGGGTACACTTACTAATGGTAGAAGCCTTTGGTGGACAAGCATTGTACCATAGGGGTTTATAATCCACTAGCTGCTGAAAGTTAAGAAACTTGGGATCATCACCTGTCTGGCCACCTGCATTAAACCAAGAAAAGATTTACATACATAAAAATAAATAAATCCACCTGAGGTCTTTAGTGGAAGGGGAACACAATAACAATAGCAGAACACATATGGTAAGACAGTTCTAGAAAGAATGAATAACCACAAGTTGAGGAGAGTCTGTGTTGTTTTTTATGCTGACCAACCTGTTCTGTGTGGTAAAGAGCTTGCAAGAGTTATTGATAAGTAACTAAATATTTCTTTAAAAGTATTATTAACATATGTGATGGAATTCATTTAGATACAGTAGTTCCTTTTACTGGTTGAATTGAGATGTATATTACTTTGTAAAGATTTTTTGTAATGGCTGACAAAAGAACTGATTTCAGCTGTACTGTTGTGGATTGCAAATGTCACTATTGAGTTAGAAATAAATTTGAAGGTTAAGAAGGTGTACAAGTAAAATAGAGCAAACTGTGATGAAGAATCTCATATACCCATTCTTTAACCACACTGTCCAAGATTGTTACTATTTATTCTGGGCCATTCTCAACTGTTAATGACTGATGTTTGTTGTTTAAATGACAGTATATATCAGGGGTGGGCAAAATGCGGTTCACGAGCTGCATGCTGCTCTTTAACACTTAATGTGTGGCTCACGAAAATATCTTGGCTGAACTTATTTTTGTACCGGTAAATAAGAAAAATGTTTGAGCTTTGTATTTATAAACTGAGAGGCCACTGGATTAATACATAAGTTAATTATTCAAGGTGAGTATAAATATTTAAGATTTTAAATCTTAATTTTAATGCTAGAATTTAGTCAGGTGTCGTTCATCAGTGCCGAGTCAGGTCAGGGATTACGGAGGAAAGTCGTAGGGCAGGGCAGGGCAGGGGACCCAGCCTCATGTCATGACCTGACACATTAACGCAGTGTAACACAGGATGTTATACTGTCCAGATCTAACTGGTACGCTCCGGATACAAGTTGTGTTTACTGTTCATAGAATAAGTTGTTTTTAAATTCTGTTAAATTTATTTGATAGCAGTGTCTGTGAAAATTCTGTGAAGGGAGTGGTATCATCTAATTGTAAGACCCAAAAGTATGTAGATGAAAACATAAATTTTAAGCTTGAGTGGAAGGATGATTTTACGTTCACCATTAAAGGAAGTAAACCTTTGTGCCTTATCTTCAATGTGTCTCTCACTCACTACAAAGCCAGTAATTTGAAACACCACTATGACACAAATCACAAAAACGTTTCATGTGATTATCCACCAAGTCAGTATTATGGAAAAACAAGCTTTGTGAGGTGGTATCTGATGAAAATAGCACCTCTAATTTTATTGGTTTGCTTGTTTTTTTTATATATTCCTCTAAGTTTTGACCAAATGTTTACTAAGACAAATATGTATACTGTAATTAAAAATATTTTCAAATTTTTCCTTTAACAATCCCATTTAATATGACTGAAATACAGACTTTCATATTTTTTCTGAGATGTGCTCGTAGTTCATTATGTATTAAACATGCTCAGTACCGTTAAAAAAAAAATCACTCAAGATTTTGATAACATTAGGTATAGTGTATTTGTACTCCTGAATATTGAAACATAAAATTTAACAATTTAAAAACTACATACATTAGTAAATATTACTGCTTACATGTATTTCTTAGTAATATTTGCACATAATTTTTGTAATAGAATGTGTATTTAACACTAAAAACATGTGTATATTTTCTTCATGTCTTGCGGCTGTCGAATATCTGAAGATTATCATATGCGTCTCTTAGGTTAAGCAAGTATGGCCACCCCTGGTATATATGAACATTAGAGTATGTACACATAATTATATACTGTACTGAAGAAAGACCCTGATTTTCCCAATCAAGACTTTTAATAATAATTAGGGATTTTGACTTACTTTGGGTAGTAGCTCAACTGTTAATGGTCAGTGTTTGTGACCCTTATCTTCAATTAGGTCACACATTGGTTATGATGATCAAAAGTAGATGGTTAACATGAATAACATATGTGAACTACTTTCAGGGCTTAGGTAAACTTGCTGAAAAGTTTCCAAATATTGCTGGGACATGCATTAACTACCTTCAGGATTTCCTAGTTAGTCCATCACCCATCCTCTTAAAGCTCCACCGTCAACAGTCTGACTTCCTGACCCCACATCAGGGCAACTTAACTGTAAAAGGTTAGTATCTCAAGCTTAGAACTTTCACAGTGGCCATGGTCAATCATTCCCCCTGAATGGTTACAATGCCTCTATGAAAAACTCCCACTTCATGGCCACTGTGTGTCTTCTGTTGAGCATCATGCCCACTTTATGAGTACAGTACAGTATCCACATTTGCTAAAATATTCAAATTTTCCTTTATTTCCCATTTTGTGAGACAAAATTTCATCAACATTGAAAAGACCATCTGAGTAATGTACTATATTTATTAAAAGCATTTACATATTTGTTATTCACCTTGAGTGTATCTGCTAATGGCGGAATCATTTTGCTATAAAAGTTGTTTGCATTAATTTAGATTATATACACTGTTTGGTGCATATAAGTAACCTTTTTGTTTTAAGCAGTTGGTTGCACAGTTGTTATATACTTTTCAAGTGGAGTAAGTTGCACCTGTCATTGAAAAGTGTTAAATGCTATTAATATATATCTTAAAAGAAATATATACCTTTTGATATATATATTGGCAGTCCTCATTATACACACTACTGCTATATGCATTTTCACACATTCAAAGTTTATAAATTATTAAATTAATAAGTTACTCAATATTGGCTCATTGTGTAGGTACAGTATCGGTCCTCCTCTACATACGAATTTTAGAGGTACAAACAAACCTGTCCATATGTACTGTCCTTGGGTCATTTACTGTTAATGACCCAATACAGGCTCATGGTAGGTTATCCTTATCAGTAAGCTCATTTATCCTGGGCCCATCAACCTTATCCTTAGATTCTTTCTTTATGTTGCTACATGAAGAGCAGAACCTTATTTACTGTATATGCCACATGAAGTCTACAAATACCTGATGCAAATGAAGATTTGCAGATAATTTTCTTGTAGTTTGCACCTGTTAACATTGTTAGTGGCATTGTCACCAAAATTGGTTCGTCACTGTAGCCACATTCCTTAGCCCTCTTTCTGCCAAGCTGTGAACTATCTTATGGTTATTATTTTTTTTTACTCATTTACATACGCACAATCCAATCAATCAATCCTTATAACATACAGGTATCCCTCATATAATGAACGGTCACTTAGCCATATAAAAATTTTAACACCCATTTCTCATTTAACGATCGTCAATTTTCAGTTTAGCAATCTTCAACTTACTGGGAAAAATTGAGGAGGGAAGCCTGAAAGATGAGGATTCTGTGCTCCAAGGGCACTTCTCAACTGGCATTAATTGTTTACGCTATCCGTGTGCCACCTACCCACCCGCGCCTTGTACTACTAGTGTTTACCACCTATAGTTTGATCTTTGTCTTCCTTGCTTCGCTGTTATCGCTGCGTACATGATCGATCGACGTACATTGTCCATATTGCTCTGTGTTGCTGTAATTGTTGTGACTTTTACAGGTTATTGAAAATATACTGTACTAACAGTTTGTTTACCCTGCACTATTGAGATACGTATTATGTAAAGTGAGTAAACTTTATGATATCGGCTAAGCGCGCTGCTGTTTTGCTTTTCTCATCAGGCAAGACCAAACTTTCCTGCAAGTTCTTGAGCTTAGCGGTGAAGCTTGACATTATACGGCATCACATGAGTGGTGAAGGGACAAACTTCATTGCTAAAATACTTGGATGTGGACTTGATGAGTGTTACTTTACTGTAGTGTACCGTAGTGTATTATTATAGGAAATTCGTCATAATTACCCTCGTTTAGCCATTAGGCAATTGTTTCACTCCACACAAGACACAAGACAGCAAACAGATGGGAGATCCCCATGCTGCTCTCCCCTCCTTTTTCACTTCCCAGCACATAAAATTTTTTTTATTCTCTATGTTTTCACCTTATGATAACATTTTTTTTTTTGCACATTCTGTATGAACAATTGTGTGTGCATCTAACAGTAAAAAAATGAAGAAAATTAAGCATATTTACCTCAAATTACGAGTTGAACAATAACATAGCTCACAATTCAGCCTCACCTGCTCTTGGTGCTACTGAAAGGCAAGTCGGCGACTCGGCTACACAATTACGTGCCATCTCCATGGATAGTATTCTTTGTTATCCCTCATTAAGGATATTATCTCTTGTTATCCCTCGTTTAGCAAACATTTCGCTTAATGATCGTTTTTTCAGGAATGCATCCCGATCATTAAACGAGGGATACCTGTAATGTGCAAAAAAGGTAAAAGAAAAACTATTGTATAAGGTTAAACTTAGAATTCATTAACATTTCTTTGTGTGCGAGAGTTAGCATGCTGAGAAAGGGAGCGGGAGGGGAGGGGAGTCGAGTGTGGGAACACTGGTGCTAGGGGCTAACAGAGGCAGTATACCAGCTGGGCTGCGTTGTTATGGTGAGCGTTGAGGCCAAGCAGCCAGTGTCTATGCAAGTGGCGATTGTGTAAAACTTTTATTTAGCTTTTCCTTAATGATTTTAGCTGCATATTTTCATCTAGGTTGTATATAAATTTTGCTTGAAGTAACACATTTGTTAAATAACATAGGAAAGGTAGGTGGTATAGTTTCTGAATACTGTACTGGGAAAGAAGGTACAGGGAGTTGGGAGTTTGCTTTAGCCTTTTGGAGGGGCAGATCCAGGAATATCAAAAGGGGGGAGTCCAAGAAGAACTTTGTGGGTGGGGGAACATGGCGAGCACAGTGAGGCCACCCAGCCAGGGGATTTGGGGGGGTGAGGGGAAGCCCTAAGCCCCCCTCACCCTCAATTTATTTTTTTAATCTGTCCAATATCATGGGCATTTTGAGGCCCTTTTGAATCCAAGTGCACTTGATATTAGGAGATATTCTGATGTCAATAGTAATTACTTTTTTCTATGTCAAAAATGCCAGAGTACAATACTGCATTAAAGAAAAAAATATTAGAATTTTCTCTTGAAAAAGGGGGGAGGGGGGGTCTGGATCCCAGAACCCTCCCCTGGATCTGCCCCTGTTTTGGCTAACCATAAAGGCTATTACTTTACAATTGTGATAATATTTCTTACTTTTTTTTTCTTGTTTTTTGCAATATGTTCGGTATCTACAAGAGTAAAGTTAGACTTACGAACAAGCCTCAGGAATATACCTTGTCGGTAAATAGAGGAGTACATGCACTATTTTCTTTTACCAACCTGGGGGAGTCAGATGATCAGAAACCTGTCCTTCATATTTTTATTCTGTGCACTGTTATTCTATATGAACAAAAAGAACAGTCACATTTTTTTTCTTATGAACATGATGAGTTGCAGATATAGGCCTCTGGGAGTGTCTGTATGTCGGTCCGTTCATGGTCTGGGTTATGTGTGGTTTATAGGCATGGAAGCTACACAATGTTCAGGGCCAGTGTCCTTGCTTCTGTGAGGGAAATGTATGAAAAATTTCTGGATTTAGATGAGCAGTATCATAATTAAATTTAAGTCATCCACCATGACATATAAATTTACTATTCTCTCTTAATGAATTTATTGTCATTAGTGATTTAAATTATCTTTATTGATGTCCTGTATTGATTTACTCAGTTATAATGCTTTTTGTATTTATTTGGGTTAGTTTTGGTTGTGTAAGGTGTCTGAATATCAGGCCACAGGAATGTATCTTCCATTTGTAACACTGTATTTACCAGAAAATCACCTTCACTCTACAAACTTTTGCATTCTGTGGAATTGCCTTCACTTCTGTGGAACACAGCCCTGTCGTATAGTGAGGACTGTCTATACTTGCTGTGCTTATTTAGGGAAATTTTCAAATGATATGTTTGACTTATATTACAGTATTCTGTTTAGTTTTGGGATGTTTAATACAGATACTGTAATATGATTTTGAAATACCTAGTTACTGGAGACACGAGCAACAGGCCAGTGTCAGCTTCGGCAGCAGCATTTGAGAGACTGAGAGATACGGCCATAGAGAACTTGTGTATTGCACTCAAGTCAGGACTGACAGTAGATGCCAACACTGTGCTTGCTTTTATATCCTCAATATCCAGTAGAGAAAAAGCTGGCTATGATCGTCTACCAGAAAGGTTAGTTTTTATGCCTTTTTTGTTTATGTATCTTTTAATTTATGTGTACCATGTCTTTTATCCCCATCGTTCAGTGTGTGTGTGTGCTTGTGTGCATGCTACCATGGCCCTCCACTCAATTCTTTTCTATGTTATAATCAATCCTCTCAGATTTTGCATCTCTCTTGGGATCTCTTCTTTTGATTTCATTCTTCCATCCCCCATGTCTGCCATCCTGTGGACCTCTTATTGCCTTTTATTATCTTTGCCATTATCCTCTCATTCCTAGTTATATGGTCAAAGCATTTCTCTTATGTTCTTTAATAATGATTCAGTATTTTGCTCAGTGCACTAACTATTCCTAGATCATCTTCATTTGTTTATTATCAATATGTGAAGATCTCTAGCCTCCTTTAAGTGTCTGCTGAAGGTGTGCACACTTTGAACCCATGGAACAGTACTGACAAAGCATTTCATTTAAGCAGCCTTTTTCTTAAATAAGAAAAATATACTATTAAAATATTCCCTAAGATTATTAAATGCTATTTTTGCTTCAGCTATTCTTAATTTAATTTCTATGTCAAACCTACCACCACACTTACATTACTTTACAAATTCCCAATACAGTACTTTCCACCTAACTTCCTTGTTGCCTGGTCTTGAAAGAATTAAAAAAAAAAAAATAATGAATAGTTTCTACGTACTGTACTGTACTTTTACAATGATAAATTGGTACTGATTCTGGGCAGTCTACGTCTGGGTACAGTGTTATACATTACAGGTATTAACTAAATGATTTTTAGTCACCAGATATTGTACAGTAATACCCTGATTTACGGATTTACGCGGTCAATTGAACCCGCGGAGTAGCGCGTAAAACGAGAAACGCGTTAATGGAATAACAGAACATATGGGATTAATTGAAACAGAGACTGGGCCGACTCCCAAACTCCACTTTTTCCGACACAATACCGACATACTGTAATACCTACTTTATAGTAAAAATAACATCTTAATTTTACGATGGTATGCACACACAATTAATATTTAAGAGAAATACAGTCGCCAGGTTAATGTTCATTCAAATAATGGACTCGACTCCCCCCCCCCCCCCCCCTTCCCATGCTCGCTGGCTCCTCCCTCTCTGAGAAATGTTTGGGTGAAAACACTAGATTTTAAGGTATAGTAATAAATAATACCTCAGACTAAAGTTAGGATAATATAATTGACATTTCTGGATTCCTTGCAGGTCAGGGAATATTTTGAATGTAAACTTCATATATTTTGCACAAAAGATAAAATATTTGCTTATTTTCATGATATCCTTAAATTACATCTAAAATTTGTATTTAATGCAAATGTTAAGATGTTTATATTTAAAATGATCACCATCTTGTAAGGATTCCAGCAATGTAAATTATATATTTTATGAGCTAAAAACATATAAATCTTCAGTAAATAAACAAATTATACTTCACCCGCGTAAATGAGTAAATTCACAGCGTAAATCGGGCATCCCGGTTCTGGCAAGGTACCGCGTAAATGACCAAACGCGTAAACGAGAACCACGTAAATCGAGGTTCAACTGTATACTAAAAAAGTTTTGGTGATGAATTCTCTTTTTGGTATTATGTTCCAAATGGCATCTTGCTTGAACTACTAAAAGGAAGACAATTGAATAACTAATTGCTTTTAAGAATGCACCTCCTTCACAGATTACCTTCTGTATACTTTAGGAGTAGTACCGTATAGTACAGACTGGGTAGATTACAGGGTTAAGTTCTTGTGACTATCCTGATATACCAGGTTGAGATCATCTTACCTAACAATTAAATGGTAAAAAATTATATGTACAGTGAACCCTCACTTTACGCGGTTAATATAACCCGGAGGGTACCGCGGAAAGTGAGAAACGCGTAAAGTGAACAACATAACATATGGGATTAATTGAAATAGAGACCGGGCTGACCCCCAAACTCCACTTTTTCAGACACAATACCTACGTTGTAGTAAAAATAACTTCTTAATTTTATGATGGTATGCACACACAATTAATAATTAAGAGAAATATCAATAATGTTAGGTTTCTTAACACTTACCTTAGTAGAAAAGATGGCTGGGCACACGAGGATGGGGGGTTGGTTCCGAGGCAGAGGGCAGATTACTGGCCCTCACCTGTATCACTTGTATCAATTGTATCACTATCCACCACAGAGGCTTGCAGGGCCTCTTTGTCAAACCCCTCAAAGTCCATATAAGTCCATATCCTCAGTATAATTATCACTATCACTGACTTGGGCTGGCTGTGGCGGGTGAAGAACTCGGTATTGTTTTGATGACTGGGCGACCTTGTGCGCACCCTGCTCGCGCCGCTTACACAACATGGCGGATGGCGGGAGAGATGGCGGGAGGTTTGGATCCAAAAATGGCGCGGGTCGCCAGCTGCTCTCCGCGTAAAGGGGTACACGCACCGCGGAATGTGAGCATTCCGGTTTCGGCAGGGTACCACCGAAACGTGGAAACGCGGAATGTGGGACCGCGTAAAGCGAGGGTTGACTGTATTATGAATGGTGAAATTTACCTGTAAAGGTCTGTTTACTCTGTTGATTATGCATTTTGGAACTTTAAAACTTTGCCCTATCTGGATTATCAAAGTGAGCAACCAATTGAAATTGTTGAACAATCATTGCACACTTCTTGCCCGAACCTATTTGCCCACAGCACATTACAAATATTTATTATAGCAATTTTTTTGTCTGTATAATGTATCACATTATGGTACTGTACAGTACCTCCTACATTTTGCATATAAGAGGCTTATTTAAATGATCTTAAGTTCTAGACAATCCACTATCTTGGACAGACACAATAAACCATAGTAAGTGTTGACAGTAAGAAATAATCAAGACAGTAGGGGTCATGTCAGGTCAGGGAATTAGGCCAGACTGCACACTACCTGGGATGACACAGTTGAAAAGCATGCTATGAGCATACCTTATTTATATAACAATGTTTAAAATCCCACGATATTATAGCCTAAGTCCTTATAGACATCTAAAAGCACTTAATTTAAGACAAAAGAAGAAATAGAATGACAAAATGCAGTCAATGAAAGTAAATAATAAATCATCAGGTAAATAAAATATTGTAAATTTAAAGTTTAACCTTATTCGTAAGTCGGGGACCCCCATAAAATTTTAAAAAATACTAATTCCTAAAGTGTGAGATTTATAGTGTGTATCACTCAGTCACAACACCCATCACTACCTCTTTCCCCAATAACACGCTACAATATCAACCACAACATCCACTACCACAATTTCATGTTGTTTACATAGACTGTGAACTTGTTGATTATTCTGAACAAATAGTTTCTAAGCTTCTTTTAACTTGAGTGAGGCTTGAGGTCTTCACGTGTTACTGTAGTCCATTTTATTGGTCATTGTAACTCAGGAGTACTTCATATATTTCAGTGATAATATTGTAATATCACACAATGTGGTGGTGGCATTAGGCCACGTGGCTGTGGCACTGAAGGATTCTCCTCGTACCACTGAAACCATCCTTCACCAGTGTCTCCTCCAGCGCTTCTGCCGCCCTCCATCCAACCTGGATACACTAATTGTTGACCAGTTAGGCTGTATGCTTTTGGCAAAGAATGATGTAAGTCTTTTTCTTTGGAATTGTATAACACATTTGGATTCTCTTTACATAGAATGATACAAATGTTGAATTTACAAAGTAGAATATCAGATAGAACTAAGAGGTGATGGAACATTGTATTTGTTCACATCTGAAGACTGTTTATACCTTTATGAATCTCATTATTAATAATGAACTATTTACTTAATATTTTAGCCCAAGGTATATGATGAGATAATGGAGCAGTTCAGTAAAATCATCATAGAAGCAAGCAGTGGCACGTACGGAATTGGTGCAGCTCAAGACCAGCGCATGAAGCAGTATAGGTAAGACACTTCACTTTTTTTCCTGGTCTGTGAGATGAAAATCTGGTGCATTTTCTGGAAATTCGGAGAAATTTTTCTCAGACAGTTCCCTGAAAATTTTGGGGATGGGGGATATTTTTCCGGGCTCAAGAGATGACGGAATGGGCAATATCGGGAACTTCCGAGAACATTTTTCCGTTACCTGAAAAATTTCAGGAACGAGGGATTTTTTCTGGCTCCGAGAGAGTTGCCTCGTTACCCGGAAGTGCTCTGCACCAATTGTTCCGGCTAACGGTTATATTGTACTCATGTGGTTGGTTGTTCCAATCAAGTGAACCCTTCATGACTTTGCCTTGTTCTGTGAGTTTCATTTTTAATGTTTGGTTTTTATATCACAGAGAACTACTCAGGTGATAGCTCATTGGTTTCCTACATGTAGATCGGTGGATTTTTTTCCCAGTGTGTGAAGTGTAATGCCGTCACTGTAAGACAAGGCTTCCATTTTACACACCTCTACTCCAACATGTATAGTGGTATTATATGATGGTGACTGTATTTATATGTTCCAGACATGTTGCTACTGCTGTACATAATGCATTAGCAAATATCTGTGCCAACATACAAGGAGAAGCTGAGATGGATAAGTTGCTAATGCGTTTATTGGAACTGTTCGTCAAGCTTGGGTTGGCAGCAAAACAAAACTCAGAAAAACATCCAGCTGTGTTGAAGGTACTGTATGGTGTTCAGCTGTGTTGAAGGTACTGTATGGTGTTCAGCTGTGTTGAAGGTACTGTATGGTGTTCAGCTGTGTTAAAGGTACTGTATGGTGTTCAGCTGTGTTGAAGGTACTGTATGGTGTTCAGCTGTGTTGAAGGTACTGTATGGTGTTCAGCTGTGTTGAAGGTACTGTATGGTGTTCAGCTGTGTTGAAGGTACTGTTTGGTGTTCAGTTGTGTTGAAGGTACTGTTTGGTGTTCAGCTGTGTTGAAGGTACTGTATGGTGTTCAGCTGTGTTGAAGGTACTGTATGGTGTTCAACTGTGTTGAAGGTACTGTATGGTGTTCAGCTGTGTTGAAGGTACTGTATGGTGTTCAGCTGTGTTGAAGGTACTGTATGGTGTTCAGCTGTGTTGAAGGTACTGTATGGTGTTCAGCTGTGTTGAAGGTACTGTATGGTGTTCAGCTGTGTTGAAGGTACTGTATGGTGTTCAGCTGTGTTGAAGGTACTGTTTGGTGTTCAGTTGTGTTGAAGGTACTGTTTGGTGTTCAGCTGTGTTGAAGGTACTGTATGGTGTTCAGCTGTGTTGAAGGTACTGTATGGTGTTCAGCTGTGTTGAAGGTACTGTATGGTGTTCAGCTGTGTTGAAGGTACTGTATGGTGTTCAGCTGTGTTGAAGGTACTGTATGGTGTTCAGCTGTGTTGAAGGTACTGTATGGTGTTCAGCTGTGTTGAAGGTACTGTATGGTGTTCAGCTGTGTTGAAGGTACTGTATGGTGTTCTCGATATTTTGAAAATATTATACAAAATTTTCCTGTACAGTCAGCAACATAGTACTGTACTGTATGTGAACACCTTGGGACCTGGATTTTATATAAAAGTCCAGATGATAGAATGGTTTGCTGCTACAGTACAGCAATATATTAAACAAATTTACTTGTATCAAAATTTTTTAGGAGGAAAACAGCTTAATATTTTAGTAACATATAAAGTACTCACAGGACTTTACATTTACATAAAAAAGAGATAACTGGACTTAGCAGGTAATGAAGTTATGAAGAATTTGTGTAATTCAAGCTTTCCTATCTTGTTCAGTTTCCAGCAGGAGATTATAATTAAAGGAGCAGTTTGGATCTCTAACAATAAACTGCTATTAGAAGTATAATAATTATAGTGTTTAAATAGGGCTTAGTGAATACAATACTTCCAAGATGGCTTATTATCATAATATATTTTTTGATGAATCGATATAATACTTAGCTCTTCAATATATATTTTCAGGCATCTAGCAGTGCAGGAAACCTTGGAGTGTTGATCCCTGTGATAGCGGTGCTAGTGCGACGTGTGCCTCCAATAAAAGAACCCAAACCACGTCTGTTGAAGCTGTTCCGAGACTTCTGGTTATTCTGCATTGTTATGGGCTTCACACAGCAGGAGTCTGGTATGAAATGTTGATGACTCCATAGCAATAATAAAAAATTTTGCTGACACCCTCTTCCAAGCAACTTCTCAAAAATTTGGCTGCTTATTGGGTAGTTCTATGTCTTCAGACAACACCTTCCTTAGTTATATGAACCGGGATTGATTTAGTAAATCATTATACTATCAGCCTCAAAATAAAGAAAAGCAGGTGGAGCAGTGTATTATTTTTATAAGGCTTAATTGATCCACTTCATCCCACACAGATAGGAAGGGAGGAATATTGAAAGTAAGAAAATCAGTTTTACTCCTTAAACATGAGCTTTACAACCAGGGCCCAAAGCAGATTTTATCAATACAACTGTTTAGCTGGTGGAAGGAGGGGCATTGTGTTAATATAGAGCTCTTCATTATTTAACATCTATTTATATTCTGTATTTGCAATGATATTAACAATTAAGTATATGCTGGGAGTGACTGAAGTATAGTTATAATATCTGTAAAGTTTTCATTTTAATCTCGGTAATCTCCCCGCTAGCTGGAATTCCTGGTCCCAAAAACTCTCCAATAGCCGGAATGGAAGTTGTCAGTCTTGTTCATCTTTGTTACATATCCCTCCTTTGTGAGCAGTAGAGAATATATGCACATCTACCTAAACATTTCCAAAAACTTCATGTAGACAAATATTGGTGTGTTTCAGGGTTGTGGCCTGCAGATTGGCATATGGCTGTCTGTGACATTGCAGTGACTTCTCCTCTCTTGTTGTCCCACACAAAGCATCGTTCAGAGATGAAGGAACTCAAGTATACCTATGCAGTGCGGGATGATTCTGTTTCAGTTGTGAGTAATAGTATTATTTGTGAGTTACAATATTCACCTTTGAGTAAGCATATTCAGACTTTTAGCACATAAAATACTTGTGATTATTATACTCTCTTGGGTTTACAGGACACCTGCAACTTTTATCTTCTGTAAAATTCTTTCCTCAACCTTAGTATTCCCCATGTCCAATAAACACACAACACTAGCAGCAGGACCATGCTTGTCCCACTGCATTTTGAGTTCAATCCCCCTGGTCGGATGTGAGAAACGTGTTATCCAGTGTGACACTACCAAACCGTCACAGTTTTTCTGGGTACTCCAGTTTCCTCCTGTACTAACCATGGACAATCAGAGTAATAACAAAGAACAGACAGAGCACCTGATTGGTAATTAAGCTGAAAAGTGGTTTACTTGATAAATTATAATAATAATAATAATTCTCAAAATAGTAGCTGATTTTTCGTTTCTCAGAAGTGCCAGTTCTTAAAAAGTATTCACGTGCTCGAAACACTACAAAGTCAAAGACCCGAGAATAAAAATATAAAAATATTACCCCAAAATTTCTATAAAAATATAGTTCATATATCCTTAAGATGTAACACTTCCTAAACCCCGTACAGTAATTCTCCATCACTGTACCCCCTTCAGGATCATAAGCTTTCAAAAAAAGAAAGGTCTTAAGTTGTTACTTAAAGTCCTCCACAGAAGTCAGCTGCTTCATGGATGTACAGTGTAAGAAAAGGGTTGGTCAGCAAAAGAACATTCCCGTACTGATCTAGGCAAATCAAGGAGTGAGGGATCATCACTACTACTGAATGCAAAATCATTTCAGAACTTGTGGTCAGAGGATTTAACAGGTTAACCAAATACTTCATGTTCACCAAACACAAGTGCTTTAAAAGTCATTAGGCATCAATAAGCAGAGTTTGTCCTAGATTTAACTGGAAGCCAGTGCAATTCGATCAAAAATGGGGTGGTGGGAGAGCAAAATTAACCTTGGGAACCCTGTTCAACACTGTCTGAACTTTCTTCAGTAGATAATTAAGTTGGCAGACCCATAAAGAGTTACAGTAGTTAACCTGAGAGAAAATAAATGAATGTAATAGTATCACAAGAATAAATTACTAGCTGTCTACTGCAGTATAGTACCAGTGTCATGTCTTGGTAACACTGAGCTACAGCTGTAACAGCTGTAAGATGCTAACTATATGGACTTCTTTACAAAAGTTTGAAGAGTATTTTCACTGATTATTCTGTACCTTGTGTAATTATTTGTTTGAAGAGCAGTATGAAAACAAGTGCATTGGAGTCTTGATAATTCATGGGTTAGGAACCAGATGATATCGTGAAATATCATTTCGAGAATTATAGTCTAATTGATTTAAATAGAAATAATTAGTTTAGTTCCATAGGCCAAGAAATATTCATAAACTGTTCCAAAACTGTTTTAATGAACACTAAACATAATACTGTACATAATACATCATAAATATACAGTAACATATAGATACAACTATTATACAAAAAGTAATTTTATACAGGTATCCTTTGTTTAGCGTTGATTCACTCAATGTTAATTATGTTTAGTGATAAAAAATTTTTGACATCCTTTTTCACTTTGCATTAGGTTAAAATTCGGCTTGGCGATAGCTTGACCCACTGGGAAAAGGAAAAAAACTGAGGATGAGGTGGACCTGTGAGATGGCATGTTGCCATTGTTACATGTAATGAAACTATAAAAGTTGTGGAAAAATCATTACAATACTGTACTCTAATGTGGCTGAGAAATTAAGAAAATATAATGTGTGTGAAGTGAACATATGTGTTTACTGCCCTACTGTTTGAATCAGTTGGTCTCCCTCTGTATTTTGCTGTTACTCCATGTTTACCAATAATTTCACTTAACATTAGGTTTTTCAGGATCACAACCACAACATTATATGAGGGATATGTAAACAG
This sequence comes from Homarus gammarus, assembly GCA_958450375.1. NCBI lineage: Eukaryota > Metazoa > Arthropoda > Malacostraca > Decapoda > Nephropidae > Homarus > Homarus gammarus. Next base: position 1,224,818 of record CAUDMG010000693.1, read on the forward strand.
CTCCTTTCCTTCTCACAATTTCATGTGGGTTATGCCAGTACACCAACATGGAAACAGGCAGGTGCTGGGCTGGCTGTGACCACACTATTTCAATAATGAGTCAGGGATTTAATACCATACAATAACTCATGTTCTTTTTTTATGATAATGTTTTATTAACTTGGTACCAAATGAATCTCAGTAAAATGGAAATTATGGTGAAATTGCATTATGTTGCGCTATTGAGATTGAAGGTGTGTGCTCAGCTCAGGAACATGGGGAGAGGAACCCCTCAGTCCACCACCCAACTGCTCTGCCTCCCACAAACAGGTCACTTATTACTTTTAATTTTTCGTCTTTCATAGTTTTAGATTATATTTTCTTAATTTGAAGGCAAATTAGAACAATGAAATGATATTTCCACAACTTAATGGTTTCTTATGTAAACAGTGTCGGCACTCGGCTGTAAATTATGAATGCCGTATTTGACAGCAAAATTTAAAATAGAGGTAGTAATAGAGGGAAATGTGTATTTAGGAATGAAAATTTGTATTTTGTGAATTATTGAGAAACTGCTGTAATTTGTATAGATGAGTTGACAGAACTTTTTTCAGCTTCATGATCATGATATTGTACATCTGCCAGTAGAATGTAAGAGCCTCAGCCCAAATAGATGAGCTGCCACAGACCTTGAGTCTTTTATATGAAATTTTGTTTTATTATTTTATTATTATTGTTTAGTTTAATGGAGAATAATTATAATTTAAACATCATCAGGTGATGGTAGAATTAGGTCTGTGGCTGATTGGACAAGTGTATGGTAGTTAATTAGGAGCTGTTGGTTAGCAGAATGCCAGATAAAAGAGGCTCAACCTGTAGATCATTTCTCAGTTGGTTGTTGCTCATCTTGTTTCTCTTCTCTATATTATCATCCACTTTTTTATGTATTCTGTTCTCCTGTATAGCAAGAAAATTAGATATTGGACATGTGTGTGGATGAAGATGTGTAAACTAGGATTTAGGACACGAGCCTCATATGGCAACTTCTTCATGTAGGGCCGAGTCATCCTAAGTTCCAAACTAACCCAAATTAACCATTGAGATTGGGTTCAGTTTTAAGGAGTCTTAATTTTATGATGCCCCAGTCATAATGGGTAGGGTAGGTTTGAACTCACTACAACTTGACCCCATTATAACTGGAGCTAGGACAGGGTTCCATTTCACCTTCTATTGCATATATCATTTTCTTTCCAATATACCCTATACAGGTGTTATGCCATTGCAGTACCTTGTTTAATATTTCTTCACTCTCTACTGCTGGCCTGGGAATTATTCCTCACCCCTCCCTCTAAAACACTCCCTACTTATGGCTTACAAGTAAACCACAGTTATTAATTTTACTTCTATCTGGTTTTTACAGAGTGAATTAAATGAGCTACGACAGCAAATTCTGAGTCTACTTGAACATACTGCTGACGTTACACAGATTATCAATAAATTTTCATTTGCTCAGTGCATTTATGTTCTTTCTGTCTACCGTGTAGAAGCCCTCAGGTTAGTATAGTAAGGTTTTTATTATTACAGGTTAAACCTCCCTAATCCGGCACCCTTTGGACCTGACCTGTGCCAGACTATAGAATTTTCCAAACCACAGGTGGTCTTTGTAAAATACATAGTATTATTGATGTGTCAATCTAGCGCATCATGTTTAAAATTTTGCGCCTAATGTTTCTCTGGGCACGCTACACTGTCTTAAGGGCAAAGCTGTACTGCACATGTAATTAAAATATTGTACTAAATGATTACTAAAATTTATGTCTTGTGCAAACTATAGCATGATTATATTCAAATTAATCACTATCATAAGAATTCCAGCATTGTTAATTGTATTCTCCCATGTTAGTTGAGTGACATTTTATAAGAAAAAACTTAAAGTCACTCTCAAGGACAGATAAATAAATAAGCACTAGACCTTGGCAGCAACTGTCAAACATATCACCTCACCTCCCCCCCCCCTCATCTTCCCTGCCAGCAAACAGACCATTTCGCTTCCCTTAATTTTAGCTGTGTTGACTTATGAGTGTTTGTTTTAACATAATACAAAAAAACAAAAAACAATGTTTTGTTTATTCTAGGAGATGGGCTGAGGTGCATCTGGGTAGACTCTCGGTCTTTTTAGTATTTTGTGTTTCTCTCAAGTACCAAACTAAATTATTCCATTTAAACAACACTTCAGTTTAGTGTGAATTCGGTTTAAAACGACCTCTCTTGGAACGTATCTCGTGTTATATCCACGTTCTACTGTACAGTGTAATTGTAATAAATGAAAATAGATAAACAATATTTATCATTCTGCACTTAAAATGACAAAATAGTTGCAGTACCTATACATAAATCGGTGATGTTCACCTGTAAAGAAGAAAAAGTATATGTACAATAAATGAAATACAGTAATAAAATAAATACAGTGGTCCCTCGGTTAACGAACAGTTCGATTAATGAAATTTCGGTTAACGAATTAGCTCCCATAAGGATTTTCAGTTCGATTAACGAACAAAACTTCGATTAACGAAATCCTAACAACAAACACGTTTTGTTGTGCGCATCAGCTGATCGGCTAGTCTGCCAATACAGTACAATAATTGGTTCTATGTTTACATTCGTTTCCAATGAAGTAAATATCAAGAAAGTTAGTCTCTTGAATATTTCTGCATTTTTTATATTAAAATTATTGGTTATTCTAAAATTTAGTTAACATATTGATAATGTAAACAGTACAGGGAACAGTTTGTGCACGCCCATCAGCTGATTGAATCACACAACAACGCTTCTCAGTTTAACTTTGTTTACAGTGGAGTGAACATAGAGTTTGTTGGTCTCTTGAATATTTTTTCATTTTTACATTAAAATTATTGGTCATTCTGAAATTTAGTTAACATATTGATAATACAGTATACAGTGCACAAATTATTATGAAACATGAAGAAGGCATTAGAACCAATGCACTCTGTAAGGAATATGGAATGTCATCATCGACTGCCTCTGCAATCAGCTGTTTGATATGTAAACAAGGCTGCCGGTAATACGACATGCACACCTCAAACTAAGTTAAAATACAGTATTCTATTGTTTTTCATTTATTATTATACAGTATACTGTACAGTACAGTACTGTATTTAGTTTACATTTAATGTTTTGTTAATTCTACTACTGGTGTATAGTAAGTACTTTGTATGTACTTTTTCCGTGAGTTGGAACCAATTACCTAATATCCCATTGAAATAATAAATTCAGTTAATGAAATTTTCGGCTAATGAACGACTGTGGAACGAATTGCGTTCGTTAACCGAGGGACCACTGTGTGCTTAGGAGGCATATTAAGGGTAAATAACAAGTGAAATATTACAGAAACACTTGAAATACCTAGGAACACACCGAACTCCACGAGGACCAGAAGTAAACAAAGGGTATGCCGAACCATGGATACTAGCGCCGGTGGGTACTAGTGGCCGTCCGGCAAACTAAAATTTGGCCGGACGACGGGAGGTGCTGGACAAGAGAGTACCGGATTAGGGAGGTTCAACCTGTAGTGTATTTTATGATTCTTGGATGTTCCTTTTAATAACACCTAAAGCAGTTGGTTTAAAAAATCTGTTTTCTTTGGTTGAAGCTAAAGTTCCTTAATACAGTGTAGTGTACATATTTAAGTTAAAGGGAATCATTATAACAAGGGATTTCACCTAATACAGTACATACATAAAAGATTAGGTTAGCTGAAGGTTGCAGCCATTAACCACTAAATTTCTAAACATATTTTGGATCATGTGAAATCCCTATTTACACAGTTTCCCTGTAATATATATACTATTTATTATTTTTTTTTTATCTATTTTTGAAGATGTAATGTACAGTATTACCCCGCTTTACACGGTTTCACTTTACACGGTTTCACTTTCCGCGATTTCTCATTTACGCGGTACCTTGCCAGAACCGGACTTTCACTTTCCGCGGTGCATCTACTCATATACGCGGGTGAAGTATAATTTTTTATTTAGCTCATAAAATTCATACAAATTACTGGGCCAGAATATAATTTACATTGCTGGAATTCTTACAATATGATGATCATTTTGAATATAAACATCATGGATTTTGCATTAGACATACCATCATAAAATTAAGATGTTATTTTTACTACAGCATAGGTTTTGTGTTGGAAAAAGTGGAGTTTACGGGTCGGGCCAGTCTCTATTGGAATTAATCCCATATGTTCTGTTGTTCACTTTACACGGTTTTCACTTTCCGCGGTACCCTGTGGGTTCAATTGACCGCGTAAATCGCGTAAATCGGGGTACTACTGTAATGTTATTTATGATGATTTCCACATCATAAGAGACTGATCATACAAGACTATAAGGATAGGTACTGACAGAGTTGTCACAACTCAAATCCACATTCCTTGTAAACCCAGCCCTCTAAAGTCTCACACCCAGAGTTTAATCACCCTCTTTCGTTGAAGAGGGTAGTCGTGTTTCAACCCAAGTTTAAAAAAAAATGTCATGAATGACACCGCAAAACAGTACTTGATGGGGTGGTGTGGCAGAAAAATTAACAAATTACAATACCGGTATCATAGATTAATTCTATTGGAATCAGTTAATTTTACCGCCACTCTTCCCTGTTAAGCACTGTAGTGCGGTGTCATTCAGGATTCATTTTTTTAAACTCGGGTTGAAACACGACTACCCTCTTTAATGGAAAAGGGTGTTTAAAACTCTGGGCATGTCTTCCTAATTATAAAATAAAAATGATAAAGAAATGTATAATTATTTTCGTCTTGATACCTTGTTTTATTTTATATCTCGTCAGAAATGGTTTCTGCCTTATAAAATATTTTCATTAGCTTCAAATGTTGCAGGAGGAACAGAGGGGATGAGGGGCCTTCAGTTTTTTACCTCAAAATTCACGATTAGTTTAAATCTACCCCCAAAAAGCTGAGCATAAGTGTGAACTCTGCGTCTAACAGTACAGTATGTACTTGTCACCTTGATCATACTCAAACACAATCCCTTAAACAGCACATGTAGTCACCACTTGATAACTTAAGAATAAATAAAGAAAATTTGTGCTACTGAGGTGGTTGGTAGACTAATGCTGTGTGAGCATTGTTTACATTCACTACCATTTACTGGATGAATGTCAACAGCAGTTGGTGAAAATCTAAAGGGGAAATACTATGTGCTAGCTTTTAGCTATTTTTCCTGAGGCAACTTGTTATCTGTACTGAAAATGAAACTTTAATAACAAAACCAGCAATGAAATGTTATCAGTTGTATGTGTTTAATGAAGGGTGATAGGACCTCACGATACTAAAAACGTACTCTCTACATTACCTAGTTCAGCTATTTAGTTGTTTATTGTACCATGGATTTCAGCTGAATTTTAAGTTCAAATATTGTACTAGGGATATAAGCCAACCCCTGGTTTTGGAGGATTTTTTCTGGCTTTAGATTTCACCGTTACACCATTATACATTGTACAGTGTCATATATTAGAAAACTTAAGGAGGTGTGAAAATATGGGTCATGTGTGATACAGTGTACTGTACTGTATATGGAAATAATTTGCTTAAAATTGATTTTGGTTATTTTGTAGGGTGAGAAGTTCTCCAGAAATCAACTTTCAACCCATGTTTGGTTACCTGCTTGATCCAGTCATCCAGAATGACAAGTATGATATGTGGACATGTATTAACAGGTAAGGCTCACCCAAATGTAGATAAAGCTGTTGTCACATTAATCAAAGTTTTTTCTATGGGTGCAGCCACACAAGTGTATATTTTGCCTGAAACATGTGATCAACAAGAAGAAATGAACAGGGTTCCAACTCTGTTAGTGCGGCTTTTGGGACCCTGTGCTTTGTTTTTTCCTGTTGAACACATGTTTTGGGCAAAATATACTGTGGCTGCATCCTTATATGTACTGTACAGTCAGACCATAAATTGCCTTTAGCCCTTCAGTGTAGAACAATATGACAAACTGGCAAAAGATTTTGTACAAAGCTGTTGCATCTAACTTCACATTGGAAGCCTTGCTTTCCTTATATGGGAATATGTGTAACTGCGAGTGACACTACAGGTATTCTTGTCACTTGTCATAATTCAATTTCCTTTTATGTGCACAGGTTATCCTGAAATGGTTAAGTTTATTGTAAATCAAAGAATACAAATCTATTGTAAACAAGTAACAGCATATCCATTTTTGATAACTTTTAAAAGTGGAATTTGCCCTATTTGAAATTGAACTCATATTATGTTTCAGAATATGATTAAAATATTTAAAAAAACAAGGGTAAGGGAAATGACGATGCAGTAGTTAGTGCCCACCAACCATATCGAGACAATAGGAGAGGTAGTGTTCATTTTGAAATCCTTCATACTCAAGGTTAAAAGTAATTCATGGTCTAACTATACTTATTATTATGAGTCATACATAATGCTTCCCTTCGACTTGTAATGTTTTAAGAAATATTAGTTACAGTATATTGAATATGCAGTGGTCCCTCGATTAAATTAACGAACGGTTCAATTAACAAAATTTTGGTTAACAAATTAGCACCCATAGGGATTTTCAGTTCCATTATGTTTCTATATTATAAGTCAGAAAAAATAATTCATAAAATGACAGTCAGGTGTTTTATTTGTGTTTAACATTAGAAGGTGAGTGGCTAAGATGTCACAAGGAAATTTTACATGATACCAAATGGGAGTTCCATGAAGAAATGAGCAGTGTTTACCATGCACAGTGGAGTACAGTATTTAAGCTGAAGCCATATGGAAGAATAGAAGAAGTTGAGGATGAAGGGGACTGTTGCTTGCACCTTTTCATTTATTAAAACAAAAGACAAACTCAGATACTTTGAGTAGTAAAATGAATACAAAAGTATTTGAGAGTAAATAGATCAAGTTAATTATTTTTCAGTTATTCTGTAAATGAAGATGTTGTTTTCAGTGCTCTCTGTCTGTCCTTAAAATAACTTGAGAATGATTTTGTTGATTTGCACCAAACTTAATAAGCTTGGTCAGCATTTAATAAGATCCACATGATAAAATATTGGTGCAAGTTATACCCAAATTGACCTAGTGTTGCTATGGTAACAGTTCATGTAGTGATAACACACAGGGTTCTTCTGGTGTTAAAGAAAGCAATGGCATGAAACAGTCTTCAGCAGTGACAGCAGTAATTTACAGGAATAGTGTCTTTAGTTCAATATTTATCCTGCCACTGTAACAGTTCATGGGCAGGATATGTTTCAGCTTAGTATTTTTTTCTTTCTCTGGTACATGTACTCCCTTTAATCTTATGTTTATTATATGATCCCAGGAAAAGATGTAACATATAAATATTTACCTATTTTTGGGTGGTATGCCAAGGGAAGGAGACCAATGGGCTGTGTAGGATCCCTCCATTGTTCTTGAAAATTTTGTCCAGAGTTATTTTGAAGCCCAGTACTGTACTGTTCTTGATTCCACAGCTTGGGCTGGTAGACTGTTACATAGGTCTACCAGCCTCTGTGTGAAAAAGTATTTCCTTATATATGTTCTGCATGATAACTTGGTGAGCTTGAAGTTATGTCTTCTTGTGTCCGAAGTGCGTGATATCACAAAGAAATGTCCCAGGTTCATGTTTCCCATCCATTTCAAGATTTTGAATGTTTCTATGAGATCTGTCCTATTGTACGGTGTCTGAAGGGTTGTTAGTTTAAAGGTCCTTAGTCTACTTTGATAATTGAGATGACAGCTCCAGAATGATCTTAGTTGTGCTGTGTTGCACCTTTTCTAGGGATATTAGATCTTTCTGGAGGTAGGGTTTCCATGCTTGTATACAGTAATCCAGACTGGAGCGTATTGGAGATCTGTACAGTTGAAAAAAACATTTGCCTATCTTTCTCACTGCTGCTCCCACTTGTTTTACCACCTTCAACAGTATTCAGAAAAGTGCTGTTGACAATTGCTGGGATTAGGGTTGTTGTATCCTACGTGTAATGTCTTGCATTTCGTAATGTTAAAGAGCATTTGCCAGTCTCGAGACCATTTGAACTGCTCATGCAGGCCTTTCTGCACTGTTTTGACATCATCTTGACTTTCTACCTTCCCAATTATCTTCGTATTATCTGGAAACTTGACAATGTGGCTTGATATATTTTTATCTTGTTTTTTTTTTGTAGATCACAAACAAGGTGGGTCCAAGAGTAGAGCCTTGTGGAACTCCACTGAAAACCTTTTTCCATTCAGAATGCACTGTATTTATTACCACTCTTTGTTGCCTGTCTTTGAGCCTATTGTTAATCCACTTCAAAATCTTGCCTGTAATGCTGTGTGCTTGGATCTTAGAGCCTAGTCGAGCATGTGGGACTTTGTCAAACGCCTTGGAGAAATCCACGTACAATGCATCCACCGGTGAGCCTTGGTCCTTATATTCTGTTACCATTTCAAGGAATGTGAGTAAATTTGTCAGACAGGATTTTCTTTCCATGAAACTATGTTGTGATGTGTTGATATGACTCTGTTTAGTCAAGTGTTGGATGATGGCATCCCTCAGAATTTTCTCAGAGTTTGCATATGCTGTTTGTGATGTTAGGCTGATCAGCCTGTAGTTTTCAGTTGCACTTATCCTACCCTTCTTTTATAATGGGGTGAAATTGGCTAATTTCCTGTCCCTTGGTGCTTTACCTTGATTGAAGGATTTCCTGAATAAGAGTCTTAGTGTGGTGCAAATCTTGTTTGCCACATTTTTTATCATCTTGGTCTGAAGAGATATAAAAAAATTATATTTTGTAATTATTTAAAAAAAGGAAAACTAGTATATAAGGAGTTCTCTATATTCAGATATTTACTTTTGTTTAATGTGGATCTGATATGTACAGTAATAGAATTGAAATTTTTATTCATATGAGGAGCAAAATAACCAACATCGCAGTGCATTAAGAAACAGTAGACTTCATGTGCCACAGACATTGTAAAATTAGTTTATGCTGTTTACAATTTCTTCTTCATTGTACAGCAAAGTTTGCCATTCATATATTCAAAGCTATTTTTCAAAGGGCAAATGAAAGGAAAGCATGTTTCCACTCTAAATTTCAGTTTAGTGGAAAAAGGCTTACAAAAATGAGTAAATAATTTTAACCCATAAACTGCAATGAACATCATAATTATGATAGACGTTAGACTGTGACATGCATCTTATGATGATAAGATTTTTGTGCCACTGTTTTAAAATTGTTTAATAGGATGAACATTCATAAAGCAAATCATGTGTCCCACAGCCTCCTCATGCTACCCACACCTTAATAGGGTTTTCAGTTGCCTTTCAGTCATCATGGAAGACACGTGTTCATTTCTGGTAACCCTTTAATTACTATCTTTGTCTTCAGCTGATTTACCGAAATTGCACCACCATCGTATTATGATGATTGGCATTTAGTGCCATTAATGTAAAGCTGTGCACAATTATCATACTAACTGTAGAAAGTTGATGATTGGTAGACAGTAGAGGGAGACACAAGGCTGGTAGAGCCACAGATCAAGTTGCTGTCATCATCTTGGAATGATTTGGAAACTGGAATTATTTATGCCTCCCACCCCTCCTCAGTGGCCCCTCACCACAGTCTCCCGTATAGTCACTTGGCCCACACACTTAAACACTCCACCATAATAAAACAAAGGCAGATAGTGGATTTTTTTTCATTTGTTCAGACTTATGCTTCTTATCTTCAAATTTGTAAAAACATTATATGTTTTTAAGAGTTTCTTTGTGTTTATTGTGTACATAGCAGAAGCCAGATTTTCCCGCATTTCCAGTTTAAGGGATAATGGGTTGCTGTAATTCCACAGAGTGAGCGAGAAGGTGTTTAGCATTTTTCTGGAGCAGGTGAGTCATCGGCCACGAGATGAACGTCAGGAGAAGCTTCTTGTCTTACATGCACAGTTTCTGTTGACCCATTTTAATCATACTCAAGTCCAAATTCGGCGAGTGGCTGACAAACTGCTCTCCAAGCTGGTTGACAGGTAAGATGACTTACATTAACTTGTGGGAAATATTGACAAACGAACTTTTTATCCACATGTAACTGTTAAATGTAACTTGTGTATTGCTGTTTGTTGGTACAGTATTACTATTTTGTTTATGGCTTTCTTATATCTATGTATTTGTTTTTTCATATTTTTTATTCACTATCAGTTTTTCTTCATCCTTATTCAAATTAATTATTTCAGCATTTTAAAACCATACAGTAATATCTTACCAAAGATAATAACTGTAAGCTACCAAATGAGCCAAGATTTCTTCCTAGTTTAACACTGGACAAAATTACTTTTGAAAATTAACGTGAAGAAAATATATGATTTGACAAAGGTCTTTCTTATTATGAGGGAAGTGGCTTGTTTAAGGAATTGAAATAGGTTTTTTATTATATGAATAATAGCACCATACATGGTTATGCTTTTATATAAAAGGTAGTTTGCATAATGTACCAGTGCTGTAAGTCCCTCCATCAGACTGTATAACAAGAATAAAAATTAGCGGTATATTGAAAAAGTTTAGCAGCCTGAAAGTTTAAAATATACAGTGGGCAGAAATTACTTTATTATACTGTATACTTTGATATGGGGGAGGGTGTTTAACAAAAGCTTTCATTGAAGAAAGGAAAAGGAACATACAGCAACATAGTGAACATACAAATTAATGTTTGCGTTTGAAGGCACGCAGGCCATGTGCACTGAGGTGTTGAACAGTAAACACATAGTGCAGTAACTCCTTCACAGATGGTGTTATGACAGGCCACATGTGGTGCAGTAACTTCCTCACAGATGGTGTTATGACAGGCCACATGTGGTGCAGTAACTCCCTCACAGATGGTGTTATGACAGGCCACATGTGCAGTAACTCCCTCACAGATGGTGTTATGATGGGCCACATGTGATGCAGTAACTCCCTCACAGATGGTGTTATGATGGGCCACATGTGATGCAGTAACTCCCTCACAGATGGTGTTATGATGGGCCACATGTGATGCAGTAACTCCCTCACAGATGGTGTTATGATGGGCCACATGTGGTGCAGTAACTCCCTCACAGATGGTGTTGTGACAGGCCACATGTGCAGTAACTCCCTCACAGATGGTGTTATGATGGGCCACATGTGGTGCAGTAACTCCCTCACAGATGGTGTTATGATGGGCCTCATGTGATGCAGTAACTCCCTCACAGATGATGTTATGATGGGCCACATGTGATGCAGTAACTCCTTCACAGATGGTGTTATGACAGGCCACATGTGGTGCAGTAACTCCCTCACAGATGGTGTTATGATGGGCCACATGTGATGCAGTAACTCCTTCACAGATGGTGTTATGACAGGCCACATGTGGTGCAGTAACTCCCTCACAGATGGTGTTATGATGGGCCACATGTGCAGTAACTCCCTCACAGATGGTGTTATGATGGGCCACATGTGGTGCAGTAACTCCCTCACAGATGGTGTTATGATGGGCCACATGTGATGCAGTAACTCCCTCACAGATGATGTTATGATGGGCCACATGTGATGCAGTAACTCCTTCACAGATGGTGTTATGACAGGCCACATGTGGTGCAGTAACTCCCTCACAGATGGTGTTATGATGGGCCACATGTGATGCAGTAACTCCTTCACAGATGGTGTTATGATGGATTTCACATGATGTAGCAAATTTTTGCTGTATGGCATCGTAGCGTCATGGGGACACCACATACCTGGTGTCACAGGACCTCACTCAAGTGGTGTACACTTGGGTGCAGAGGCCCGACCCTCGACTGGTGCCGGGCCTCCTATCGTGGAGAGTATCACATCGCAGCTTGTTGTTGGGTCTCATGGGCAGTTACCACTGGGTACCTGGGACCTCACTGTGTGAAAGTTAACTTGGACACGAATCTCAGCTGTTACTGTTTAACGTTATTTTCACTGGCTTGAGTACTGTTCAACACTGGTTCCACTCCTTTCCAAAATTAAATTTTAACTTCTGGTGAGAACTTGCTGATATTCCAGTGGGGAGAAGGGAAGGAGTTGGAGGTAGGGGGCTAACAATCTAGCCTGTGTGTGTGTGTGTGTGTGTGTGTGTGTGTGTGTGTGTCACACACACTTAAGGAGGGCACAGGTTTAGATTGTATAAATTCATTCCTTACCAACACCTTTGATCATGCATTGTTATGACTCCTCCATAAGCCACTGGCACGGCATGTTTGTCTGACTATCTATCTTATCCAGCCCTGGGAGCTTACATAGTGAAATCATATACAAGTTGTCTTGAAAAATTCTGAATTGAAGCAAATATTTTTGAAAGGTCATGTCAGGGTTCAAATTTGGCATGATATTGTTTTATTAGTAGACGTGTACACTGTAGGTGTGTGTAGAGAAAACATTTATGGTATTTCATCATTCCTGAACTTTTCTTATGTGATGTAGCAAGGGCATACATGTTTACAATCATCTGGTGTTTTTCTTTCTAGCTATTTGACACATTTACACTACAAGAAGTTTTAATGCCAGTTAGCTCCAAAAATCTAATACTGTACTGTTTTCAGCATGTGATGAACAATGCCTCAGAGTCATCATTTGTTATCTTATAATAATGTTCACAGATTCCCTCTCCTTTTATGGAATGGGAATGTGTTACGGACACTGCTGGACATCTTACAAGTTTTGGGCTACTCACTACAACTGGATCCCAATGATGCCAACCCAACCATACCCATTCCAAATACTCCATTCAGCATTACCCTCATGGACACTCTAGAAGCAAGGGAGGTAAGTTTTATCATATAGGTACAGTAAAAGTTCAGTATCATGTAATTTTTTGAAGTGAAATTCAGGCTTAACCAGAAATACTGCTTAAAAAGAGAGAAAAAAAAACAACTTATATTTACTGGGCTTCCACATCAGTAACTACCCAGGGTGTGTGTGATCAAGAGTGGTGGTTCCTACACAAGATTGTGTTGAGTTCATGGGAGGCACAAGTATAATTTATGATATCAGAGTTGTAATGATATATTGTGTGGTTATTCAATGAAACTACAGGTTCCAAAAGAAGCCCTGGCAAAGAGGAAGGAGATAAAACAAGTGAAAGATATGAAGTTAGGCGCCATTGTACACGACTGATCACATTTTGAGAAAGGAAGAGCCCCTATTCTTCTGCAACATGGAAGTTTTTGTGTATGACCATTCATTTTTAAGTGATTACTGTACCAATTGAGCTACAGAGGGTAAGAAACAACTACAGTACAGTATAACACATTATAGGCAATTTTAATTTATTAACCTTCAGTTGGGGCTTGCTGTAAATTTGTCGTGTGCCATGTGCACAATGTTTATGAAAATAAAGATATGCTTGCAAGCTAATTGGATACATAAGAATAAATTATTTATCTAAAATGGTTTAGCCTTGGTGAAGAGCTCCTGTGCCAGGTGAAGTGGATGGTTCTTATTTGGGTCACTAGGAGATGGAGACAAATATACAGTACCTGTACAGTACTTCTTCCAAGATGACTGGGATTCCTGAAGTGCAGCCAGGAGTCCAAAGGTGGTGTATGGGGACCTAGAAGGCTCTGGGACTCCATCATTTGGCATGCACTTTTAAAAGTTGATACCAAATCTTGGCAGCCTCCTTGGTGGACCATTCTACTGACTTCTGACAGCCAAAGGGTTAAAGCCCTCATTGAAGACTTTTCTGAAAACTTATTCCACATATTGACTGTGTAAGGTATAAATTATCCTCATATTGAGATAAAATACATCTCATTTCACCCAGAGTAAACATGTGTATGTGTGCACTACAACTTGTGTTGTTAATGTCCTTAAACTAATGTGGAAGGAGATATGAGACAGGGTGAGGATTTTTAAACAAAAAACTTTATGATGCATAGACAGTGAAGAGATATCTGTATCATAATTTGGGGTGCATAAAGGTGAAATTTGTCTGATATTTAATGAGCAAATTTATTAATATGCAGGATTTTTATGGCATTATTAATTTTGTAATTGTTCCCCATGCTATGGAGAAATTTATTATATTACAATCACTTTGTTTCCCCATTCATTCATTCACACATCTGTTAGTATTTGTTCATTTATCTGTCCATTTTCCATTACTCATTTACTCCATGTTTTGCAGACCAGAGGCCTGCCTGCTTAAGATTTGAAGATGATAGTTCATCTAGAAAGGTCAGGGTGCTTGAAAATCCTTGTGTTCAAGGTATCTTAAGAATGAGTGATTGAATAGAGACCATACTTATGTGTCATCCACAATTCATGAACTTCTAGAGTTAATTAACTTCTGAAAGTAATAGGTCAGAGGCAAAGGGTATTATGAATCCTTACTCACTTTGTTGTTATTACCTTTGTGTCAATCAGTGTGAATTAATGGTAAATAACAGTACAGTAGTTTTTGTAGGGCTTATTGCCCATTTTCTGCCCATTCTAGATGGAACTGTGTGAGTTTGATTAATTGTCTTGGTTTGTTTCCGTTCACCCATTCTTTATCATTGTCTAGGTCAACACTATCATTTTTCATCCCATTGTCACTAATACCCTTATCAATCGTGAATGTTTTATGAATTTCAGTGTTTTTTCTGTTAACTTTCATATAATACTTCTTACACATATTCATTCTTACAGCGTACAGTGAGTGACTTTGCTGCAAGATGTCAAGGAATTCTGCAAGAGGCTATGAAGTGGGCTCCTGAGGCTACCCGTTCACATCTGCAGAACTACCAAACACACCTTGACCAGAATAATCTGTATACTCACTCAGGCCTGGCACTGGCCACTGAGTCTGTCTTACAGTATGCTGGCCTTGGCACTTCTGTTTCATGCGGCTATGTGAGTCCTCCTTTAATTTCTCATTCGAAGAACCTTCCCTGAAAATGCCAAAAATGTTTTTAAGATACTTTTCCCATAATTCTTACAATCATCCGTCCTCTTGAATACAGTACTTAAACACTGCTGAAGTCGTATTTCCTCTCATGTGGAACACTGTGTCCTTGCTAATGGGATCTATTTCTGCCCTCATTTTCCATTATTGACAGAATGTAGTTTAAGAGTTACAGTATCGGCTTTGTCCATACCTACAAATGTCTTACATCTAAGTGTCTTTATGATAAGAAAAAGAAGCACAGGGGGACCACCCAGAGGACTGATATTCTGCTAGTTCTTGGTGGAACTCTTCCCTCCGATTTTTTTTCTTTATGGGCTTTGTTTTTTACCTTCCCTTTAATTCTTCTTCTCTTATTCCAATGGCCAATGTTATGATAGAAAACAGCCTAATATCATACATCTATTTGAACCTAGATACTTTAAACTGGATATCACAATTGGTAAAACAGTGTACAAAATATAAATCATGGACACTTAAAACTACTGTTGGCAAACCCGTGGTCGGCGAGGGATTACTATTTATATTGTTATAATGGTTATTACAGTATTGTAAGGGTAAAAAAATAACCTATGTATATTCATATAATCATTTCTTGGACATCATACCAGTATTATAGTACTGTACTGTACAGCATTTCAAGTTCTATATGACTGTTGCTCCTCTTTTGTTTTCAGTCCACTTTGGATAAACGGCATAAGGGAATGAGTGATTTGACATCATCTTTCATGAAGTCTCTCAGCCTGAGAACCCATTACCAGGGAGAAATATCAGGGCTACTACTCATGGTCTCAGATGAAGATCAGAGAGATAAATTGGTGTCCAAACTTTTGGGAGATATTAAGATAGCTTGTGATAACAAGAGTGAAATAGACTTCAGACAAGGCCTTTGGAGAGCAACTGGTCTCCTGATTGCAACCAAAGGTGAGAACACCTGAAAATTTATAGTTTTATATTATAATTTCTTTATTTCTAAGCCACATTAGAGTACAGTATTGTAATGATTTTTCCACAACTTTTATAGTTTCATTACATGTAACAATGACAACATGCCATCTCACAAGCTACCTTATCTGTAGTTTTTCCTATTCTCAGTGAGTCAGGCTTTTGATAAACCAAATTTTAACCTAAAGTTAAGTGAGAAAGGGTGTGAAAAATTTATATTGCTAAACTCAATTAACATTAAGTGAATTAACACAAAATGAGGGATACTTATATATGATGCATTTTTACCCCCGGGAACTTCTCTTTGGGAGAATGGCCACACTCAAAGAACCTCTAAGTGTGTCTTTCAAAACTTGCCTCCTAAACTTTTTTGTATGTTTTCCTCTTAATCTCTTTAATCTCATCCATATTTTGCATGTAGAAACTTGGTTACCCTGTCAACACTTAAATCCCTTAGTACATCAGCTTTGTAAAGTTCTTAACACTCCCTCTGTCTTTCTCAATGTACCCAAACCATGTAAAGTGTTTCACAAACTAGTCATATGATAGAGTCTTGTATCATGGCAGAGAGAGACTAGAAATTGAAAAAAAAGAGCTTGGATTGATCCTGTACAGTATAAATTATAAACAGTTTCCTTACTTGATAAATATACTTTTGAAACATTAAGGGTTGCATTTTTCTGGCCTATCTTTTGTTATGTAACTTAATAAAGGTACTGTGTGATGCATGATGTGACAGGAACAGTGCATCAGGAGCTGTGTGTTAGAAACATATTCACTGTAAATACTGTTGTGCTGTTCTGATTATTATTTTAACCTCAAAGAAAATTTTTGTGATATATTTTTTAATTAATTTGTTTTGCCTATTCAGGTATTCACCGTAGACTATTGCGTTGTGTGTGCACATCGTGCTTAAACCTCTTTACGGAGGATGCAATGGATAACAGCACAGCTTGTTGGCAATGGATCCTATCAGCACGCCATGACCTGACCTTACCCTTCATGCAAGAGATGATCTCCGCGTGGCAGGTTTGTAATGTCCTTGATTGTTTAAATATTTTATAGTTTTTAATAAAATACCTACCGTAGTCTTGTTTCATTACACAGGAACTTAATGATCTGGAAGAGGTTTATACTGTACTATATAAGTATGTAAGTCAATAGAAAATAATCACCTGGCTTCTAACTGCAGGTAATGACTAATAATTTGAATGATTTTTGTAAGAGAATTCTGCTAAATAGATAAGCACCACGAAAGTGAACTTACTTTACTTAAAAATCTTCAACACAAAATAAATTTGTCTTCATGGAGGAGTAACTTTGTAAAAAAAATAAAAAAAATAAGAAATAATACTCTTGACATGCTCTCAGTCCCAACAGTGTCAGATTTCCAATTATTGATTAGTTATTCAACAAACATATGAAACCCTTTTACCAATCATGTATTGAGAAAGAAGTTAAAAAATTAACTTGTGGTTCAATTTTTAATATATATTTTTTTTAAATCTGGTGTGTTGGTGTGGGATGGGCTGGTGTTGCATACCATGTCAGCTGATATTTGAGATATTATTAATAACTAATATATATAATAATAATCTGACCGGCTAATCATATTTTTATACTATCTGGTTCAGAGATTTTTTTTTCTGTACTATACAGGTATGTGTCATGTGACAAATAGAACCAAAGTTTTCAAGGAATAGGATTACTGTATTCCTAATATTGATACTATAACCTTTCCTCCTGGTTATTTCATCCTTGCTCTCTCCAGGATAGTGTAGATCGTCGATTAGGTCTGTTTTCACGACAGCCAGAGGAAGTGAACCCTCTGGCAGCTTATGAAGGCTG
The DNA here is from genome assembly GCA_958450375.1 of Homarus gammarus. NCBI lineage: Eukaryota > Metazoa > Arthropoda > Malacostraca > Decapoda > Nephropidae > Homarus > Homarus gammarus. Next base: position 1,242,554 of record CAUDMG010000693.1, read on the forward strand.
TAAGTTAGAGCCACACGTCCCTCAGGTTGGAGCCCATGATCTGTGGATAAAGGTAAGTATCTTATTATTATACTAAATTCATTTTAGATATAAAAACACTTCCAGTGATGATGTCAATGAGATGAAGAAGGTTATTTGAATATTAGATTCATAAGTGATAGGATTAGTGGGATAAGGAAGGTAGATTTTAATGCTGTAGTACGTTCTTAGATGATGGATTAGTGAAGTAAAGAAAGTACTGTATTTTTAAATATTATATACAGTATACAGTAAAGCCTCGAATAATGACGGTAATGTGTCCTCCAATATTGCAGTGTTGGGTGAATCATCATATCATGACTCATTAATTACCATTAAAATAAAGCAATAATAATGAGATGCATTTCCAAGTGTGAATTTTTCATATCTTTTGTGTGGCTTTTTTTCCTCTTTTCCCCCAAAAACAATACAATTAATGAAAAGTGCAAACTATATTCTTTAAATAATGTTTCTGAATGCACCTTATACAATATAAATGAATAATAATATGGTCACACAAGAGGAGATGGGACGCCATTGTTTTCATTTGTGTTTATAGCCGGGAGTCCGGGACGATAGTTCTACACGAGAAAATGAAGAATAAGACCCTGGTTGTAGCTGTAGTAAAATTAATATGAAAAATGAATATATGTGTTTCAAATAACGTTATTTAATGTTAATAAATGGAACAATAGAAGTAGCTAACCACTACTGGCAAAGAAAAAAAAGTGAGATGGATTGGAAACGCCAACATATACGTGCGCATTTACGGATACCGTGTCATTTATCTTTTTCAGAAATATACAGAAGATTCATTATTGTTTATTACTGAATATGTATTTGATTGAATTAATCTTTATATATGCGAAATGAACAATACAATTCATTAATAATACGAAGAATGTTAAAACACACAAGAGGATAAGAGACGGCATTGTTGTCGGTGTTTACACCCATAATGTCAGTTATCTTCCTGAAACTGAAGAAAATCAGACCCTGGTTGTTATAGTAAAATTAATGTAAAAAATATGTTTGTTTTAATTAATGTTATTTAATGTACAGTAGAAGTTACCACTGATATTAAAGAAAAGTGAGACTGATAGTGGAATGCCAATGTATACGTGCACACTCAAGGAAACATAGTCATTTATCTTAAGAATATGTGCAAAAGATTCATTATTGTTTATTACTAATATGTACTTGATTGAATTAATGTTTGTATATGTGAAATGAACAATGCAATTCATTAATAATACGTAGAATATTAAAACATGTTATTGTTTTCGTGAGTGACGATGGTTCTACATAAGAAACTGAAGAAAATAAGACCCTGGTTGTAGCTGTAGTGAACTAATTTAAAAAAAATTTAATACCTGTATGTATGTTTTAAGTAATGTAATTTAATGTAATAAATGGAACACTGGAAGTAGCTAACCACTGAGGGTAAATAAATAAAGCGAGACGATTGGGAACGCCAACGTATGTACAGTAAGTGCGTACATGTGAAAACATATCGTCATTTCTCTACATATGAATATGAAAGCAACACTTAATCACTGTTCATATATGTTCTAAATAATATTTACGAATGTAAAACAAAAATTCTATTCACCAATGGTGGTAAAGTCTAAAACATAAGGTCAGCCAATGAATATTGTGCTAATTTTTACTCAGATAATGAAGTCATCATCTGGTTCAACTCTGGCTGAAGCTGTAGCTTTCCATAAAGCTGTTGCTGAAACTGTTACTGAACCTGAAGTTGATGTTGAAGCTGCTTATGGTGCTGAATTTGATGGTGTAGTTGATGGTTCAGGCCTTCGAATAATAAAGCAGTCGAAAGAACCTTGCACAGCTGCTTTATTTTTTCATTATACATCTTTATGTAGAGGTCATTTGCTTTTAATTAAATTTTAATGCTTCGTTCTGTTAATGGATCCACTTCAGAAAATATGCTCATTGCTTGCTCCATATAATATCCACAGACCTCTCACCTTTTTCATATCGTTTAAACACATTAAGTTTCTCGGCTAAGCTTATGCACTTTCTATTAGCATTTGAACCATTATTACCATCACTTGCTCTCTTGCTCATGTTGAATAGGGGTGCAAAAATGCTGTAAGAAACCTGAGAAAGTTTTTCTCCTGTTCCTGTTCAGATGCGTGAAAACAATGGACCGCCAAGCTCCTATTGTTGTTTACTGGTGATGTGCATTACCACTCATTAGCCGGGCAGCTTCTTTGCGCAAGGCGCTCTTCATATTTTGTACAGTATTTTTTTTCTAATACATATTGGAATTTAGTTATTATTTATAAGAAAATGTAATTTTATTTTATTTGTATTATATTTTGGTCGTAAATACGAAAGAGATAAGGATGTAAATTGAATTAGGTCCTAAATTAACTAGGGTCTTCAATATGAAAAGTTGTTGGCCGAACCGTTGTTATCAGAGGCTTTACTGTACAGTAAACTTCGGACTAATTGTGGGGGGGGGGGGGGATTGTTCAGGTTGGGCGGGGGTCCATATTTCTATATTACAAGGTGGAAAATTCGAGGGGGATGGGGGATTTCTGACTCAAGCTACCTAAGAACACTGACTGTACTGTAATTTTTAGCCTGAAATTAACACCTTCAGGGTTTTTATATACCATATGAACGTTTTTTAGCCATTGACTAGTTTCCTGGTTTGCCGTGTAACATTCTTCATAAATCCACTCACCAATCAGTTTGGTTTTATGTTGCCTTGACACTTCAATTCCTTGTCATTCTTACCACTATTCTGCCAACATATTAACGTGCCATCTTATCATACTGCCAACCTGCCATCTGTTTATTCTTTCGATGTTACATAGTTATCCTGTCATCAGATTGCAGTGTTGTGCCAATCTCTTCACTATACAGTAAACCCTCGAGAACTCCACGTTTAATAACTCAGAATTTAATATAATTCGGCAGGGCCAGAGCCCCATATGTGCCGAGTTATCGAGGGTTTACTGTATTCATCTCTTCTGTGCCAGTTTTGTTAGGATTCTTCTCTGTCTTTCTGGTCACTTTTCTGCCATTCCTGTCAGGATACATGCCTGGCAGTCTTATAAATTGTAACTGTGTCATCTTATTTACCTTTTATCCTGATAATCTTTCTTTGAATGCTGATCCTACATTATTATTTGTACTGTTAAGCCTGTGGTCTTGACAGTTTTGCTACCCTACTATCCCGTCACTATAGTGTGTACAGTTGTACATCCATAGTTTTCATCCCCTGTTGGCTCCTCTCATTGTGTCATCTTATTCCATCCCCAAATACATTCTGTGAAACAAGTTAAATTAAACCCAGAAGAAAACATGATGAAAATTATAATACTGTCTATATCTGCACCCTCATCATTAATCTTGTGCTGAGCAAGTTCAGTATTAAACAGCCAAGTTAATATCAATAATATTTTTCAACAGTTCATCAGTGAGCGCATTGAGATAGCCAAATATGACAGTGATGCTCAAGTGGCCATGTTCGCCGGCATGTTTCACCGTACACTACACATGACTGTGGGCAACCCAGACTCTAAGATCAACCGTCATATTGGTGCCCTTGGCACCCGTTTCCGCCTCCTCTCATGTGCACTCACTTTGATTCAAGGTAATTGGTCATAAGGGTACACATTTTGTTCCATGAAGCAAGGGCTAACATCTGTTTCTAATTATTTCGTTTAATTTTCATTAGAATTATTTTTGTGGTATCATTTCAAATCTTCAAGCTAATCCAAGCTGAACATGGCATGGAACTACCTGTTCCCTGTTAGTTGAGGGAAAATATCTTGAAAATTACCATTTTCTTCCTTTCAGTGGATGTGATGATAGCCAGAACATATATTATCTCAAAGATCATGGCTGATGAGTTACTGAACTGAAAGAAATTTAAATAGATACCTATGTGTGCATCAGCCTCCCTGACAGTCTCAGCAAGCTGTTCCATCTTCCCTGAGATCTGACCTTTTGCATTAATCTCACTTTTCATCTATTAAAAAGGGAGAATGATGACTCGGGATGTTTCTGTGGACTAAAAATTTCATATTTTATATACTAATGTCTTCATGAATAGTGTCTTTACTAAAGATAAATTGCATAATGCTGTTGTCATATGTATAGATTATTATTTCTGAAAGACTGGTGTGCTTGTGCCTTAATCAAAAGTTTTAGCACACAGACATTGAGAATATTATGTATTAAACTAAAGCTTGATCTCTTAGGTAAATTCTACCTTTGCATTTGAAAAGTCTTTTTTTTTATAATATGTAGTGTACTATAGTGGATATAGTGTAGATTGTGTAGTTAATGATTGTACTCACTAATACATTGTGTTGTTTTCCGAAAGAGGAGGGGTACATGGTTGTGAGGAGAGGCTCTAGAGTTATCAGGGTCATTCTTGGGTAATGGGAGAGTCATGTTAAGTGAAGAAGAGAGCTGCTCAGGTGGGTTAACTGATGTTGCTGTGGACACATTGTGTGTGCTGGCAGGGTTACTGGAGAGGCTAACTTTTCAGCATCTTCAACATAGTCACAAATGTTAACATCTTTTTAGGCTTTTCTTGGGGTTCCTTATTTATAGAACTTGAAGCTTTAAGAGAGCTAATATTGATGGCAAAAAGATGAAATGAAGTCAGTGAGAACAAATGTTCATTCTGGCATGCAAGATGTTTTTCATTATGTACTACACATGGCAAAGATGAAGAGTATGATGTTTACCCATGTACAGCATGTATGTGCAAATTGTAGTCAGCAAAAAAAAAAATAGGTAACTGAAAAGTAAACTGTGCAACTGCAAATCCAGCTCTTGCAAAACTGGCATAAATGAGGACAACCTGGGCAAACTTTTTATATTATCTTCTCTGTTTGTGAAATATCTTTAAAGTTTGAATTCATTATGTTGTAATATAACATAAATCTTTCAGGTGATGCTATTCCTAAGTCATTGAGCAAGAATGTATTAAGAGAGAGAATCTACTGCGCTTGTTTGGACTACTTTTGTGCTGCTCGTGGCTGTCCCACCCAGCGGGCAGGGCGCCTACAGGATGACATTAATGCTCTTCTCAATTTCTGGAATTCACTTCATGCTGACAAAAAATATTTGAAAACTAGTATAATTGGAGGTTAGTTTTTTCCTGCTTATGATTTGTGCTGCATCTCTTTTATAATGATTTTTTAGTAACCTAATTTTCAATTCACTCATTTACTTAGGTTAGTCAGGTTAATTCTGTATTAAGACTTCGGGCCTTTATTTTCAGATCTTCATTTATATATGTACAGGTATCCCTCATTTAAGGAACATTCAAGGGACAAAAATTCGCTTATATGAATTTCCTAAATTAGCGCCTTATACGAATTTGGGTCTAGTCAAAAATTCAAATCTCCTGCCCCAGGAATCAATGGGGCAGCCATCTTGGAGGGATAGGCAGAGACGTATTCTTGCTCAGTGATAGTAACGAACCCACTTCCCTCCCTCATCTCCTCCCAGCCCACAGCTTTTGTTCCGCCATTCCCCACCCCTTGTGGTCAGCCCTGCTTGCCCTCCCATAAGGTAATCGCTCCTGCCATTCAGTTCATTTGTTTCAGTTTACAGCTGAGGATGGTGGTGTGCTTATTTACATGTTACACTTCACATTGCTGGTGACATTGTTGCCAAGTTAGACTCATCACTGTAGTCACATCCCCTTAGAACCTCTTGCTACCATGCTGAGCTGAAAGCTACTTTATGGTTAATATTCAACATGTAATTTCAGGTAGATAAACTTTTTTCCTCCGTTAAGTACAAACAATCCTACTTACATGATGTGAAAAAAAACTATCATAAGGTAAAAAACATAAAGAGAATAAACATTTCTTGTGTGGAAGAGTTAGCACAGTGAACGAGGGAGCTGGAGAAGGGAGCGGTGGCAGTGTCCTAGCACGGCTGAGTTGTTATGGCAGACTTAGAGGCCGCACGGATGTGTCTTATGCACATGGGTTTTAACTACACACTTTCATCTAGATAGTATTTTATTTGTGTTTTTAATGTGTTAGGTTTTAAATTACAGTAGATGGGTACTATATTTCATAAGTTAGGTAGGTTCTTTTGTTGTTTGTAAACAAATTTAATGTTTTTGGGGTATACAGTAGGATCTCAAGTTTAGCGAGTTTTAGATTCGCGAGTCATTTGTTTTGCGTCACTTTTAAAATTTCCAGCCTCTCATTACCAGTTTTGCAAGTCATTGTTGAGTGGACAGCGCGCATTGTCACGGTCTTTTGTTGTCCATCAACCCGCCGAGTGTTTTTTGTTTACGGCGTAACGGCAGTTAGTTTGAATGAGCGAGTGGTGCAGTGACCTTGGATAATATAACCCATTGAGCTTACGTTTCGCGAGATTTTTGTTTAACTATTAACAATTCTTGTGTAATAACTATGAGTGAAGTGCATAATGTAAATGTCGGGAGCGGTTCTGGTGGTAATGATGGCTGTAGAGAAGATCAACAAGGAAAGCCCCAAGCCAAGCATGACTACCGTAAGGGGGTTAAGAAGAGGAAATACACCCTTGAAATGAAACGCAAGATGCTTGAAATGATCAAAAGTGGTGCTCGTACTTGTAAAAACATGCGTACTGTAGGTTCTACTGCCCCGAATCAACCATACGTTCCCTTAAGAAGAACAAGGAAGCCTTAACTGCTTCTGTGAATGTATTCTCAAGATTTTCTAGTAGCAGGACGTTCTCCGATACTTCACAACAAAACCTCCTGTTAGTTATTACAGAACATTACCTTCACAAGTGGGTGGAAAGAAGAAACCGTGATCAAGGCCACAGATAAGCCATCAGGCATATGTTTATTACACTGCTGTTGCACAGAAGAAATGTGTTTACTCTCCACCACCATTCAATGCTTCTGTTGGTTGGTTGGTTGCTTTTATGAAGACTTTGAGGGATTTGGTTCTGAGGTTAGAGGAGGGAGCAGGGAGGAAGCAGTAACCAGCCCTCCCTGCCTCGGAACTCATCAACCAGCCCCATCAAGCTGTAGTGCCGAGTCTTATGTTACTATTACAACAGCCTACACAGTAAGTCAAATGGCTGAAGCAAACTCCCAACTCCCTGCACCTCCTTTTCCAGCATTCATAAACTGTACCACCTACCATTCTTATTTTATTTAACAATTGTGCTACCTCAAACTACATTTGTATGCAATCTAGATGAAAAAAATGCAGCTAAAACACAACGGTCATTTGCATGGATGCTGGCTTCTGGGCCTCAACGCTAACCAGTCGCCATAAATGGAGCATTCAGTACCTGGAAACCTGCCTCTGCCAACCCCCTTGCAAAGACCCATCCGCTCAGCCTCCTAACTCGCATACAAGGAAATGTTTATTCCATTTATGTGTTTGACCTTATAATATTTCTCATATTTTCTTTTTTTCACAATATATATATGCAGGATTGCATGTGCATGTTACTGAATACATTTTTTTTTTAAGTTACGTGTATCTACCCGAAATTACGAGTTGAAAAAGAGCCCTAACACTTCACAGCTCTGGAAGGTTAGCCTACTGCGAGCACATCCCGGCTAGCAATTGTTCACCGTAAATGACCCGCGGAAATGCATGAATTTTAACCCCTCAAAAATACTATGCATATATACAGTACAGTAGTTCGATTCCCTACTTTTGGCATACAAATTTTATCATAAAAACTTAAACTATACCAGAGTATATACGTTACATTTCTTAAATGTAATTTGTTGACAAGTCCCCTTGGTAGTTCATAATACCATTTGCTCTTTTTTTTCTGTAATTTAAAAATAAAAAACAAATTTGTTACTTTATCCAAACGGGGGAGAACTGCAATTGAGCGTTAAAGTTAATAAAGTTTTCGGTGTTGGACCCATTAAGACCAGTACAGTACAAGTCATTGGTGTGTTGTTTCTTAAGGTCCAAATGCAGGAAAGGCTATTTTAGTTTAAAAATGCTTCTCTTCTGTAAGCACTAGATATGATACTCATTGTTTAGGTACAATTTACTGTATGTAATAAATCATTTTGTATTGTTTTACTGCCCACAGACTTCACATCCTATCAGTATGGCGGAGGCGCTTCACTCTCACCATCAGTTGCCTCAGATCTACGCTCCACCTCGGGTGAATTTGTAATGACTAATGGATGGATCAATACTGTCCCTCTCTCATCCAACACATCCACTCTCTCTAAAAGATCAACACGTAGTAAGAGACTTATCAATCCAGACATTTATGTCAAAGATTACCTGAAGAAGAGAGCCCTGATACTGTCCCTGTTGGTGAGTACACCTTTATTATTACTATTATTTTTATTATTTTCTTATACAATACAGTACATACATAGACAGGCATAAACCTTCAAGAAAATTTACTTTGTGATGGGAGTGTTCCTGATAATTTAACCAGACAAAATGACTGAATAAGTGTTAGTGAAAGTGTTCTGTGAAGAGGGTCTGCAGAAAGTGAAAATAAACACTGGTGCTTCACACAATGTACAGTAAATGATAAAGAGACAAATGCTAAGGCAGTGGGCATCATGTAGATGATAATTTATCCAGCAGAAAACAAATTTTGTGGGATTTTTTTTATATTCAATATTTCACAAATTTAAAAAATCCTCATTAATACAAGATATATTATGATACTACTACTGTACTGTACTGTATTTACATCAAAATGGCATATAAATATTTGTGAGCAATTTTATGGTTTTCTGGACATTTTGAAGAAGTCTAGAGGCATTTTCAAACTTCTTTGATTATCCCATCTTAGGAAACATCCAATGAAGAATATTGATATGTTTTATACAGTAGAAATAAACAAAATATAAATCCTTTGAAGAATCACGTTTCTTTGGTTTAATTATTGTCAACTTAATTGTACGTATGATATTATACAAGGGCTGTACAGGGTAATACTGTTTGTAAATTAACCCCTTGTGTATGGGGATATCTCTGTACTAAAGAATGCTGTCTGGTGTTAGCCAAATAAAATATTAGTAGTGACGTCCAGTAGTGAAGGGGTTATGAATTATGTGATGGATGGTTCCTGACAGCTAATTTTTATTTTCCCATTATTTGATGAAAAAAGTAATTGTAAACCCAATAAATGGTTACTGTGAACAGGAAAAGCTTTGATTTGTTTGATTGTTCTTTTATTATGTAATAAAAGCTATATTGCAGTTACCCGGGACCGGTAATAGAGAAAGAAATTGCTGTAATTAGTTGTGCCGTGGTTTCTGCCCCCTAACCCTAATTGCCTCATTGCTCAGTGGATTCATAATTGTTCAATTTCATGATAACTTAACCCCTTTAGAGTTGAAACCTTTATGGAGAAAGAAGGGTTTGTAGTACTGTACTATGGCTATGTTGTATTATAATAATGTACAAGATATAGCATTAAGATGTGTGTTTCTTTGTCCCATATGACAGTACAGTATTTATGTGCCTTGCGCTTCCTGCAGTCAGCATAGTGTACCTTTCATTATCTTGCTTCAAGGAAGTTATTTTGGGATGAAATATTCTCAAACTTTTTTCAGGATTCAGCTGGAAATAATTATACATCTTGAATATAAAATTATTCATATATTGCAAGAGACATTTCATTCAGTGTAGTTGTAGTTTACAAACCCATAAGAAAAAATAGTATATTCTTGATTCTTTGCAAATACAGGTACTGTATTTTCATGTATTTTATTTGAAAATAATACCTGTAATGCATGTTATTTATCTATAACATATTACAATTCCAGTAATGTGCAATAGTAAATTTCTCAAACAAAAGAAACCAGTACACTGACCCCTTACTAATTCAATGCTGTATTCACAATTTGACATTTCAGGATAATTCAGTAATTCTTGTTGAGGTAGAATTTCTGTGTTTTTTTTTTTTTATTCTTGACAAAAATATTGAATTATTCATAAAATCTTAAAATAACCCATGTGAATTGCATTATATATAATGGGAGATGTGTTCCTATGAAAGAAAATATGTTGTTGAGCTGTTGAACTGTTTTCTTTTTCAGGCTGTTGAAATTCAGACTATGAAGGTATGGCTTCAGACACCTCGGCCAGCAGGACAAGGTGGAGAGGTTAGCACTCCTCAGGAAGAAGCTCTTGTCAAGTGGCTGTCAGGTGGCTTCAACAGTCCTAAGGCATGGAGTGGCAACACAAATCTAGCATGGAATATATCTCCTGCATTAGCTCTATTTTTACCCACAAGGTATGATAATAAAGATGATGTTTGTGTTGTGTAAATAACTGTAGACCAGAACTCCATTAATGATTACATCTTTGTTATTTCCCTTGATTTTAAGGTGGTAATTTTCAGGTAAAAGGGGATTACTTAGCCTGGGGCATAAGCACAGTGGATGGCCAGCACAGTGCATACCACAGCCAAATAATACCTCACCAAACCTGTCATAGGATTAAACCTGTGTCACATGGGTTTGGGTCTCGGAGTGCCACCAGCTGGAAAATGAAGCCTGTACCTAATTATTTGTATATCTGTGAGTCACCTCATCATATACTTCTCAAAATAACATGAGTTTTGGACTTGCAGGATTCACAATGTACAAGGACTGGATGCAGAAATCAGCCACTTGGTACGGGACAATCCCATTGCTGTTAGTCACTTGCCAGATGCCCTGCAGTACTTGGCTACCTCAGAAAATATTCTCTCTGACATTCCAGAGGTATGTAAGGATTTAGTAAGATTCATTTCAAACGTGTATCTATACTCTTTGAAAATTTCTACATATTACAAATCCATAAATACAGTATTGTATAAGTACAGTACTAAATACTAATCTTTATTATTAAGAAGAATGTGATCTTCATTGGATAAATAAAAAACAATATTTTGCTCATTTTCACCTTTATCATCAAGAAGTCTTTCACTTTATTATTCTATTCATGACTTGGTCGCAGCCAGGCAAAAATAATCCTCACCATTAACCAAAAATAAAGTTATTAGGAACATATATTTTTTTTTTATTATTTAGCTACTTATACTGTCTCTAAATTTTTCAGAAACAGTAACACCATTAAAGGAAGTACTGTGTTGTATATGGGTTTTTAATGGATATTTTGTTTTAAGAAAAAAAGTCAACCTCATCCGCCTTGGTGAATGTTAAAGCTTTTGTTCCTCTTCATAGTTCAGGAAGTAGCTGTTCATCTCAGTTTCAGTTTAGGAAAGTCTGAATTACTAAACTGTAGAAAAAGAACTTTTGAAAGAAAATCATGACTTCAAGAGCTCTCATTGTCTTCATATTTAATTACCAGAAGCTGTTGTAACATTATATAGTTTTGGTATACAGTACAGGCACTATTAATGTGAAACCATTATTTTTAATCATTGTTCTTTCACTTCCTGGTAGTATTTCCACAATATAAACTTACATATGAGTACAACATTAAGAGTCTTCCATGCATGCCCAAAGTTTCTATGGTTAAATTCATCAGACTTAGGCAAATGGTTTATATCTCTGTTTTTATATTATCTTTATTCTTCCCACTGGTGTGTCAGGTGGATCAGGAGTACAGAATCTCAAATAAAAGGCAAAAGTCCAGTTTACATTTTTTTTTTTGTGTATACCATACCAGTGATGCAAAGGAGATTTATTCGCATGTAATTTATCTTTTTTTTTTTTTTTTTTTTTTTTTTTTTACTTTCTTTTGCTCTGTTTAGTAAAATAATCGTTGCTTCAGTTAACTAATCCTCCCAGCCATTTTGCTTTACACCTTGATGTAATTTTTATACTGTATATATTTAGATGATTTATAATAGGAATATAAAAGGTACTGCTATACATCATGTAATATTTGTACAAAGCAATAATGCATGTGTGATTTTTGGCACAACAAAGAGTTTCATCACTTAAATAATTTCTCTATATGCAGAGAGAGTCTATATTTGCCCCTAGTCTCATCCACTATGTAATAGTCGACCCTCGTTAATTCGGACTAATAGGGGGGAAGGGTGTCCGTTTTAGCCGATTGTCCGAATTAACCGATTTAGGGGTTAATATTGCATTATACAGCTATGTGTATGTTTATTTGAGTGCCCCGTCATAGGAGTCCGTTTTCTCTCACTTCAGGACGCCTGAGTCGTCCGTTTTCTCTTAATCTTAGAGCGCACCAGATACTTCATTATTTCTTAGAAGTGACACAGAATTTGATATTGCAACTGGGGTTGCAATTGTTGAGGCAACTTAGGTATGTCTGATTACACTTGGAATATTCAAGATCCATTGTGAGTGATGTTTATAGCTTCAACTGTCTTTATGGTTGGTAAAACTTGTCAAGTCTGTCAGTGTGAGTGGCATGTGTGAGGCCTTGTGTTCGTACAACCGCTAAATATATAAATATATAAATATATAATGTTATGGTAATTATCAGAAACACACATAGGCATGACTAGGTTTATTACAAAGTGATGAAAAGGATACTGTACAGTGGGTAGTCCACAAAACATGTAGCCATGTCTCTTTATTCGAGTGCCCCGTCATAGGAGTCCGTTTTCTCTCACTTGAGGACGCCTGAGTCGTCCGTTTTCTCTTAATCTTAGAGTGCACCAGAGACTTCATTAATCCTTAGAAGTGACACAGAATTTGAAATTGCAACCCCAATTGCAACTGGGACAATCCCAGAACCAGAAATTTGATACGGACAGTTCAGGTTTCGTCCGAATTATCCGAAATTCGGATTAAAGGGGTCCGAATTAACGAGTGTCGACTGTATAGTACAGAATAATGTGAGAAAACGTGCACTAGAATGTCTTTTTATGGATTACATAATATGTAATCCATATTACATATTATCTTGTTAACCCAGATTTACTTTTATATGTGCATGGGGGAGGTGGATAACACTGCTTAGCTGAACAGTTCAAGCTAATCAGTTATGTTATTACTGCTCTTCAGCAACTAAGGTCTTAAAGTATATAACAAGATTATTAAAAGAATATTACTTCAACAATAAACAAAATATATGAAACAGAACTCTCTGGGTTGAAAATCAGACATAAGTCTGGTTGTCAACAACTCTGTTGTCACTGAGGTGATTGTTATTTTCTGTAAAGTGTTATATGTAAGTAACCATATAATTGTCTTAAGAATAAAGAGAAAACTGTATACCTGTATATATATATATATATATATATATATATATATATATATATATATATATATATATATATATATATATATATATATATATATATATATATATAAACAGTGGGGTATTAGGGTGTGTTATACGGAGGCGAATTTTTTTTTTTTGAGTTTGAAAAATCGGCCCATGGTATTAATGATGTAGTTCTATGTGCAGAATCATGTGATATCTTCAGATTTGAAAAGTTTTCATTTTTTGCTAGGTAAATTTTAACTTGAAATCTTATGAAAATTCAGTATTCCCACCCTTTTACCAACACCACTAAATAGCTTATTTAAAGTAAAGTAAATGTATCAGGTTAATTTATTAGGATGAAAATGATCCAGAATAGTGAAACGAATGATCTTGACACATTTATTAAATTTAATATCCCTTTAGAAAACAAAATCATCAAATACAAAAACCGGTTTTACAACTACGACCCGGTGTTGCTGCACACCATAGAGAACATGTCTTTCTTGCTTCTGTTTCTACTCATCACCTCCCTGCTGACCACCTGAGCTCGGATGTAGCCTTCCCTCCTCTCCTGGCTGTACACGTGACTGCTGGCCTCGCTCACTTGCTGTACACAACGCTCTATACTCTGGGTGTGCGAGGGCCAGGCAGGGACATGCATGGGGTTGTCCAGGAAAGCTTTGACTTGAACATTGGTGAGGCTGCAGGTAAGAGGGGGCTCACTGCCAGCCTGGATGTTATCCAGATCTATGAGATCAGTGAGGGTCTTGGCACCTAGATTGACTTCAGGAGTCTTCCTGACCCTGAAGGAATCGTCACCAACTGATTCGTCATGCCCAGATCCTCTCATAAGTCTCATATCCAAGATCTTTTTGACTGCCACTCTTCTCTCCTCCTCATCCTTACTGCAGAGCATTGTCTGCAGAACTGCCTCGGGATGAGCATACCAGGAAGATCTCCTCACAGTCTGCTCCACAATCTGAACAACCTTCCTTGGCTGATTCCTCAGGAACTCAAGCTGGAAGAGAACATGCCTCGGACCTTCGGAGAACGATGACTTGACCTTGGTGTTGAACCAATTTGGCAAGTAGACACTCACGATGAATTGGACAATAAGTCTCAGGTTGTGAAGCTGGTTCCCTTTCAGTTTATGATGAGCGACCCAAATTCTGCAGAACCTGAGAGCCGTTGTGAGCCACCTAGAATGTGAGACTGGACCTATCTGCAGGTAAGCAAGTCTATCAGGCATGACCCCAGTTTTGATGGCACTGCAAATCATGTAACCATAGTACTGGTCAGTACTCAGGTCGTCAATGACAGTATGTGCAAGCTCAACGAGTGGAGGGCCAACTGTGATTTTTTCAAAGCTCGGATTTATTTCTAACTCAGTGGCAGAGTCCAGCATCTTGCCAAGAGGACCAGACCATCTGTTGTTTGAAAGAGTCTTGCCATCCAGCTCCTGGATCAGATGTCTGAGTGGCAACTCGTTGGTGTGGAGGTCACAAACAATCCAGACCAGCTTCCTCCCAATCTTCCGCTCTATCCACTGTATGACCCCCCCCCTTGCCACCCTGTGCTCGTGTTGGTGCTGTCCCCTCCAATGGCCTGCAGGGTCTGGTCTACATTCCTCTCTCTGAGCCAGTTCACAATGTTATCTGCCACTATCTCAGCTGGTTTCCTGATGTCATCTTTCTCTGGAGTGAAATGCCACAAATACTTCCCTCCTGGTTCACTGCAGCAGGAGTAGTGTTCCTCCTTCACCATGGCAGGGAACAACTTGTCAGAATCTCCAACTTTCATGAACACTTTAGTGTCATCCCTTCTCCCATCAAAGAACAAACAATTGAAATTATTTTCTCTTATCCCCTTATCAAACTCCTCTTCTAGGTTACTGACAAGTTTCTCCTGAGCTCTCCTTACTTTGTTATGATCTATCACCAGGTGAACATCATCAGGTGTTATCAAACCACCGTCAATCCAGGCAGCTGTTGCTATCTCTGCAGTTTCTCTGAGACCAGTGTGGTGTCGCATGCTGGCCAGAGCTATGCTCAGGATATCTTTCCTATTTCGAATCTTATGCCTGGAAGGTTTGGGATCATTATTTTCTGGGTTAGGGACAAAGTCACCATTCTCCTGGTCAGCACTCGAATCAGCCATGGGGAAGTCATTAAACTCTGAATCAGCTTGACTCCAATCATCGGCCTTTTTTACCTCACCCTGGGCCTTCTCAAGTCTCTTTTCCTCGGCAACTCTTCTCCTCTTCTGTCTCTCTGTGGCAGCCTCCTGTCTCTTGGACTCCGGAATATCTTGGCTAGAAATCATGAGAGCCCCTATACTGCCAGTCTTCTCTCTCTGTGCTTTTACAAATGCCAGTTCGATCACAGGAATCTTCAGTTCACGCTTGCAAATACAGGAGATGTGGGCCTCGGATTTACAGTCACGATCGCATCCAAACTTAGGACAGAGAACAATTGGGCACTTGCAAGTAATTATGTCAAATAACTGGTCCAGTTGCTTGGCAAAGCTGTCCTTAACTGCAAGTTTTCCTCTCCCAAGAGAGATATCTCTTGCCTTTTCCCAACTGGCTAGCAGTCTCTCACTAATCTTCTTTTGACTTGTTATGACTGGAGGCTTGAACTGAGCGTTAGCCAGAGTGTACTGTGCCAAGACAGCTTTGGTCATATCACTGGCAATGTCTTTGTTTGTGTAAGTTCTTTGGTTCTTTTCACTGATTTGCCTGATTAAAACACCGTATCTCAAAGCATCTCTCAATGTAGGCAACTCCGACTTCCGGAGCTCTCTCCCAGACCCAAGATAGTGACTGAGATGGCTGGATTTTTGGTTCCTCGTCCTGACACAAGCAGCCATCACAAATATTATCAACTTATAAATGCATCAGGATCTGAAACAGAAAAAAATATTGTTAGTTGGGTTGTTAAAGAATGAAGTCAGAAAGCAATGTTCACTATTTAATTGTAATGCACTAATGCAGCTGTACGTTAGATTTTCGATAAATTTCACGCTAAAATTTACCTAGCAAAAGGTTGCAAAATATTGAAACTGAAATTATTTTCTGTTTATATACACTAAAATCGACCAAAAAAAGTAATGGGCCATTAGTTTTAGCTGATCTTCCCTCCTATGACACACCCTAGTGGGGTATGCTATAAAGAATGGATTCTACTACGAATATTCCTATAACGAACAGTTTTACCTATAAAATTGAGAATGCTATAACAAACGAAACTCCTACAACGAACATTAATTTTTTTTTTTTTTTTTTTTTTTTTACTAATTTATTGTTTTTTTATTACAAGTATTAATGATATTCTTTATTTCAGGGGTTTAGATGCATATTTATGCACTTTTTTAAAATTTTTACAATTTTATATTATATTTTTCAGTGTTAAGTGGTTGTATTTGGGGGCCTGTAACGGATTAATCCTATAACGAACAAATGCTATAACGAACAAGGTTCTAGAACCAATTAGATTCGTTATAGCATACCCCACTGTATATATATTGTTTAGTTTGTAATTAATATATTGTACTTATAGTACAGGTTGACAATCCCTTTCCGAAATCCTTGGGGCCAGAGGCATTTCGGATTTTGGAATTTTTCGGTTTTCAGAATGGTTAATTTAATTATTTATTTATTTTTTTTTTTTAAGCCTACCTGGGCACAAGTCACTGACCCACATTGGGGCCTGGGTGGCGAAAATGTAATAAAAATTATAATAATAATTACATTTCATAGGTGTAGGTCATGTTTCTCACTTTTGATCTTTTTTTTCATTCTTGTATTTCTTTCTTATAATTATTATTATTAGTATTATTATCATTATTATTTTATTATTACAGTATTGGTGTTATTATTATTATTATTATTATTATTATTAGTATTATTATTATCATTATTATTTTATTTTGGTGTATTTCTTATTAAAATTTTTATTTACTATGAATCACTGGTCAACAAAGTTTTTGTTGCATTGCTATAAACACTTGATTCTACCTAATTTGGGTATGCTGATCTCATATCTGAAGTTAGTTTCTTTCTGTAAGCTCTAGTTTTTTTGCAATCAAGGTATTTTGAAATTTCAAAATTTCGTCTTCGTCTTATTGACCTCGTCGTCTATCTTGAAAAATATGTCATTAAACTGTCATTAAATTAGCTGGGTAATAAACAATAAAATATTACATATTCTAAATTTATTCAACAACACAATTTGAAACATGTTCCATCTAAAACAAAGGTTGAAATTTGTATAAAACTCATTGTTAGGTAAGAAATTTGTTACTATGAGGAGACAAAGCCCAATCACATTTTAGCCAGGTAGGAATTTGCGCTTGAAGCTCTTGCGTTTGTGAAATGTCTCAGGGCACTCTCGTTTAATGCTCCAGCAGTAGTCTGCCATCATATGTTTGTCCCATCTCCCTTGGTAGCGGTCTTCCATGGTCTTGAGATCCTGATGAAACCGCTCGCCTTGCTCGTCACTTACTGCCCCTAGGTTCTCAGGGAATCTATCAAGATGACTATATAGGAAATGGAGTTTGACACTCATATTGCATCCAAGGTCATGAAAGGCTGACAACATGGTTGCTACAAGGGTTTCATAGTTGTCAGCCTTTTTATTACCAAGAAAGTTTTCCATTACCGCCACAAATGAAAGCCATGCACCCCTTTCCTTGTCGTCCATCTTTCTGACAAAGTCTTGATCACGTACAAGTGCACGAATTTGTGGTCCATCAAACACACCTGCCTTTATCTTCTCAAATGACAAAGCAGGGTGAGCAGAGACTATGTGTTGGAAGCATTCACCATCAGTATTTAATGCTCTGACAAACTGTTTCATCAGGCCCAGCTTGATATGGAGAGGAGGAAATATGATCTTTTCTCGACTGACGATTGGATCATTGACAATGTTTGGCATACCAGCTTCCAGAGTCTCACGTAAGGGCCACTCCTTCAGGTTCCAATGCCTGTCTCTAGCTCGGCTGTCCCACATGCAAAGAAAGCAGGGATACTTTGTAAATCCTCTTTGTTGGCCAAGAAGGAAGTTCACCATTTTGAGGTCAACACAAATTGTCCAGTTGTGCTCATGGTATTTTAGCAGGTGAATCACAGTTTTAATGTCATTATACTCCTCTCGTAAGCACACAGAATGACCCACTGGAACAGCTGCATAGACATTACCATTATGTAGTAGCACACACTTCAGGCTACGCTTACAACTATCTAGAAATAATCGCCAGTCATTTGGACTATACAATGGAATCCCTAATTCCTGGAGAAGACCCGGGATATTATGACAGTAAACAAACTTATTCTCCTGTTCCCGCTTTCTGAAGTCTGAAACTTTTGTGGTCTGGTTCAGTAGAGCCTTTTCTTGCAACCTAGAAGCTAGAACTTCTGTTGCATTTTTGGAGAGACCCAAATCACGCACAAGGTCATTCAGCTCTGGCTGACTAAACTTCTGAGGGGTTGATGACTCTGGTGTACCATCAGAAGAATCTTCGGAATCTGCAAGTATTTCTTGAGTTTCATGTTCACTCTCTTGGTCTTTGTCGCTTCCCTCCTCTTCAGCTGGAGACAACCCATTAAAAACTGGAACTGGTAGCTCATCAGAGTGCAAAGTAGGTCGAATTGCTGAAGGGATACTAGGATACGATATTTTATGTCTGTTTTTCTTGCCAACACCCTTCGTATTGATCAGACAAAAATAGCAGTCAGTTGTGTGGTCCTTCGGTTCTCGCCAGGTCATGGGAATTCCGAACGGTAAGCCCTTACGTTTTCCTTTTGTCCAGTCACGCAGCATTTCTTCGCAGTTATGACACACAGCATGTGGAGCCCATTTTTTGTCTTGGTCGCCAAGAGTAAGTCCGAAGTACGCTTTATAGCCGCGCCTCACAAACGATGTTATATTGCGCCTCTGACGAATACGCGTGAAGTATCCACAAATATAACAGAAGGCATCAGGTTTGTTCACACATTGATTTCTCTTTGTAGCCATGACCAAATCTGAAAGAAAAAACAGACAAAATTATATCTCCCTATTGATACCATAATCGTGTAATTAATTAATTTGACCGCAAACGGCTAGAATGTAAAACCTCAAATTACATGAAAACTGGAGCATGCAGAACAAAACTGGTTTCAAATATGAAATCAGCAGATCAAAAATGGTAAGAAACAGTAAAGAAATCTCATGCAACTGGGAATTATAAAAAATTTGTTGTCCTGTGTTATAATTGTTATTACTATTACATTTTCGCCCTCCCCCCCCCTCCTCCCCCCCCTCCCCCCCAGGCCCTGATGTTGGGTCAGTGATCTATGCCCGGGTGGGCTAATCTCTGTTTTAAAAAAAAAAAAAAAAAAAAAAAGTTTTGCCTACAAAATTTTTTTTGGTTTTCAGAGCTCTTCGGTTTTTGGAATTTCAGATAAAGGTTTGTCAACCTGTATTATTTATTCTTTACTTTCCATTTCTTCAGCTGAACTACATGTTGACGTGGGCACCAGTGCCACCTGTGAAGGCTCTGGCTTATTTCTCACGCCAGTTCTCACCACATCCACTGACAGCGCAGTATGCTGTTCGGGTCCTCACCAGTTATCCCCCAGACACGCTGCTCTTCTACATTCCTCAGTTAACTCAAGCACTTCGCTATGACACTGTAAGGCTGAGTTTTCACTTGTAAATGTTAACTTTATTTTTGTCTTATCAATTGTACTCTTCACTTATCTACTTGGGAAAGAACAAGTGGATCAAGGAATTCCTGTGAAAACTAACTTCTCTAAGTGTAAGGGAACTCTCCTCTGAGGGTGTGATCACAACAGATGAGCCTCCAGGCTGTCCTAACACAAGATATGTCTTTTGCCATCTCTGTTCTTCTTACCCTCTTTCCCATTGATGAAGGCTGCTCCCTTTATCTATCACATGCATTACATGACCTTTGTACAACATATTTGAAAATATTTTATAACTCCTTCTGAGTAATATGGGTGAACCCTGTCTTTTTGTCCAAAGACTTGAGAAAGGCTCTATGGAACAAGTTGAAATTTGGTCTGCAGCTTCACATTAGGAGTATATAAAATGAATCACATAATCAGTGACTTTAACTTATTTACTAGAATTATGGCCACTATACCAGTTTATGGTTTTGGCAGAGGCCACCTTCACAAACTGCCTTGCTTTTGGTTTAATATAACTACAGTATCTCTTGTGCTGACATCCTTAAATTTGATATCATGTTCATATTAAGTGATCATGGAATGTAAATACAGCAATTGCAATGAATTGTACATTTTTCTCCTCCCAGATGGGTTATGTTACTGAATTGATCAAATTAGCAGCTAAGAAGTCACAGCTGCTTCTCCATCAGCTGATATGGAACATGGAGACCAACAAGTTCAGGGATGAGGAGGGTCATGAGAAAGACAGTATGTATTGCCATTATACTTCAGTATTTGTCTCTTGACAGGCTCACATGAATACAATCTGTATATATTTACCGGTGCTTTAAAATGTGTATATCCTGAGCATAACTGAGGAATGGAAAGAAATAGTGTTCATTCTGGGTGTTTATATTCCATAAAGTTGTTATGGTTTAAAACCTATCTCGATTAACCCTTTCACCATGTGTCACGCACTTGCCAAATTATTCTGGCTACCGCCAGACCATTTTATTCAGCTTAGGGTAACCTCCTGCTGTAAGATCGCTCCTGATGGATACATCCTTTCACCATAAATTCTTCACTTTCTTAACTATTTACTCTCAACAAATCTTGAGATCTCATTCATTACTATAACCAATTGATCAAGACACTCCTTGACCCCTAACTTTCTCATGGTTCACTGCACTACCTCATGTGGTATGCTGTCAAATGCCTTCCCTTTGACTACAGTTTCAAAGTACAGTGGAGTCTGGATTTACGCGGTTTTGGTTAACTCAGGTGCCTTGCCAGAATCGAAATGCTTTAATTACGCAGTAAATTTGGTCATTTACGCTGATGAAGTATAATTTGTTTACTGTATTTACTGAAGATACTTGTTTTAGCTCATAAAATTCATACAAATTACCCGGCCAGAATATAATTTACTTTCCTGGAATTCTTATAAGATTGTGATTATTTTAAATATAAACATCATAAAATTTGCATTAGACATACAAATTTTTGATCTAATTTAAGAATTTTGATTAGAAAGAGCAAAAATTTTATCTTTTGTGCAAAATATATGACGTTTATATTCAAAATATTCCTTGTCTTGCAAGGAATCCAGCAATGTCAATTATATTATTCTAACTTTAGTCTGAGGTATTATTTATTACTAAAAATTGACCGCATAAATGCAGACTCCACTGTACAGCTTTCTCTCCCTCCCATGATATTTCTTTTGCCAATACAGTGGTCCCTCGATTAACAAACGGTTCAATTAATGAAATTTCGGTTAACGAATTAGCTCCCATAAGGATTTTCAGTTCCATTAACAAACAAAACTCTGATTAACAAAAGCCTTACGAGAAACACGCCTTGTTGTGCTCATCAGCTGATCGGCTAGTCCAGTACAGTAATTGGTTCTATGTTTACATTCGTTTCCAGTGGAGTAAATATCAAGAAAGTTGTGCTCTTGAATATTTTTGCATTTTTTATATTAAAATTATTGGTCATTCTGAAATTTAGTTAACATATTGATAATATATACAGTACAGGGAACAGTTTTTGTTCCCTATATTTACAGTGGAGAAAACATCGAGTTTGTTGGTCTTGAATATTTTTGCATTTTTACATTAAAATTATTGGTCATTCTGAAACTTAGTTAACATATTGGGATAATGTACAGTGCATAAATTATTATGAAACATGAAGAAGGAATTAGAAACAATGCACTCTGTAAAGAATATGGCATGTCATCATCGACTGCCTCTACAATCAGCTGTTTGATATGTAAACAAAGCTGCCGTGAATACGACATACACACCGCAAAGTAAGTTAAAATACAGTACCGTATTCTATTGTTTTTTATTTATTGTACAGTATACTGTACAGTACAGTACAGTACTGTATTTAGTTTATATTTAATGTTTTGTTAATTCTATTACCGGTATACAGTACTTTGTATGTATGCTTTTTCTGTGAGTTGGAACCAATTACCCAATATTCCATTGAAATAATAGATTCAGTTAGCAAGATTTTCGGTTAACAACCGACTTTGTGGAACCAATTGTGTCTATTAATCGAGGGACCACTGTATATATATAGTATACATGTAGATTGTGTATAGTGTATGTAAAATTTGGACATCATAAATGCCTCATAGTTTTCTATTTTATAATCTTATGCACAGTCTCAAATCATTTCTTTATTTTCTCTTTTAGATGATTTGCATGAAGTAATTGAAAATCTTGAGAAGGTAATGCTAGCAAATTTGTCGGGACCAGCAAAGCAATTCTACGAGAGAGAGTTTGACTTCTTTGGCAAAGTTACTAACATATCTGCTATTATTAAGCCATATCCTAAAGGTAAGAGTTTCTGTACATGAAACAATGTAGTTTATCCCATAATATTACAAGTGTGTGTAAATTTATAAATAGGATACAGCAGTTCTCATATTTAGGGCAGAATACAAAATACAGATATATATATACAGTACAGTATACCTGTATGTATATATAAATTTTTTATTTATTTATTTTATTTTTTATATACAGGTATATTTTTTTTACGTGGAATAGCCTACCTGGGCACAGGTCATCGACCCACAACAGGGCCTAGGGGGCGAAAAAATAAGAGTAATAAGAAATTAAAAATAGAAAAGAAAAAGATTACAGTATATTAATCTACACCAAGAAGATACCGGAAAACCAACTTTTTGAAGTGAGACAGATTTTATGAGTGTGGAAACACAGAAGAAGGCAGAGCCTTCCACTCTTTGGTTGTGTGAGGAAAGAAGGATGTACTATAAAGGGTTATTCTAGTGTGATCAACAACCACAGAGAAACTGTGGGCACCACGGGCAAGACGAGTGTTACGAGCCCACGGCCTTGCCTGCAGTACACAGGATGCCAAATCCACCGAACATTGCCCATTAAAGTACCTGTAAAAGAGAGGGAGTGAAGCAACATTGCAGCAAAGAGAAACGGAAGAAATATTATCAACTAAAGGAGGAGAGTCAATAAGATGCATTGCCTTAGGTCCCACTCTATCTAACAGGTGGACAGAAGAAGAGCCACCCCAGATGTGAGAGCAGCACTCCAAGTTAGGTCGAATGAATCCCTTATATAATTGAAGCAATTGCTCAGGAGTGAAGTAGCTACGGCATCTGTAAAGCATTCCCAGCTTTCGGGAGGCAGCTTTAGCAATGTTGAGGATGTGTGGCTTCCATCACATATTAGAGGAAATGGTCAGGCCTAGCATATCTATTTTAGAACTTTGGCAGAATGATTGCATCCTGAAATGTGATTGGTGGGAGATCATCTAATTTGGAAAATGTAATTGGTAAATACTGGGTTTTATTACTATTGAATTTAGCCAAATTTCTACCTCCCTCTTTGGAGATGCTGCACAGATCTGCATTGATAGATGTAATGATATCAGTTCTAGAAACAGATCTAGTTTGAGAATTAGGGGGAAGGGAAAAATGTGATGAAGAGTGAAGAGTAGAGTCATCAGTGTAAGAATGGATAGAATTAGTTGTAGTGTGAAGTAAATCATTGATTACTAGAAGGAAGAGAGTTGGTGAAAGAACAGAACCCCTTGGGACACCACTATTGGTAGAGAAAGAGCGAGAGATCGATCCCTCGACAACAACTGCCATTGATCAATTCTCAAGGAAGCTAGAAATTAGAGAACAAAGTGGGTTAGAGAAACCATAAGAGGGAAGTTTAGGGAGCAAAGACTTGTGCCATACCCTGTCAAATGCTTTGGAGATGTTGAGGGCCACGACGAAAGTTTCTCCATAATCCCCAAGAGGATGACCAAAGATGGGTGCAGTAAGAGAGCAGATCACCAGTAGATCTTGCCTGGCGAAAGCCATACTGGTGATCTGACAAAAGAGAAATGCGTTCAAGCTTCAAGGTGACAGAGAAAATGAGAGCTTAAGATAGTTTCGAAAATGTTAGAGAGGGATGAAGTTAGGGCAATGGGGTGATAGTTAGAGGGATTGGAATGGTCACCCTTCTTCGGGATGGGCTGAACCAAGGCATGCTTCCAAGAAGAAGGAAAAGTTTGGGTTTTGAGGCAAAGGCAAAAGATGCAAGCAAGCACAGGGGCTAGAATTTCAAAACACGAGGGGGTATTCCGTCCGGTCCATGCGCCTTAAGCACATCCAACCTGGATAACACACCAGCAACCCTGTGAGTGGAGATTATAGGAAAGTGCATAGGTTCAGTAGGAGGAGCAGGGGTAGGAGGGATAGAGTGGGAATCATCTAAGATGCCAAAAAGATTGGCTTTATAAGGGGGAGAGTTGGCTGTAGAGTTATCAGGTCGGAAGAGAGGAGGAAGAGAGGGAGTGCAGAAGTTATTACAGGTGTTTTTGGTTAAGGACCAGAAGGATTTTCAAGAAGAAGAGTTAGTCTGGCCTGCGGTCTTTCTGTTTATAAAATTCTGTTTGGCCCTACGAAGAATAGCCTTACAACAATT
The DNA here is from genome assembly GCA_958450375.1 of Homarus gammarus. Taxonomy (NCBI): domain Eukaryota; kingdom Metazoa; phylum Arthropoda; class Malacostraca; order Decapoda; family Nephropidae; genus Homarus; species Homarus gammarus. The sequence continues at coordinate 1,267,363 of CAUDMG010000693.1, forward strand.
CCTAGAAGGTTTACAGATTTTTTGCTATGAACTGTACTGTAAATGGTTATAATACAGCTTTTATACACAAACATAATACATTACTGTATTATACAACAGCGGTTCTACACATATGTATACAGGCTTAGTGTTACACAGACCCACATATAAAGAGTGCAGTATTATACACAGTAACACGTTTATACATACAGGAGGTCCCCGACTTACGAACACCCACCAATACAAATGGGGTTAAACTTGAAATTTACGGTATTTTATTAACCTGATGACTTATTTTTTACTTTCATTTACTGTGGGATTTCAAACATTGTTTTGTAAGTACGGTATGCATATAGCATGTGTTCCGACTTCCGTACAAATACAACTTACGAACATTCTCAAGAATGGAACCCATTTATAACCAATTAACGAGTGTAGTGTTTCATGGTATGAAAATTCAATGAACAAGATAATCACAGTCAGGATATAGGATACTTCCTCTTTCTTATGAGTCTCAAAGATTAATTGTGAGTTATAATATATAATGTGAATTAATAATTTTTTATAGTACAACCAATGCAAAATGTTCAAGGCTCCAGGCAACTGAAAGAATATGAAACAACAGGCAAAGACCAACCCAACTGATACATAAATGTGTCTGAGGTTATCACTCGTTATCTATTCCACCGGACCCTGGGGTCTCTATACTTTTTGGATTGGCTGTACAAATTTTGAAGATATAGTGGTGTAATAGGCATCTTAATTTATATTTTCTCATTTTATGTGATATATCCAAAGTAATGCTTGGTATCATTTTCATTTTGAAGGGCAAGAGAGAAAGAAGGCATGCTTGGAGGCTCTACATGATATCATAGTCCAGACAGGCTGCTATTTGCCATCGAATCCGGAGTCTGTCATCCTAGATATTGACCGCAAAAGTGGAACACCAATGCAAAGGTGAGAATGCACACTCCATTTAACATGTACTGTACTATTGCTGTAATACATACATGTGCCAGCTCAGCAATGCAGTAATTGCATGAACTTTCCAAGGAATTTTTAATTTTGAAAGTGCAAAATAAAAATAAATAGTAAAATTGTTCCTCCAGAAAACAGCTTACAAATTCTGGTAATGTGAACATTAAAATAGATTTACTTTTTTATTGTTACATCTGAGACAATAACAGGACCTAATAAAATGACTCAGACATTGATTATATTACGGTTCAGTTAAACTTACTTATCCCTGCTGTTCTGGGAGGGGACTTGTGATCTAATGTTATTCATCCATGCATTTGTTTGTCCATTTGTATATTTGGGAGTTTGAATATGAGGTAGAGGATATAAACCAGATTTGGTGTATGAATATTTTATAGCATATGAGACTTCAGTAATTATAATACAGTACAATTCATTTTATCCGAACTCATTGGGAACAATGAAGGTTCGGATACCGAGAAAGTTTGGTTACCTGGACATGCCTACAAGAAAACACAATAAGATAACCTATGGTACCGTACAAACACCTTCAATGGGATGGTGGCAGCCATAGATGAATGTGAACAAAGATATGAAAACTTTCATAAACTTTTTTCTTTTTTAATTCCACAGTAGACGTCGCATCTTAAATGTCAGTTGGATGCTTAAAGTGTTTATCATTTGATAGGTCTTCATGTTTTCATTCTACTAGTTTGTTCACTAGGTAAATGGTGTACAGTATGTGTTTAAGTTTAGTGTCATTACAAATGTGTCAGCTGTGTAAGTGGTGGTGTATCGGGCTGGCTACTACATCTCACTGTCTCACTAAAGTCATTAAATGCTTGACACTAGATAGATTAAATGCTTGACACTAGATAGAGTAAGTGTGGCCTCCACACTACAACCCAATCACCAATCATTATATCTTGTTTGAGGAATTTTAAATAAAATTTTATTATAGTTGTATATAGTTTATCAGATGATATTAGATATTTATAATTATTCTTTGACAAAACTTGTTTTCATGTATACTATATTCTGTAAAAGATCCATCACAATCTTGTAATTTTCACATTTAAGTGACATCAATGAAAATACATTTTTGGATTTTTTTGACCATAAAGGAATTAGGAATGAGATAGAGTAATTATAAAATGGATGTTTTATATGTACTCTTATCCATAATTCACATCGAAATTATGAACAAAAAATGTTTCTTATATACTATTTCACTACCAGTATGTATTTAATTGGATTGAAATTGTTTGCAAACTTAAAGTTGTTCAGTTCATAAGGGAAGTTGCTCTGAAATACTACAGTATTCCATTTTGAAAAGTGTCAGTTGTCAAAATTAAAATACTGTAGTCTGCTTTACCAGTTTGAGTTAAATCCATTACTGTACAGTATGTTCAATTCATCATGTTCACAATTCCTGGACAGACAGGCAAATGGACAATACTCCTATAGTGAATAATAAGTCCACAGTCCAGGTTAACTAGGCAAATAAATTGTTGTATAGAAGTACCAGAAAATTTTTATATATTTTCTTTATCATCCATAGTGCTGCTAAAGCTCCATACCTTGCACGATTCCAAGTGTGTAAATGTGGAATAAGTGAACTGGAGAAGCAGGGAATGGCAGTCAGTTCAGGCCAGGAAGTCAGCACCAGCATTGGCCCTGTAGTGTGGCAAGCAGCCATTTTCAAGGTAAATCTCTCTTTTTATTTTTTCTTTCATATATTGTAAAGACTATTTTATTAATTCATTTATTTATTTATTTTCTTATTCAATTGATCGCTGTAGATAATTTTCCCTCAAGATGTCTGACTTATGCGCATAAAACAAATACCTCACACCTCGGTCATTGCATTGTTCCAAACGTTATGTCATTATGTTTTTCCTAATAAGCACAATCTTCACTCCCCCTCTGCCTTATCTTTGGTCCATCTCTCCTCAGTTCTTACTTACTTATAAACAAACCGTTTTTATAAGTTGTTGTTTTCACTACCTCAGTACTCAGATTCATATATTGTATTTAGTGACAGCAATATTTGCACAGCAATTTTCTTAAGGTACTGGTTGAAACTGTCAACTCTGAGCCGGATACCTGTATGAGGGGTCCTTGTTATTTATTGTACCGATATACAGTACATCATTTCACATGTGCTGTATGTCACTAACAAGTACAGTTGTACCCCGCTTTACGCGGTTTCACTTAACGTGATTTCTCACATACGCGGTGCCTCGCCAGAACCGAACTTTCACTTAACGCGGTTCATCTACTCATATACGCGGGAAGCAGCGCTGGCACGATGCGCACAAGTTCGCCCAGTCATCAAAACATTACCGAGTTCTTCACCCGCCACCCACCACAGCCGGCCCAAGTCAGTGATAGTGATAATAATTATAGTGAGGATATGGACTTATATGGACTTTGAGGGGTTTGACAAAGAGGCCCTGCAAGCCTCTGTGGTGGATAGTGATACAATTGATACAAGTGATACAGGTGAGGGCCAATAATCTGCCCTCTGTCTCGGAACCAACTCCCCATCCCCGTGTGCCCAGCCATCTTTTCTACTAATGTAAGTGTTAAAAAACCTAATATTATTGATATTTCTCTTAATTATTAATTGTGTGTGCATACCATCATAAAGTTAAGATAATATTTTTACTACAACGTAGTTGTGTGTCGTCAAAAAGTGGAGTTTGGGGGTCGGGCCAGTCTCTATTGGAATTAATCCCATATGTTCTGTTGTTCACTTAACTCGGTTTTCACTTAACGCGGTACCCTGTGGGTTCAATTGACCACGTTAAGTGGGGTACTACTGTATAGGAAGAAATTTTCATTACATGTCATTTGTTTCATATATACAGGGGGGCCCCCAAATTTGTGGGGGTTAGGTTCTCAAAATGGCCGTGAATCGCCAAATCCGCGAATAACATTTGCTGACGAGGGGGTGGTGGGGGCTTACATATATAATTGTGTACAAAGAAATGTATATTCCCTTTATGTGTTTGCCCTTTGGACAATTATTTCTTTTACCTGTATTGTATACAGTACTGTGTGTGTGTGTGTGTGTGTGTGTGTGTGTGATAATAATAATAATAATAATAATAATTAACGGTTTATTGAAGGAGCTTGGCAGCCAGATGGCTGAAAATATACAGTTACATATTTGGGGAATGGGTTACGAATTACAAATAATATACAAGTAACATAAGTGACACAAATAAGACATATAATAACTTAGATGGGGAAAAGCTCAAACTACAGTTCATTTCAACATAGTGACAGTGTTACAGTATTACAAGTTGTTGATATATTTTACAATGGTTGGGACTGGGCTGTTCTTATAGCGATCAGTTCGTGCACGTATGGGCTGGATGCGGTTGTGGTGTCGAACAGCAATTCTCGGACAAGGGATCTCAGGTGGTAGTAGGAGCCGGTGTCGGGGATGGTGTAGAAGCTTCTTACCAAATTTGCAGATGAGGTCGTGGTGATGGTCAGTGAGAGTCGAAAGGGTCAGTGTGTTGAGCGCTTCTTGATATGTGGAGTAGGAGGGGGAGAGAATAATCTTGCATGCCCTCTTTTGTACTTTTTCTAGGTGTTTACGTTGTGTGGCATTTAGGGAGGAAGACCAGGTGGGGGAGGCATAGGTGAGCTTGGGAAGTATGAATGTTGTGTAAACACTGAGGAGCTCGTGTGCAGGAACTCCGAGGGACTTGAGTCGGCGGAGGAGGTGGAGACGGAAACTGGAGGATTTGACAACTTCATTGACGTGTGGTTTACAATTTAGTTTGTTGTCTATGGTGACGCCGAGGAGCTTCGTGGAATCTACAACCTGGAGTGTGTTCGGACCTAGAGTAATGGAAGGAGGTGGGACAATGTCGGAGGAGAGGTTGATATGCATAACCATGGTCTTGGTATGGTTGATGGTGACATGGTTGTTGGTGGCCCAGTTTTGGAGACTGTTCAATAAATCCTGAAGGGCGGTATAGTTGGGAGCAGAATTGTTGACGCTGATCCCAATGGTGGAGTCGTCGACATATTTCCAGCGAGCAGGGGTTTCTCTTAGGGCATCATTGATGAGCATAAGGAAGCAGAGTGGTCCCATCTTGGTGCCTTGGGGGACGCCACAGGTGAGTGACTGAAAGGTGGAGACAGCCCCTCGGAAGCGTACAGCTTGGCGTCGGTCACTGAGGAAGTCTGTAAGCCATGGTATGAGGCTTCTTCGAAGCCCGAGGTCAATAGCTTTGTTGATGATTATATTGTGGTCGACTAGGTCAAACGCTTTAGTGAAATCAATGAAGGCGACAGCTACAGACGTTTTTCGTTTCTCGAGATGGCGGTATATGTAATCGAGAAAGCTGACAAGACAGTGAGTGGTGGAGGAAGTTTTCATGTTGCCAAATTGCTGAGGGTCTACGACTCCTGCAATATCAGCATAAGCCCAGTCGAACACAAAACTTTCACAGATTAGGCTGGGTATTGGGGTGATTGCAATAGGTCATAGCTGATTTAAGGATTGTGGGCTGGTTGACTTGGGCACTGGTGATACATAAGAGGTCTTCCAGTCAGCTGGGCATCTGGCTTGACTGAGAGAAGCATTGATGATGGAGCAGAGGGGTTTAGCAAGCTCCGGGGAGAACTCCTTGAAGAGTTTCATTGGTAAGTCAATGGGGGTGGTAGAGCGTTTTAATTTTAGTTTGTCCAGGCGTTTTGCTACGTCAAATTCTTCTACTAAGTCAGTGGGAAGGGGGGCTGGTAGGTAAGCAGGGAGAGTTGTTGTGTCAAGCCGTGGGAGCGTCTGGCATATAGTAGCGAAATGGTTATTTGTTTGTTCAGCTGCGTCAACACTAGTGAGATGGCTAAGGAAGGGGAGGGGGTGTGTCTTATTGTTTAGTCCACAGAGTTCTTTGAGCTTACCATACCATTGACTGATGTTGGTCTGCTTCAGGTGTTGTAATTTGGTTGGGTAGTGGGACTTTTTTGCAGTGCGTATTTCGCGGATGACTCGGTTGCGAAGTGACCTGTAGCGGATGTGGTCATTGAGATGAAAGGCTCTGTCTCTCTGTTGCATAAGTCTTTTGATCCGAGGTGTGATTCAGGGCAAGTCAGCTGGGTGAGATCTGACAGACTTCTCGGGGAAGAAGTGGTGGTGAGCTTGCGTAGTGGTGTTGGTATAATTTATCCATTTGGTTTCCACGTCATCCACGCTAAGTACTTCAGTCCAGGGATGGTGAACTATCCACTGCCCGAATAGGCGCACTGCAGAGTCAGTAATCGGCCTGTAGGTCTTGATGTAGGGTCTCTGTACTTGAGTGGGAGTGGCAGCTGGGGACCAGAGCACTGATAAGTGTGAGCTACACCCGATAGGAGGCATTGGTTGAGGTGGTTGGTACTGGTCCGCTAAGTCAGTTAAGATAAGGTCAAGGGTATTTTGACCGTGTGTGGGGAAGGTCACGACTTGTGATAGTGATTGCTGGTCCTGGATATCAGTGGTGTCAATTTCATTTAAATCCCCACATAATACTAACTTGGCACATGGGTACCTAACTCTGAGGTGGTGATGAGATGATTGATAAGAGTGTCTCTGGTGGGTGATCGAGGCGGATGGTATGCCACACAGATTATGATGGAAGCAGTGTTGCGCCGGTGGGCCCGTAGCACGACACGTACCCATAATGCTTCCACATCTGCTGGGACTTGAACATCCAGGCGTGACGGGCGTAGGTCATCTTGACAGAAGAGGGCAACACCCCCTCCGCGTCTTTGTGAACGAAGGTGATGAAAGAGTTGATATCCCTCAATATGACACGTTTCAGGCACAATTTGCCAAGCCTCACATATGGCAACGACGCTCGCGGCGGTTGACCTGACTGTAGTTGCCAGCTCGTCGAACTTGTTAGCTAGGGAAGTGACGTTGGATAGCAGTAAAGACGGGAGATCATACCATATCCGTGGAACTTCAGTGTGGTGGTATGGTCTGTCAGGGGTGGGTTTCTCCGGTTTCCTAGTGGAGGTTACGGTTCTAATGGGCTTATGTGCATGACGGCCTTGTCTACAGCTACGCGCGTGGAATATGTTCAGTGACTTGAGTAGCCGGATAACACTGCCATCAGGATAACCGTTCCCACGCTTTAGATGGTACAGAGTGCGTCGGGAGTAAGTGATTGGTGGCCATCTGTTGAAATCTGTTGTGGGCGGACGGAAGTGTTTGTCACTGACGGCACTTTGAGGGACACTGACACTGGTAGACTTCTGTTAATATTTGTCAGTCGTAAAGACCGTGGGTCTTTGTCCCTGGTGCTTGGGGTCGCCGACACAGTTTTCACGATAGATGTAAACACCGCGGTGGTCCTTGTCACTGGCACTTTAAAGGTGACCGATAAAGTGCCCACTGTCTGACTTTTCCTTGGGGTGCATTATCGAGCACTGTATGGTAATCACTTATTGCACTGCTCCGTAATCAATCGTTCACTAATCACTAGAATGTTTTGTTGAATCGATCCTGGTGTAGTAAGGCTGGTAGGGGTATAGCAGGGGGAGCGGGCAGGGCCAAACAGACTCGGCCTGGCTGCTAAAACCGGGAGCGCCTTCGGGGCACGTCCTGTCTCACTGAGGGTTGACAAGTGTGTGTGTGTGTGTGTGTGTGTAGACACGCACACACAAAAACAAAACACATACAAATAAATAATAATTGGAAAATCATCTCACAAATAATCAGAAACAAATTTATTAAACATGTGACAGTCTACCCTCAAGTCCATGCTTTATTAATAAAGTAATAAAGCACGGACTTGAGGGTAGACTCACATTTTTAATAAATTTGTGTCTGATTATTTGTGAGATGATTTTCCAATTATTGTTTATTTGTATGTGTGTGTGTGTGTGTGTTTTCCCAGTTAGTTGAACACCTTTTAGGGTGTAATTTTTTTCCATTCACCCTACAAGTTTTGTTCTTCACGAAGGACTCTATTCAGTACAAGGGGTCTCCGGGTTCTGAATGGGCTCCGTTCCTGGGGACGTTCTTTTAAGTCGGATTTGTACATAAGTCGGAACGCTTGCCATGGGCAAACCGTACTTCCAAAACAAAGTTTAAAATTCCACTATATCATAGCCTAAATCCTTATATACAGTACATCTAAAATCACTTAATTTAAGATAAAAGAAGAAATAGAATGACAAAAAAAGTAAATGAAAGTAAAATATAAATAATCAGGTAAATAAAATTGTGAAAATTTTAATTACAGTATAAACCCGTTTGTATCAGCAGGCGTTCGTAGTCGGGGACCTCCTGTATGTCACAAGTGCAGCTTCTGACAATTTGTTTTCACCTTTGTTCCTTCACCCATGTCTCACACTTTTGATGTGTATTTTGAAAATATTTAGTTCATTTTCTGCTTATCCCACCATGTTGTGAAAAGGCTTTACCAATCTCAGTTTACAGTTTTCTTCCAAATATCCTGTACAGTGACTCATTTCCTCTCCTCACTTTATTGATTTACTCTCTAGATTCTCCTTATTTTACACAAAAATAATTTCCACGTCTTCAATCATTTTCTCGTTTTTTACTACAGTTTTGTTTCCAGGTTTTAGTTCTCAATATGGTTAACTTTTGGTTACATGCAACTTCAGCATTTTTCAGTGTTTATGCACTTGTGAATTACAACATTATATCTACAGGTTGGTGATGATGTGCGGCAGGACATGCTTGCTCTCCAAGTCATCTCCATCTTCAAGAATATATTCCAAACTGTTGGACTTGACTTGTTCCTCTTCCCATACTGTGTTGTTGCTACCTCACCTGGGGTGAGTCCATGATCACATATTTTCATAACTAAATTCATAATGATTCATGTAATTTTGTTGAGCAATTATTCATAGGTTAAGTATGGAATACATAGATCAAATTTTCATTAGGAGCCTATCTTCATCATCATCATCATTGTTTGCGGCCAATTTCCATGCTTGCAAGTGTTGCCCGCAATTATCTGATGGCCGTTCTCTATGCTGCTTTGTTTCTTGCTGTCTCTCTTGTCAGGTTTGCAACTCTTAAATGTCATTTCTTACAACCTCCCCCCATGTCATTCTTGGCCTACCTCTGGCTTGCCTCCCTTCCACATTTAGGTTCATGCACCTCATGACCCATTTGTTCTCACCCATTGTCTCGACATGCTCAAACCATCTCAACCTGCCTTTATACCGTCTCACCATTCTCATTTCAGCTCACTCTAGTCTATTTATGTCATCCTCTTTAACTGCCCATGTTTCACTGCCATACATCACACTTCTCACACCAGTCATGTTCATTCTTCCTTTTACGTTACCACTGTGGTTATACAAGATATATAAATGTACAGTATATATCAGGTGCCACTAATGGGCTCAGGCTCTCAATTGGCTCAGCCATGTCAATATTGTTATTATTGTCTACTGAGATGCTCCAGCAATATACTGTACCACCAATAACCCCTGAAATGACCCTTAAAGTTGTAAGTAATGCAGGTGGTATAATTGTTAGGCTTTATGAGTGTGGTCATCAAATAATATCTCTTTTTCTCCATATAATTTTGGTCATTTGCATACTTTTGGATAAATGAACGTTATGTTAAGTTCGACGTTCAGCTTTGATTCATAAGTAATGCATATTATTTGTAAATAAAATTGTAAATGATCATGAATTTAGTAGAACTTATAGATCTGCAACTTTTTTTATATTTAGAGTGTTGACTGATGTTTGTTTTTCAGTAATTGATTTAGTGATTAGTACATGTATTTGATTATATTTTTATATCAGCATGAATACTACATTAGTTTGACTTTCTTATCTCTAGTGTGGTGTGATTGAGTGTGTACCCAATGCCAAGTCTCGGGACCAACTTGGACGTAGTACTGACACTGGTATGTACCAGTACTTCCTGGATCTCTATGGAGATGAAAACTCCCACAAGTTTCAACAAGCGCGTACAAATTTTGTCAAGTCAATGGCAGCATATTCACTGGTAGGATTTCTGCTACAAATTAAGGACAGACACAATGGAAACATCATGCTAGACACTGATGGCCACATCATTCACATTGGTAAGTTTCACTCTGATCACTAAAGTTAAAGGAATAGAAATAAGTTGTCTGCACCTATTTCTGACCATAACTTAAAAATCATATACTGTTTGTAGATTCAACTATTCATACAGAGATGCCTTTTTGGTGGGGAATTGTCTTTAAAATTTTAATGCAGTATTGTCTTTGCAGTGAAGATAACAGATGACTACCGGTATATCTTCTTGTGTTTTAATACATTTTAATGTAAAATTCATTATATTAACAAGGACGACAGTGGAGCATTCAGTAAGATACATGGCCAGTTAATGGAGAATAATTTAGAGCATACTATACTGTATGGTAGATATTTTTATGTATACATTATAGAAACTTAACTTCATCATTAACATGCCTGTACTTACAATATGGAGGGAGGAAGAAATCCGAATGAGATTTGCAAAAATACAAATGGAAAGAGGAAGAAATCCGAATGGGATTTGCAAAAATACAAATGGAAAGATGTTTTAAAGGGAGGATATTGCATAATGGGAAAGTCAGAGTAAATAAATGACTGACATTTTTAATAGTTCTAGACAAGCTTTTTCATGTGCCATGACCTATACACCTTCTTAAGTTTGTAAAAGTTTTTCCTCTAATTGCAGATTTTGGATTTATGTTTGAGAGTTCTCCTGGTGGTAACTTAGGGTTTGAGCCAGATATTAAACTGACAGAAGAAATGGTGATGGTAATGGGAGGAAAGGTTGAAGCAGCTCCCTTCCAGTGGTTTGTTGAGCTCTGCATTAAGGGATATCTGGCTGTCAGGTACGTTATATTGCTGCTTTCTTATTTTCTGTTTAGTTATTGTTATATGTGTAATTTAAATTTGTATTTACACTTTTGATTCAAGTAATTTTCATTAGTGTATGACAATTACATTATGTGTAACACATTAAAAATTAGTAATTTAACTTTGATGTGGAAAAATAGAAATTTAAATAAAAGGTAACTACTATACTGAAGAAAAGAAAAATGGGGAAAAATATGATTGAACTAAAGAAGGTGAGGTGAAGTTATGAGTGTGACTACAGTACTTCTCTGTTACTTCAGTATGCTTGACAGAATGGAAGCCAAGGTATAAGAGAGAGAGAGAGTTTTAAAGGGCATGTTTTTGTGGAATAGTACAAAGCACATTACTGTATTATAGTAGTAAAGAAGCCCGGTGGGTGTCACTGTGGTGATATATGGTATGTTATGGGTAAACCACTTGGATATTTGGGGACTTTTTTGTCGAAGGAAAACACAGTAACAAAACACATCTAGTGAGGTACTTAGAAAGAACAAATGACAGTCAGTGATTGAGGGAGAGTTAAAGTTGTGATTTATTCTACCCTCCTGTCATTACATCAGCAAAGGACATATGTATGAGTAGGATGGCAAGTACAGCACCAATTTTTGAGTAGGTGGTATGGTAATAAAATTAGATAGACTAAGGCATTATTAAATTTAAGGGATAAATGGTATTGATGGAATATTTTATCACTAATTAAAAGGTGAAGTACAGAGGAGTTATAGACGTGGATGGAGAATGAGTGACAGGTCAGTGTACCTGAATAAGATGAATGGAAGTTGTTGTAGGGAAAGAATTAGGCGAGACATGACAGCTTATATTTTTATGTTTTAGGAATATACCAAGAATGTGGTGTGTAGAAATGGCAATGTAGGGTTCTTGTTACATAAAAGAAGGGATTTTAATAGAAATTAATAATGTTTTAAGTGTTCTTATTATTTACTAGGTTAAGGATTCCATTATATACAGTATTTGCTTACATGATGTTTGTCATATATATCTCATGTTAACTACTTTAACATCTCAGCAACATAGTTCAACTTATTATATATCTCTCTTATTATGGTATAATTCAGCATGTGTAGAATATCATTATATTTCAGTATTAAAGGTTCAGTGCATGAAGTGCATGGTAGCTTATGAAGTTGAAGAACTATAATTCTTTTATTTACTTATACACAGAATGGATTGTAAGGGTGAATTTGCATGTTATTACATAGTACTAATAGAATACTTAACAAAAGAGCATAAGAGCACAGTAATAAAAACTAATTTAAAACAGTGTATACATTGTCTCTGGCACTTAAACAAAGGGTATCTGAGAGAGATCTGGTATTGTTTATTTCTGTAGTTTTCAATGAACGTAGACCAATGTGTAAGTGAAATATTCCATTGCAACTGTAAGCCACAGGAAGCAATTTGAATTCTTAAGATCTTTTTTTTACCAAGCCTGTGCTTTATTAATTTAAATTTTTACATAAAACAGTAACACTGACATCTTGTAATTACTTTTTTCCAGTAATATGAATTTGATTATTCTTGTCTTCTGAAAATAAAAATTCTGGATTGTTTTAAGGATTACACATGATTTTATTACTGAGAACTTATATTATTTTGCCTGTACATAGGTGCCCTTAATGATGTGCATTGTGAATGAACTTTATGATATATTTTGCATGTTTTTCATACAGTATTTATGGTTGTGTGTTATATTTTAAGTTTCATTGATGCATCCAAAGGTAATAAAGTAGTAGACAATGGGTTTGAATGTGTCATAAGACTTCTAACTCTACACTTAAGGTGTGAGAGCTCTGAACAGCAGTGCTTAGTGCACTCAGAACTGTATCAAAGGTTTGATCAGATGATATAAGAAATGTTAAATTGGTTATGCTATATATATATATATATATATATATATATATATATATATATATATATATATATATATATATATATATATATATATATATATATATATATGTATATATATATATATATATGTATATATATATATATATATATATATATATATATATATATATATATATTATACGTACTATATATATATATATATATATATATATATATATATATATATATATATATATATATATATATATATTCTCTTAGCTTTTAAACCAGCACTACCATCACTTGCTCTCTTGCTCAGGTTGAATAGGGACTCAAAAGTGCCGTAAGAAACCTGAGAAAGTTTTTCTCCTGTTCCTGTTCAGAGTGCCAAGCTCCGACTGTTGTTTACTGGTGATGCACATTACCACTCATTAGCCCAGCAGCTTCTCTTTCCCGGCAGCTTGTTTGCGCAAGGCGCTCTTCTTTTTTTTTTTTTTTTTTGCAGTATTTTTATTATTTTTTTTAATACACATTGGGATTTAGTTATTATTTATATGAAAATATCTTATTTTAAGTTTATTATATTTTGTTGCAAATATGAATAAAATAATGATGTAAATTGAATTGGGTCCTAAATTAACCAGGGTCTAAATATGAATATGGTAGTTGTTGGTCGAACCGCCATTATTGGCGGCTTTACTGTATATATATATATATATATATATATATATATATATATATATATATATATATATATATATATATATATATATATATATATATATATATATATATGCTGATAACCACCAGGAAAGAAGAAAACACGAAGTTCCCAAGCGCTTTCGTGTAATTCACATCTTCAGGGGTGAGTACAGACTAGTCTGTACTCACCCCTGAAGATGTGAATTACACGAAAGCGCTTGGGAACTTCGTGTTTTCTTCTTTCCTGGTGGTTATCAGCATATACCTAGATCACGCGCACCTACAGTGATTTACTTGCATATATATATATATATATACATATACAGTTGGTCCTCGTATTACGTGGTTAATGTAACCCGGAGGGTCCCGCGGAAAGTAAGGAACGCGTAAAGTGAACAACATAACATATGAGATTAATTGAAATGGAGTCCAGGCCGATCCCCAAACTCCACTTTTCGACGACACACAACTATGTTGTAGTAAAAATTTTATCTTAACTTTATGATGGTATGAAAAAACAAGTAATATAGAAGAGGTTAGGTTAGGAAAGATAAAGGTTAACATAGGAAAAATAAAGGTAAGGTTAGAAAACTAAAAATTATGTGGAACACTTACGGTAGTAGAAGAGATGGGTCGGCATACGGGGATGGAGGCTGGTTCCGAGGCAGAGGGCAGATTACTGGCCCTCAGGTGAATCACCATTACTAGGTGAATCATCATCACTGTCACTTACAGTTGTCAGGGCTTCCCTGACAAATCCCTCAAAGTCAACTTCACTGTCACTATCACTGGCTTGGGCTGGCTGAGGTGGGTTGCGGGTGAAGAAATCTGTTATGCTTTGCTGATGGCTGGCGTTGATGTTGTCGTGATACACCTTGATGTACGGCTCCATAGCCTGCACCAGCCGGTTATGGAAGACTTCATAGCGGTCATCGTCATTGTTGCGGGAAAGGAAGGACTTCATCTTCTCTGCACATTCCATGGCACCCTTAATATCACTATGACTTAAATTGTGTTCTTCGGAGACTGCCGCACCTTCTTCCTCCTCTTCACTAGCGTGTTCTTCTTCCAACATCTCGTCGGAAGTCACTTCAGGATTTCTGATCACCTCCAAGATGTCGTCGTTGGTTGTCTCGGAGAAGCCTGGAACTGTAACAGTCTGCGCAGCTTCTCTGGCAAGGTCCACTGCTACTGCAACAGTCTGAACCTCACCAGTCACAGATTGACTCCTCCTCTCACCTGGTATTCCATGCAACACATGTCTCCATGCGTGACGAATTGTAGCAATAGACAGCTGATCCCATGACTCCACCAAGATGTCCACAGCTTTCTTGATGTTAAATACTCTCCAGAATTGTTTGAAGAGTATTTTTTGCTGTTCTAACCGTTGTTCCTCATCTTCGTCGCTCTTGCTATCGGTGGTGGTGTCACTCAGGTCACGCAACTCTTCCCTGGTGTTGGTGTAGTCGTTCAGGAGCTGGAATTTTGTTCTTGAGAATGCAGCTTTCACATTGCAAATCAACTCCTGGTCCATGGGCTGGATTAAAGACGTAGTGTTGGGAGGAAGGAAGACCACTTTTACGTTGGGGTGACGATCTAACAGTAGGGGCGAGTGTCCTGGTGCGTTGTCCAGCAGCAACAAAATATTAAATGGGACATTCTGTTGCTCACAGAATTTCTTTACATCGGGAACAAAACAGTCATCAAACCAGGAGAGGGACAGTGTAGAGAACATCCATGCCTTACGTGCTGTCAGCCAGTGGACATTTAGCTTGGTCATGTCCATGGTTTTGTAGGCGTGCGGCTTGCGTGCAGGTGTGGATCACCGATAACTTGAGCTTACAGGTACCGGAGGCATTGGTGGTAAACAGGACGGTGATGCGTTCCTTCTGCATTTTCCGGCCCCGAATCCTGCTGGCATTCTTCACAATGTAGGACTTGGAAGGTAGTTTTCTCCAGAAAAGACCAGATTCGTCCATGTTAAACACCTGGTCGTCGGTGTACTGTCCTTCCTCCATAATCTCACGTAAAAACGGAGGAAATTCCCGAGCCGCAGCACGATCAGCACTCGCTTCTTCACCACCAATGTTTATATTGGTGATGTTGTTCCGGATCTTAAACCTCTGTAACCACCCAGAGGAAGCATTAAAGGGTTTGGGCTCTGTAATTCCCATCTTTCGTGCCACTGCGATGTACAGTTCACGTGCGTAGTCCTTCACAGAGCACGTGTCGACCGCCATGTTCCGTCGCGCCTGACGCACCAAGTACCTGACAAGTAATTTTTCTGTCTTGAGAAGCACCTGGTTGTGAAAATACTTGATCATAGACGCACCTGTAGACTTTGTGATCTTCATGTGCTCCTTTATCTTGGCTGAATCCTTCTTTATAGTCCGGATCGTAGATTCGTTCACGCCATGCTGGCGCGCCAAATCAACCTGCCTTGTTCCTTTCTCCAACTCTTGGATGATGGTATACTTCACCTCGTAGCTTAAGGAACGTCGTGTCTTCTTTGGTTTAGTGCCGCTGGGTCCAGGTAAGGAAAGGTTTTTCTCTGGGGGTGGTGGTCCGGCGGAAGCCATTTTACGGAACAATGGATGCGCGTTTACACGGAGTGGCCTTGAGGGATGAAACTGTCGCGGCTAGGTCAAGCGTCGTCTCTCCTACCTCCCTCCCTCCCTCCCTCGGGTGGACACGTCATAATACTTTGAGCCAATTACAGCTAGCGGCAGAGGGGGGTAGGGATGCATGGCCATTCTCAGGTCTGATACGTCATGTGACGTCAGTGATAACGCAACAAAGACACACACTGCGCAACCTTACCGCTCCGCTTGCCCAAGCGGAGGGAGGAGGAGGAGGAGGAGGAGGGGGAGGCGGGCAGGCGGGCGCGTGGGGAAAATCTAAAAATGGCGTCGCGCCGGACACACTCCGCGCAATGGCGGAAATGACCCTGGAATGTAAGGATGTTAGGTTCTGGCAAGGCACCGCGTTAACGGTGAAACGCGGATTGTGGGACTGCGTAATAAGAGGACCAACTGTACAGGGTGACCTTAAAAACATGAGGTCAGGTCATAATGATGACATCCACTAATCCCCACACCAACACACACGTAGAGGAGCTTAAGAGAAGGGTGGTGACGTGACTAGCCAGGTCAGGTCAGAAAAAAGGGACCCACAAAATAACTATCATACATCTAGATCAAAGGTTTTCAAAGCATTTTTAACCTTGGGCCACTGACAAATAAATATATGTAACATATTATCAGTTTTGAACTGACCATCACTAAGGTTTATTGATTTTAATTCCTTAATCAAACTAGCTTCAACCAGAAGTCTTTCTGGTTAATTAAGGAATTAAAATCAATAAACCCTAGTGATGGTCAGTTCAAAACCGATAATATGTGACATAAATTTATTTGTCAGTGGCCCAAGGTTAAAAATGCTTTGAAAACCTTTGATCTAGATGTATGATAGTTATTTTGTGGGTCCCTTTTTTCTGACCTGACCTGGCTAGTCACGTCACCACCCTTCTCTTAAGCTCCTCTACGTGTGTGTTGGTGTGGGGATTAGTGGATGTCATCATTATGATATATATATATATATATATATATATATATATATATATATATATATATATATATATATATATATATATATATAATAATAATAATAATAATAATAATAATAATAGTAATAATAAAACCTACTTTGTTTATGAAATGTCTTCTATAAGAAGTGATGGCCTCATCAGGGGAAGGTTCTGGCTGTTTTGAAGCCCAGTTATTGTCTTACTTTCATGGCTTATACTGGTAAACTGTTCCATAGGTTTATCTCCCTCTGGTTCACCTTTATTGCATCACTCATGAGCTTCATGTCATTCCCCAAAAATCTCTTGATACTATCCCCTCTACTCATCCACATACTGCTGCCTCCTGGGTGCCCATTCCCCTCTCTTCTGGTGCATCCTTCACCACTCCCTTTACCTCCTTCATGGTTTCTCTGTCTTTCTTATCATCCACCTTTGAATTCTGTACTCGTTTTACCTATAATTTCCTCTTATTTTTTCAGTACAGTATATTCATACAACCAGAGCAGACCCTGATTCATTCTTTGTCCAGTGCTTCTTTCATTGTCACATATTATATGCTCATCATATTACTTTCAAGCATAAATTTTTTCTTGATACTACTAATTTGTTCCTTTCCCTTGTATTTAGAGTTCATCTTTATAGCTGCATAAAAGTTTTGCCTCACAAAAGAATTTTTTTTTAAACGGGACATTCTGTGAGTGCATTTCACGGCCAAAATCTTCTTCGACTTTTGCAACTGAACCTCACTCACCATTTTCCCTGTGAACTTTGGCATATTTTTCCTGTTCGCTCTCACTGTACCAACTGTACTTGTGAAATTTTCAAGCAGATATTTTCACTGAAGGGGACTTGTGTAGTGACTCCATGTACAGAATCTTTCCTTTTCCAATGTACTTTTCTATGAGATTTTGTACCACTGCATCATTTAAGCTATGAGGATCTTTAGCTGGTGTGTCCACATCACTTGCTGTATAACAAATTGTATCTAAAATAATTCCAGTTTTACAATCACAGAGAATAAAAAGTTTGTTTCTGAATCTGTGGCATTTTAATGTTATTTATTGGTGGAAAATCAATCTGCCATGAAACAAAACCAAGCATTCAGCAATAACAAGAATTTGAAATGAGTTCAGAACCTCTGGAAATCTGACTTTGAATATATAAAAAATTACACATAATTTATATTAGTGATCATTTGTCTGAGGAAGTTGGTTGATTGCGAAGTGTAAAAACCTGTCATGTGCCATGTAGATACCAAAGGCTGGTGTACCTATTAATGTATCAAGTTTCCAGTATTCTCTAATATCATGTTTCTTTTTATGTGGCATTAGTAAAACTAATGCTAACCAGACATAAATTCTGAGCTCTTGTGTCATACCACTTATGTGCATGTGGACTCACAGTGACACCATGTATGCTGTTATACCTCACACAAAAATAGATTGTTTCATTCACAGTCATATTCACCTTATATGTGGCCATGAACTGTAAAATATAATTGACATTCACTGTCTTCTGGAAGCCGATAATTCTGACACAAGCCTGGTATCGATGGATCAAAGTTGAGAATGTTTGACACAAAATCTCTCCCTTCACTCCAAACAAAAGCAAACTTTGTACTGTCTTGGTGTATAGTAGTAGCTGGTGGTGGATTAGGGTCACTTACTTGAGTACTCTCAGAGTCACTTTCTTGGATACTAGGAGCAGCCATTGTTTGTTTTGGTGCATCATCTGGTGTAGAGCAACGCTGCCAATATTCCTCCTCCTCTGAGGAATTACCTACATCTTCATCCTTTGGTTCCCACTCAATGTTACCACTTACATCTTCAATCCCACCCAACTCGTCATCAATTCCTTCATTAGAAAGCTTTTCTTTCTTCTGTATCTTCTTTTCCGTGATGTCCTGGGATCTGCCAATGTTTGCAACACTGCTTCACTTGCTCTGCTACATTCCCCACTAGCTCCTACAAGGGGAGAAGCAGGAGCAACAGTCATAACTCTTTCCTCCATGACTGTTTGTATTGGACTGAGGTTGCATGAGACATACTGTACAGTGATTGGCTTGACTAGTCGGCTCGAGAGGTTGCTATGAAGATGCCTGACGGCCTAAGTGTGAAAAATTTTACCCATGATATTTGAAAAATGCCTTGTAGTCATATGATTATGCCTGGCAGTTGTATTAGGACGATCATATGATTTTACCTGGCATTTGAGGATTAACAGGTTCTTGATAGAGCCCTACTAAGATTTGTAAAAGGCAAAATAATTACAGTACAGTATAGTGAAATTAATAAAAAAAAAATCTTCTGTGCAATGATGATTGAATCATAGACTGTTATGTGATTTTATATTGGTTCGCACTAGGGAAGTTTGGTGTTGCAAGTATTGTTTAATGGGATTATGGTGATTATTTTACCTGGGTTTGGGATCATTTTTCTGTTTGAGTTTGATACTAAAGCAGCTTTGTTTAAGTTGTTTTAGTTTCAGTAAAAGATTCTTTGTTTTCATAAAAGTACCATATTCTTTTTTTCTTTCTTTTTTTTTAGTGTACAGTAATGCTTCTAAAATAGTGGGGAACATAATACACAGTATGTACTTCCATTCTTCCTGAAGTAAGGTGATCATTGGAGCTAGGTGATGGCTTAAATAAAATGAACATTGAGCAAGTTGATCACTAAAGTGAAATGGTTGTTGGTGTAGGTGGTTACTGGAGACAAATGGTCGCTGGAGCATAGACGTATTTGAAGGTAAGTCGTCACTGAAATATGATGATTACTAGAGCAAGGTGGTTACAGGTATAAGGTGATTAATTAATGAGCAGGATGAAGAAGTGAACACCGACAGTGATGACATATGTTGTGGTAGTGGCTGTTATATTATGATGGGAGCATGGCGACCTGTGGCATAATGGTCAGCATGCTCGCCTCGCAAGTGAGTGGACTCGAGTTCGATCCCCAGACAGAGTGAAACTATGGGCAGGTTTCTTTACGTCATTTGCCTCTGTATTCCCAGCAGTACTTGGGAACCTGAATGTTAATTAATTTGCGGATCATGTTCAGGTGTAATGGTTAGCCAGTGCATTTGGTGAGTTTTCTGGCCTTCTTGGACTATTCCTTGACACTGGGTTATGCAGCTCATTAACTTAGGGTGTGGTTGTTGTGTTGGCGACAGCTTCTACTCCTTAAAAAGATTCAAGCCTTTATGCTAGGTGGCCATCTTCGTTACACGAGGGGCCACCATTATGGTGGGAGTGGAGGTTGTATTATGGTGGAAGTGGAGGTTGTGTTACAGTGATAGTGGTGGTTGTGTCATGGCAGCAGTGATAATTGTGTTATAATTCAATACACAATGTGACACACAATGTTGCCAGCTGCATGTGATCTCTGTTTTCTCTCTGGGGAGGGTAACACACTTCACTTTTTATTTTTAAGTTTTATTCTTTGGTATGTGGTTTTCTGTATAAGATTAATCTACAAAGAAATACCTGATGGATATTTCTCTCTCAACTAGTGAAAAAGTTTTAGAACTTTGCTTCAGTAAAACCCAGCAGATCAGTTGTCTCTTTGCTGTTCTTAAAGAAGGCTGTCAGAGTGATCTCTTCATTGTTATTTTTGTGACTAATTCATATTGTCCTCCCAAAACAAACTCAACACAAACTTAGTTAGTATTTGCAATTTTTTTTATATGTGGCACAGGTTTGGCACATCATTGGACCATTATATATGTCAAGAAATTTATGTTCAGTTCATTTTCATATATAATAGACTGTGACCCAAAATTTTTGCCAGATATGGAGAAAATATGTTGGTTCATTTTTGTTTGGCGATTGAGGAGACACTTTGAGGGTAAGAGAGTACAGTACAGTAGTGGTTTTTTTTCCCATTAAGTTGTATAAACCTGTTTTTTATATTTATAAAGTTGCCAGGAAACATTTTAACTTTGTACTGTACATTATTTGCTCACCACCCAGAAATATGAACCATAGGGAAAACAAATGACTGCTGGTTGTGGCTGCATGCCCAATAAACTACCAGTTACCACGAGCATGGTATTGTACTTCATGCACACTGACAAAAGGAGCTTCTGCTTTATGGTAATACTTTAATTTCTTAAATATG
The DNA here is from genome assembly GCA_958450375.1 of Homarus gammarus. NCBI lineage: Eukaryota > Metazoa > Arthropoda > Malacostraca > Decapoda > Nephropidae > Homarus > Homarus gammarus. The sequence continues at coordinate 1,288,469 of CAUDMG010000693.1, forward strand.
TTAAGATGGATTTGTTTGAAAAAGATTAAGGAATTTAAACACACATTAAGTTGCTTCATTTTATTTGGTTAGCAGGATGGAAGAAGAAAATGCATTGAGATTTTCATATTTAGTCACTGTAGTTTAACCACTCTACTAAATTCTGCACTTCATGAGTTGCCTAAAGCCATTGGTAACTAAACCTCGGTAATATTCATTTGAAGATGCGACCCTCTCTCATCCTCAGACCATATCGTGAAGCAATTGTGTCACTTGTGTCACTGATGCTGGACACAGGTCTCCCATGCTTCCGAGGTCAAACCATCAGGCTGCTACGTGCCCGATTCACCCCACAAGCTACAGAGAAGGAGGCAGCACAATACATGTTAAACATCATCCTTAATAGCTGTCTCAGTGTGCGGACCAAGGTCTACGACATGATTCAAAACTTTCAGAATGAGATTCCTTATTAATCAGGGTATGTGCCCATGAAAAATATACAGTATTCATTAAGTTCAAGACGAAGTGGAGCAAATGAAATTAAATATTATAACCTAGTATCAATCAAAGGAGACTTGTGTTTTTTACCTGTCAGGTTGGTGGGTGTCTTTGATGAAAATCCATAATTAGTACAACTCTCCCATCCCAACCCTAGCCCTGAGTGAGGGGTCTGGGATGTGGAGATTTACCATTTAAAGTTGAGAGCTAAATGAACTTTAGTGCAACAAGAGCCTGGACATGTAAGCCTTTTCGTGGCTGTGTTTGGCATTGTGAAAATTTACAGTACTGTACCAAGCTCTGGTCCACTCATCTCCCTACTTGAAGCAGGTTGTTCTCTGGTTAGTTTAAGTTATGTTTCCACTTTATTTTGCAGTGAAGAATATATTTAGTTATGCAATACAACTGCACTCCATATTTACAACTGGAGGTTGTACCAGTAAACAACTGTGCCACATAACTTGCATTATTTGTAGAGGTAGTAAAGTGAATTCTAGCAATTGTTGTTGCAAATGTGGTAACAATCCAGTTGCATTGTTCAGCTGGTGACTTTCTGATGCTTACCTCACCTGTACACTCAAGAACAAGGGTAATTAATTCATCTTAGTATTTTTTTTTTCAGGTAAGTATCTTGTCCTTTCGATGAGAATATCCAGTTTTATGCTAAACATAGTGTTATAGGAAGCCCTGTTAAAAAAAAATGGAGGCTAACTGGTATTCTTATGGAGTATCAGGCATACAAATTATATTTGCTAATCAGAGGTTATTTTGTGCTTTTTGTGATTCCTAGTGGAGTAACCCCCCTCAGGGATTCATTGTTATGTTGGAAGAGGTTGGATTGTGTGCTGAGTTAACTTGCTGAGAGCTGGTTTGGTGTAGCTGAATAAGCTACATAGATACCCAAGTAATCTATGTCTGCCTAAGCCTGAAGATTGAGCCTTTTCTATTTTTAAAAGAGTTTTACACATTAATTCATTACAAACTGTGTGCTTGTGCCTCTCTTTTTTGACTAACCATATAACCTGCATTGTGAGAGGGAATATTGAAATTATATATTAAAAATCCTGTTGATGATTTTTAAGTGACTTTAATAAATTTAACTGCAGGAACAAGGTGTTTAGCATGAGATTGTGATAGTTCCCCATGTAGGGCATTCATAGTAGTTGTCCTGTGCTTCTTATTAAATGTGCATTGAACTACTTTGATCCTTAGTATTCTTAAGAATGTGATAGATTTTGGATAAGATTTTCCTACACCAAGCAGATTCAGTTGATGCTTCACTTTTTAAGAGAACAGCTTTTTTCCCAAGTGATTTTAGGTACCTATAAGATATTTGTTATTCATTCGGAAACCAGGAGATAAAAAGGTTAAATTTTCCTTCTGAAGTGTTTGAGCCTTGTTGAGAGAGTGACTCACCTTTGACCTAAGGAATGTGTGTGCAGTCAGTGAGGGAACTTTCACTTTGTGGCAACTTCAGTCTGAAGTGAAAGATGAGTGTCAGGGATTAATGACATTAACTTAAATAACATAGAAGGGGTATGGGGAGGACAGGCTTTTGACCTTTTATTTCTTGCAGGTAATATTATAGAAAGGTTTGACCAAGGAGTTAGGGTATGGGAAAACTTTACAGAGGAAGTTACTCGTATGCAGTGTAACATAACTTCAGAAAACCATGGCCACTCCTTATGATATGTAGCTTTCATGGGCTGTGAACAATGATCTCAGACCTTGCTAAGGGTCAGCCAATTCTACAGATTAATGGTGATGAACTGAATGTTGGGACTCATAATATGTGTGGTCCTCTCTTTTTCGACTATTTCCAGTGGAGGTTTGCAAATTATTATTTTTGTGTAGCATGATTGCAATGAATCCCTCTTTCCTGAATTCCTTTCCTTTTCCACAAAGGCAGACCACTCATCACACCTTTATTACAAGGATCCTTCACAGAGGTAGTGGAATGTTTTAGGGCTCCAACTTCTACAGGTAAAGTTCCAGTCTTTGGACTGGTAACAAGTTACATGTTTAAGCAACTTTCTGTTCTGGAGCTCTCAGTGAGTAAAGCTCTGCTCTTAACTATTTCTTCATACCCAGTAAATGTTTTTACTTCAACTAATTAACTTGTTGGACCCTTTGCTGGGTGAATCATCATCTAAGGCTGAACTCATGAAGCTAGTGGTGGATTCATTTAGCAATACGTACAGGTGTCCTTCGCTATATGGATGGGTTAAGTTCCTGAATTTTTGTGCAGTATAGCAAATAATAAATCATATAGGTGAAATAGGGTGTTCATTTCCCAATGACTAGAAAACACCAATAATGTATCATACCCCAAAAACATGAAATCAGTTCACGAACAACAACAAAATCTACCTAACTAATAGTGCACAACTACTGTTATTTATTACCTAACACATAAAAAACATTAATAAAATACTATCTAGATGAAAACATGCAGCTAAAACCATTAGGAAAACCTAAATAAAAGTTTAACACAGCTGTCATTTGCATAGATCTGGCTGCATCTCATGTGGCCGCCCTCAAGTATCTCCATAGCAACCCAACCTGACATGTATCTGATTAAAAAAGAAGAAAGTTATGATTATCTACCTGAAATTATGATGTGCAAAATAACTGTAACATAACTTCTACCTCAGCCTGGTAGGGAGAGCACTTGGGGGATGTGGCCACCCCAGCTGATTCCCAGGAGCGTGCAATTTTAATTTTTGCATGGACCTAATTTTGTAGAAGTTGGAAAAGCTTTCGTAACACAAAAAGAGGTGGTAATTGAAGAAATTCGTAAAAGGGAATTTTTTATCTGGAGCGTTTGTATAGCGAGGAATACTGTACTCGTATTATAATTTAACAAAAAAATTCCATTCCATTTCTTCAGTTTTACTTATTTTGTATTGCTCGAGTCCTGACCAGATAGTAAGTACTGTAGTAGAGTACAGTAGGCCAGTAAGCCCTCCAAATTCGCGGGAGTTAGGTTCCCCAAATGACCGCAAATTGCCGAATCCGCAAATAACATTTGTTGACGGGGGGGTGGGGGGGGGGTTTCCTTTAGGTGTTTGCCCTTAGGACAGTTATTTCTTTTACTGTACCTGTATTGTATATGTACACACACACACACACACACACACAAAACACATACAAATAAATAATAATGGGAAAATACTCTCACAAGTAATTAATGAGAAACAAAAGTATATAAAAAATGTTGGAGTCCACTCGGAGTAGACTTGAGGGTAGACTCAACCTTTTTAATACTACATTTGTTTCTGATTATTTGTGAGAGGATTTTCCCATTATTTTTTTATTTGTATGTGTTTTGTGTGTGTGTGTCAACACACACACACATACAGTATATAAAATAAAGGTAAAAAAAAATTACTGTCTCTAGAACGATTGTCTCCCTGTCCTGGCCATGAAAATGCCAGCAATTTTAAAACTACCCGCAGACATTCTTGGGTACATCCAGGGTGTCATCTGCGAATAATAGAGGACCACGAAATAAAAATCCTTGAATTATCCGGTGTACTGTACTAAATACTGTGGCAACCTGTGGTTAAATGGTCAGCATGTTTGCATTGCAAGTGAGTGGTCTTGGGTTCAATCCCCAATCAGGATGTAACTATCAGGAAGTTTTTTTGATGCCATTTGTCTCCATCTAGCCAGTAGTAATTGGGAACATGGATGTAAATTGAATTGTGAATTGTGTTCCGGGGTAATGGTTAGCCAGTGTAGTTGACAAGTTGTCAAGTCTTCTTAGATTGTTCCTTGATGTTGGGTCATGCAGTTCGTTAACTTAGGGTGTGGTTGTTGTGTTGGCAACATCTTGTACACCTTAAACAAACTCATATGCCTAAGTGGCCCAAGGGCCAGCCATACTCGAACATGAGGGCCAACCAATATTATTATTATTACAGTATTTTATTAGTTACTAAAATCTGTGTATTTGTCAAGTTACTGTGGCCCATTTTTACTGTCGCTGTTTAGATAAGAATGCTGCTGTTGGATAAGATGGAAGGTTGGCTAATTAGAAGGGGCTTGAAGATTCAAGCATCAACCTCACATACTGTAGGTGTTCCTTTAACTCAGATCATTAGAAATCTGGGAACAAATTGCAGCATAGGACACCTGCAAATACTCAGTCATTTTGAGGAAGGTTTTGCTCCAATGCCCATTACCCAAGTAATACTGTACATCCCCTTTGGAGGGAATATCTCACCACTGTCCACTGCATTTATTGAGTTTGAGATTGTTACTGTAATTGACTTACTTTTGTAGTGTGATTCTGTTTTTGAAATTTAAGTTTTCTGATGGAATTACTGTATTCTATCGCAAGGTTGAGTATTGTGAATGCAGGGATTTTATCAGCCTAGTGGATCATGCTTTGTCAAGAGTGCTCATCCAGGTCATATTACAGTACTTGTACTGTACTTAGTTCTTGCCACCCTTTTTTAGGATTGAGACCTGAAACCAAAAATCCAGGATGGCTAACAATATACAAGGAAATTTGCTTATGTATAAGGTACTGCTGCACAAGAGTCATGTTGTTCTCATCTCCAAGTGGTAAACCTCATCCTGAGGACTAAGGCTGCAAGGGAGAATTTATTAATTGTTTAATTGTTGGTAGTCATCAGTGTGAAGGGTCAGCCAGAATTATAAACATTAGAGTTGATGGGATAAACTATGAAATGGGATTTCCGGGATCATTGCTTGATTTTTTATTGCAAAGGTTTAGAGAGTATTGTATAGAGATATTATTTAACAGTTGATATTGCTTTTGAAATTCTTTGAAGTGTAAATAGGTTTATATTTTTGGTAAAGATTTGTTTTAACATCCCCTTCATATTTTACAGGGACTATTTATTTTTCTGGTATATTTTGGTGCGCTTTGTTTAAATCAGACCTTCATTTTCTTTGGAAAATCCGCATTTATGAGAAAATTACAAAGAGACATATAAAACTAACCAACCAAAGAAACCTACCTAACCTTCCCAGACTTCCTAGCCAGGGGGCTCCCCAGCCTTATTAAACAGAAATTACTTATTTTGATACCTGGTACCAATGAATGCAACTTTGTTGAAGTGGTATGGTGTAGTTTTATGTTTTTAGTGGAAGTAAGAGTACGCTCAGACTGAGCAGGTCGTTTGTAGACAAAACGCTGCGAATTGGCAGGTTTTTTGGAGGAATATTTAGGGTAATTGATTCAACTTTCCACAATACCTCCAAAATAATGGCTATCTAAGAATGTTGAAAGGTAAAGTAACCGATATCTAAAGTCCATTTAACAAAATATTAACACTTTCTATAGAATCTGGCGGAGACATAAAAACGAATGTTAACTACATTTCTTATCAGTGAAATCATGTTTATTAGAATATAATAGTGTTACTTTAATTAATTGTGTCCATAATAAAAAACAAGCTGATGATAGTAATATTAGAATGATTGACTTCACTGAACACTCAAGGCATTTGTCGAACTGTCTGATTGAGATATATATTGGATACAGTACTCGATATATTGGCTCTATCAGACACCAGTAGCCCACTAAACTGAAGTACTTGTATAGTTGTATTAGTATGAATCCTATAGTGGAATACCCCAGTCATTGCAAAGGATGCATTCCTAAAGTCATTGCTAATATCAGGGTAATTCCCCCATAAGAATCAATGTAATTAGCAGGAGATACGTTCCCAGTCGGCAACTTTCGCCACATATTTTTCTATACTCAGTACAATATATCTCCATTGAACGAAAGGGTTAGGTTCCACTAAAACGCTTTCGTTCGGTGGATTACATTCATCGAAACCATTTTTCCCCATATAAATTAGTGTTAAAGATTAATGTACTGTACATTACTAAGCTCTGTGACAAAATAATTGCAACACATCAAAATACTGAAGATAAAAACAATAAAACATGTACAACATGAAGGTACATAAACGAAGTTGTCAATTGTTGTTTGTGGGAATATTGGAATGTAGGAATGACAGTCATAGTAGAATGAGAGAGGGGCAGAGTGTCAGTGAGATGCAGTGGGTGGGAAGGAGGGAGGAAGGAAGGAAGGTGGTAAGTGGTAGTGGTGAGGAGATGATGCATCAGTCGGTTTGTTTGGTAACACTGGTTGCAGGACTGCCAGACAATTTAACAACTGATTTTTACCCACACAATTGAGTGTAAATATAAATGAACAAAGTTGTATTCCTTCCACATTGTCACATAAATTTTAAATTATGGAGTGAGAATAACAAATAAACAATGTACAGTATTGTACAATATTGTACTATAATGATTGACAGTCAAAGAATGAGTGAGAGAGGCAGTTTTGGTGATAGCAGTGGGTGGGAGGAAGGTGAAATTATGATTTAGGTGGTGATAATAGAGGTAGTGGTGGTGATCATGTAGCTGGTGGTGAGAAAACAGAAAGATGGAGGTGACTTAACTTTCATAATAGTAGAACATTCTTTCGTTAATCGGCAAATGGGTAATAAAAACTTGCTTTCATTATAGTGAGGATTCGTTTAAAGGAGTAACGTTCAGTGGAGACTTATCGTATACCTGGAGTCCTCGTTATCCTAGGCTATTAGGGACCGGAAAACTGCCACTTTTAGCGAATCCACTTAAAACAGGGAATTTCCGGTCATAAGAAATAATGAAAATGGGATTTGATTGAGGCTTTCTGAATTTTTACAAGCATTATTAAATATTAATGTCATACTGTACCTGCAACATTTATCTCTAAATCTACAATTACCGGATACAAATAAAGATGTACAGATAATTTTCTTTTCACTTTTGTATCTGTTAACATTGCTGGCATCATAGTTCCCAAGCTAGACTTGTCACTGTAACCACCAGGCTACCAGGTCTAGCTGTGAGGTGTTATGCTTATTATTTAACTTATAATTTTGGGTAGATATACTGTACAGTAGTGTATGATATCTCCGTTAGCTGGAACAGTTGGCGCAGAACACTTCTGGGAATAAGAGATTTCCGGGTAATGAGACGATTCTCTCAAAGTTGGAAAAAAGTCTCACCCCCGAAATTTTCTGCTATTTTCCGGGTACGCACTGGGAAAATTTTCTCGGAAGTTCGAGGAATTGCACATGACATCATCTCTCGAACCCGGAAAAAATCCTCCATCCCCAGAATTTTTCTGGGCACCAGAATTTTCTCGGAATTCTCCAGAATGAAGCATCATTTCATCCCTCAAAGCCAGAATAACCCCCCATTCCCGGAATTTTAAAGGCACCGGAAAAATTTTCTCGGAATATCTGGAAAATACTCCTGATTTTTATCTCTCAAACCTGGAAGAAAAAATCCCCCATCCTCAGAATTTTCCCAATGCAGTAGGGTCAGGATGTATAGCGACTTTACATTACTATTTTCTTATATTGCGGCTACCAAAATTATCGGCATTATCCTGTATACAGTATAGTGATATTTTTTTTATTTTACTAGGGAAATCGTGCAGGAAATATTTCAAATTTATCGCAACTACCAAAATTATCGAAATTTCCCAATATACAGTAGACTCTCAACTTACGCGAGGTTTACATTCCTGGGACCTCGTATAAAGTCAGAAACACCCCTAAATCGCCCTTAAATCACTATATATAGATACGTACATATACACTAGAACTCGCAAATCACTACTGTAATGTGATAAGTACAGGTGATTAATTTTTATCTCTTGTGCAAAATATATGATATTTATATTCAAATTATTCGTTGTCTTGCAAGGATTCCAGCAATGCAAATTATATTCTGCTAACTTTAGTCTGTGACTTTTTATAAGATCAAAACTTTAAGCCTAAAAACCACAGTCACTCTTACTAGAAGTCAGAAGGGAGTTGATTTATTATGACAGCTTAGCCAGAGCCAAACAACTGTTACTTAGTGGTATTTATTTATCTGTCCTGTAGAGAGAGTTATGTTTTTCTCTTATACAGTAAAATGTCAATGAATTGACTTAAGAGAATATAATTAACATGGCTGGAATTCTTGTAAAATAGTAATTAATTTGAATATAAACATGCTATAATTCGCAATAGACATAAAAATTTTAGTACCTGTATAAACGTCATATATTTTGCACAAGAGATAAAAATTTTTGCTCTCTAATAAAATTCTTAAATTAGAGCTAAAATTTGTATGTCTAATACGAGCTATAGAATGTTTATATTCAAATTGATCACTATCTTATAAGAATACCATCAAGGTTAATTATATTCTCCCATGTCAGTTCAGTGACATTTTATAAGAGAAAAACTTAGTTACTCTTAAGGACAGATAAATAAATAAGCACTAGACCTTGGCATCAACTGTCAAATATATCACCTCACCTCTCTCCTTACCCCCCTCCCTGCTCCCCCCCCCCCCCCCCCCCCGCCCCGCATATTCCCAGCCAGTAAACAGACCATTTCACATCCCTTAATTTTAGCTGTGTTGATTTGTGAGTGTTTGTTTTAACATGATACTACAAAAAACAATGTTATGTTTATTCTAGGAGATGGGCTGAGGTGCATCTGGGTAGACTGTCAGTCTTTTAAATTTTGTGTTTCTCTCAAGTACCAAACTAAATTATTCCATTTAAACAACACTTCAATTTAGTGTGAATTCGGTTTAAAACGACCTCTCTTGGAACATATCTCGCGTTATATCCACGTTCTACTGTACAGTGTAATTGTAATAAACGAAAGTAGATAAACAATAATTTTCATTCTGCACTTAAAATGACAAAATAGTTGCAGTACCTGTACATAAATTGGTGATGTTCACCTGTAAAGAAGAAAAAATATCTGTACAGTAAATGAAATGATAAAATAAATATGCTTAGGAGGCATATTAAGGGTAAATAACAAGTGAAATATTACAGAAACACTTGAAATACCTAGGAACACACCGAACTCCATGAGGACCAGAAGTAAACAAAGGGTATGCCGAACCATGGATACTAGCGCCGGTGGGTACTAGCGGCCGTCCGGCAAACTGAAATTTTGCCGGACGACGGGAGGTGCTGGACAATAGAGTACCGGATTAGGGAGGTATTCAAATTATTCGCTGTCTTGTAAGAATTTCAGCAATACAAATTATATTTTCCTAACTTTAATCTGTGACATTATATAAAAACTTTAAGCCTGAAACACCAAACCCTGGCTGGGAAGATGGGGGGGGGGGGGGGGGGATGGGAGTGACAGTGACATGTTTGACAGTTGGCACCGAAGGTATAGTTTATTTATGTCCTGTAGATTGAGTTTTTGTTTTTTGCTTATATAATGTCACAGAAGTGACCAGGGAGAATATAATTTACATTGCTGGAATTCTTATAAGATAGTGATTAATTTGAATATAATCAAACTATAGTTTGCATTAGACAGACAAATTTTAGTTTTAATTTGGAATGGCTAAAATTTTTATCTCTTGTGTAAAATGTATGACGTTTATATTCAAATTATTGGCTGTCTTGCAAGGATTCCAGCAAAGCAAATTATATTCTAACTTTAGTCTGAGATATTATATAAGATAAAAACTGTAAGCCTATAACCACCAAACCCTAGCTGGGAGGGGGAGGGAGGGAGGGAGGAAGGGGAGGTGACAGTGACATGTTTGACAGTTGGGGCCGAAGGTCTAGTGAAGTATTTATTTGTTTATTTATGTCCTTTAGATTGAGTTTTTGTTTTTTGTTTATAAAATGTCACAGAAGTGATCAGGGAGAATATAATTTACATTGCTGGAATTCTTGTAAGATAGTGATTAATTTGAATATAAACATGCTATAGTTTGCACTAGACAAAAATTTTAGTAATCATTTAGTACATTATTTTGAGTACATGTACAGTACAGCTTTGCCCTTAGGACAGTGTAGCGTGCCCAGAGGAACATTAGGCGCAAAATTTTAAATATGATGCGCCAGATTGCCGCATCAATAATACTATGTATTTTACAAAGACCACCTGTGGTTCAGAAAATTCTATAGTCTGTCACCGGTCAGGTCCAAAGGGTGCAAGATTAGGGAGGTTCAACCTGTACTTACATTTTTTTGTTCTTCAGTATTTTATATTAGTTTCGTATTTGTATTAGTGACACAAGACTCATCACATCCCCCTAGACCTCTCTACCACTCCAGGCCAAGTTGTGAGCTTTGTTATGGTTATAGGTATCCCTCATGATACAAACATTCTTCATACAAAAATTCACTAATACAAATTTCTTAAATTGACACAACTTTTTTGAGATATGAAAAGCTCCCTGCAGAGTAAAGCCTTTACTCAGCCCACCCCTGCTCACCCCCCTTGTGGTGGTGAGCCCAGACTGCCCTCTCTTAAGGTAATGCACCAAAGTTATACAGTATTTTAATGTTTTTTTATTTTGTGTGTTCATAGTAATTTCATGTGTTAGGTGTTAGTGTGCAGATTGTGGGAGAGGCAGAGAAAGTGGGTTAAGCTATGTGTTGCCTTATTGTTATTTTTCAACTAGTATTTTGAGATAGATTTACATGAAAAAAATTCTCGTTACAAGCACACACAATCTTCATACAGAATGTGTAAAAAAAAAATCAAATACACATCATTAAGGTCAAAAACATCTCCATTCTATCATCATTTAAGCTAACACTCATTTCTCCCTGTCTCTCTTCTCTGCTTGTTTTCATCATTTTAAATTTTTTTTATTTTCTGTAAACTTACATACAGTAAAACCTCTTCCATACTCATTCCCTTTTGAATCATCCACTGGAGTATCATCACTAAACAGCAGCTGATTCACCTTTCATATCATTCCTTACCAAACTTGCACCCCCCCCCCCCCCCAATCATTTTTACTCTCACCAATCGCCACTCTTACTACCTAATCCATAAAAGTATTAGACACTGATAGCAACATCTTACATCTTTAATGTAGCTCTACAATCACTTGTTTAACTAGTTTCCTCATCCTGACAAATTTTACCACATGCTTCACTCTTCCTATAATAGTACTCTTCTCTGTGCTGCATTATGTGTACATTTGCAATGATATTAATTTTTTATTCCAAATCTAAGAAATAATAATGTTGTTCCTGCTTCAAAATCCTCTTCATTGATAAGTATAGTAGTGCTGGGATAGAACAGTACATCTTGCCCAGCCCATTGACTTGTATTACAAATTATGTATAATCTGTGTAAACATAAGCCCTTTACATTATAAAACCATGACATATGATGCAAAATACCTTAAACCCCCTGTATCTTCACTGTAGATACAGAGGAAGAATTAAAACACAACAAAATGATTATAAATGTTAAAAAAATCTCATTATGATACAGCCTGAATATTTACACCAAGTAACAAAATAAATGCCTGGCATCATATGACCTAAGTCCCCTCACCTGATCATAACAGTGTTGTACACACTGTTTGATATTCACTTAACACAGAGTAGACTGCACTAAATTTAAATTAATCTATATTATAATATTGTTGTGCAATATTAAATGTACCTTAAAAGATCACTAACAATATAGTACTGTATGAGTCTCTTGCCCAGTATTACCAAGATGATAGTGTGGGATGATTGGTAGTGCACAACTGTAAGTCTCTTAAGAGTGTCCACTAGTAGGTCTAATGTACTCCATCCATTTTGGCTGTAATGCAGGTAAATCACTCTTAAGGGATGGAGTATTAAGTAGCATACTGTACTGGTATACATAGCCAAGTCTTGCCCATCCAACTTCCTTGTAACATTTTGTTCTTGGGTGGTATGTGCAGTTAACAAACTGTTTCTTGTTCATTTTATATCCGATTTCTGTTACAAATCATATGTTCTCAGGAATGTTTAGTAGCATTTAAAGAGAGCAAAGTGTTATTTGGAGATATATTTGTATTGTAGGGTAATATTTTGTAATAATGGAATGCAATTACATGTATTTTCACTTTAGAAACAGTTCATCTACAGTGTGTTATGTTTATAGTTGATGGGTTCTGTAGGAATGTGAAAGTAGATTGGGCAGGATCTACAGTACTGTATGTATATTTTTTGGTATGAGTAATCTTATTGTAGTTTGTGTTTGTGTGTGCATGAGTATCTCTATTTCTTCTAGATTTTCAAAATTATTGGTAAATTTGCTCGTTGGTCTATAATGATTATAGACTTAACACTTATCTCAGTACTGTACAGTAAACACCTGCTACTGCTATATCAGGGTCCTAAGTGTACTGTACTGTACTGTATTATGACAAACTAATTAAGTAACTTATTTTTGTCACAACTGGATGCTAAAATTTTGCAGTCTTTATCAGGCCATCAAAGCCAGTGTGATCATCACAGAGTTCTAGTGTTTCAGTCATGACCACACTTATCCTTCTCTTATTTTACAGGAAATTTAGATTTGGAACAAATAAGATAAGAAATTATTGTACATTACAGGTCCTAGGTAAATAAATTGGCTCATAGTGCAAATGTATTTTGTGTAAACTGAAGTAAAGTAAGAGTGAAAAAAATAAAAATTATATATATATATATATATATATATATATATATATATATATATATATATATATATATATATATATATATATATATATATATACATACATACACAGCATAGTCTCGATTTACGCTGATTTGGTTTACGTGTTTGGTCATTTACGCGGCACCTTGCCAGACCGACAATTTTTATTTACACGGTTCATTCCATCATTTACTCGGGAAGCGGCGCAGGCAGGGTGCGCACAAGGTTCTCCCAGTCAACAAAACATTACCGAGTTCTTCACCCGCCACCCACCACAGCCGGCCCAAGTCAGTGATAGTGAGGATATGGACTTTTGAGGGGTTTGACAAAGAGGCCCTGCAAGCCTCTGTGGTGGATAGTGATACAAGTGATACAGGTGATGGCCAATAATCTGCCCTCTGCCTCGGAACCAACCCCCCATCCCTGTGTGCCCAGCCATCTTTACTATTAACGTAAGTGTTAAAAAACCTAATATTATTGATATTTCTCTTTAATATTAATTGTGTGTGCATACCATCATAAAATTAAGATGTTATTTTTACTACAACGTACATATTGTGTCGGAAAAAGTGTAGTTTGGGGGTCGGCCCAGTCTCTATTTCAATGTTCTGTTATTTCATTTACGCGTTTCTCGTTTTACGCGGACCTCCACGGGTTCAATTGACTGCATAAATCAAGACTATACTGTACCTGGATTTTCTCAAAGGCCCATCTCTCTGTCTTACTGCACACTTTCGATTCCATAAGTGCAACATACACTTTATTTTTCTTTTAGCTGGATTCGGTAAAATGCTACTCCGACCACATAGTTGGCACAGGCAATACATACATACATACATACATATATATATATATATATATATATATATATATATATATATATATATATATATATATATATATATATATATATATATATATATATATATATATATATATATATATATATATATATATATATACAGGTAGTCGTCGACTTACGACCTAGATTGGTTACGGCCGCCCGGTCGTAAGTTGATCTGGTCGTAAGTCGGCCTATGTTATAATTACCTTACGTATATTATACTGTGTAATGATAATATGATCATCTTTAAGTCATATTTTATCAACATTTTCTTTGTTCATTATTGTTACGGTCGTCAGGTTTAAGTAAATCACTGCATACTACAGTACAATTGGTTTATTATTTACACAACATACAAAAAAAAAAAATACAGGTGCAAAACATATAAAACATTTTAGTTGCAAAACATACAAACACATACAAACATACAAAAAACATCTTATTGGCCGCTGGTACTTGGCTGTGGATCGTCGATGTCGTCAGCTGGGGCAGCCTTTGGGGTAGCCGGAGGAGTTGTTTTTTTCATGAACATGGTGAGCTTTGTCTGAATTGTTCGTTTCTTCTTCTCCTTGTAAATTTCTTGATACGGACGAAACGAATTGCGTGCCATCCGCTCAATCCTTGCAAATCGTTCGATGTTTGGGTCCATTCCTTCAAAATGGGCAAGAAGTTTATTCAGTAGAGATAAACCTTCTGATAATCCCTTAGTGGCAGGTTGAGGAGTAGATGAAGACAGTTTCCTCTTGGTAGACATCTTGGGGGGGTGGTGGTTCAAGAAAAATTTCCAAGACAAAAGAAAGGCACAAGGCAAACAGACACGGAGGGAAGTGTGCTGTACCAGCGAGCGTGTTTGTAACTGAGCGCGGGGATGCGCGCGGCTCCAGCTCCCGGCAGCGCCAGGAGGCTGGGGCCAAAACTGTCGTACCGCCGGTCGTAAAGTTGAACAGACGTAAGTCGCATAGGTCGTAAGTCGACGACTACCTGTATATAGTATAAACACACACAGTCAACCCTCACTTTACGCGGTCCCACATTCCGCATTTCCACATTTACCTGCCGGAACCCAGGATGCTCACATTACGCGGAGAGTGTCCGGCTCGACGCTATTTTTAGATTCGCTCCGCCCGCCTCCTCCCTCCTCTGCCTCCGCCTGGCCAAGCCGCGCGGTAAGGTTGCGCAGTGCATGTCTCTGTTGCGTTATCACTGACGTCATATGACGTATCGGACTGTGATTGGCCATGCATCCCTACCTCCCTCCGCTGCTAGCTGTAATTGGTTTAAAGTAATATGACGTGTCCACCCGGGGGAGGGAGGAAAGACGACGCTTGACCTAGCCGCAGCAGTTTCATCCCTCCAGGCCACACCGTGTAATCGTGCATCCATTGTTCTGTAAAATGGCTTCCGCCGGACCACCACCCCCAGAGAGAAACCTCTCCTTGCCTGGACCCAGCCGCCCTAAGCCCAAGAAGACACGACGTTCCTTAAGCTATGAGGTGAAGTACAAGATCATCCAAGAGTTAGAGAAAGGAACAAGACAGGTTGATTTGGCGCGCCAGCATGGTGTGAACGAATCTACGATCCGGACGATAAAGAAGGATGCAGCCAAGATAAAGGAGCACATGAAGATCACAAAGTCTACAGGTGCTTCTATGATCAAGTATTTTCACAACCAGGTGCTTCTCAAGACAGAAAAATTACTTGTGAGCTACTTGGTGCGTCAGGCGCGACAGAACATGGCGGTCGACACGCGCTCTGTTAAGGAGTACGCACGTGAACTGTATGCTGCATTGTCACAAAAGATGGGATTTACAGAGCCCAAACCCTTTAATGCTTCCTCTGGGTGGTTACAGAGGTTTAAGATGCGGAACAAGATCACCAATATAAACATTGGTGGTGAAGAAGCCAGTGCTGACCCTGCTGCGGCTAGGGAATTTCCTCCGTTTTTACGTGACATTATGGAGGAAGGACAGTACACCGACGACCAGGTGTTTAACATGATGAATCTGGTCTTTTTTGGAAAAAGCTACCTTCCAAGACCTTCATTGTGAAGAATGCCAGCAAGATTCGGTGCCGGAAGTTGCAGAAGGAGCGCATCACCGTCCTGTTAGCCACCAATGCCTCCGGTACCTGTAAGCTCAAGTTATTGGTGATCCACACAGCCCGCAAGCCGCATGCCTACAAGAACATGGACATGACCAAGCTAAATGTCCACTGGCTGACAGCACGTAAGGCATGGATGTTCTCTCCACTGTCCTTCTCCTGGTTTGATGACTGTTTCATTCCCGATGTAAAGAAATTCTGTGAGCAACAGAATGTGCCATTCAAGATTTTGTTGCTGCTGGACAACGCACCAGGACACTCGCCCCTACTGTTAGATCGTCACCCCAACGTAAAAGTGGTCTTCATTCCTCCCAACACTATGTCTATATTACAGCCCATGGACCAAGAGTTAATCTGCAATGTAAAAGCTGCATTCTCAACAAAAAAATTCCAGCTCCTGAACGACTACACCAACACCAGGGAAGAGTTGCGTAACCTGAGTGACACCACCACCGATAGCAAGAGCGAAGAAGACGAGGATCAACAGTTGGCAGAGCAAAAAGTACTTTTGAAACAATTCTGGAGAATATTCAACATCAAGAAAGCTGTGGACTTCTTGGTCACGCATGGAGACATGTGTTGCAAGGCATTCTGGCCGTTAGGCAGAGTCAATCTGTGACTGGTGAGGTTCAGACTGTTGCAGTAGCAGTGGACCTTGCCAGAGAAGCTGCGCAGAGTGTTACAGCTGCAGGCTTCTCCGAGACCACCAACGACGACATCCTGGAGGTGGTAAGGGATCCTGATGTGACTACCGACGAGATGGTAGATGATGATGACGTCAGTGAAGAGGCTGGTGGTGCGTCATCCCAAGAAGAACACCGCTTATCCCATAGTAATGTTAGGGGTGCCATCGAGTGTGTCGAGAAAATCAAGCTCCTCTCCGACGACCATGACGCAAACAGGTATGAAATCGTCACTACCCAGCTGTTGCAGACTATGGAGCCCTACTTCAAGGTTTATCACGACAACATAAACACCAGCCGTCAGCAAAGCATAACAGAGTTCTTCGCCTGCAACCCACCACAGCCAGCCCAAGCCAGTGATAGTGACAGAGGTAGAGACAGTGAAGGTGACTTTGAGGGATTTGTCAGGGAGGCCCTGACAAATGTGGATGACAGTGATGGTGACTCACCTGAGGGCCAGTAGCCTGCCCTCTGCCTTGGAACCAGCCTCCATCCCCATACTCCGACCCATCTCTTCTACTAACGTAAGTGTTCAACCTAACTTGTAGTTTTCCTAACCTAACTTTTATTTTTCCTAACTTAACCTTTATTTTTCCTAACTTAACCTCTTCTATATTACTTGTGTGTGCATACCATCATAAAGTTAAGATATAATTTTTACTACAACATAGTTGTGTGTCGTCAAAAAGTGGAGTTTGGGGGTCGGCCCGGTCTCTATTTCAATTAATCCCATATGTTATGTTGTTCACTTTACGCGTTTCTCACTTTCCGCGGTACCCTGTGGGTTATATTAACCGCGTAAAGTGAGGGTTGAATATATATATATATATATATATATATATATATATATATATATAGATATATATATATATATATATATATATATATATATATATATATATATATATATATATATATATATATATATATGCAAGTAAATCACTGTAGGTGCGCGTGATCTAGGTATATGCTGATAACCACAAGGAAAGAAGAAAACACGAAGTTCGTGTTCATTAGCCCAATAAAGCACTCGGACTTCTACGAAGCCGGATTTGGTAAAACGTTACTCTGACCACCTACGTGATACGGGTAGTCCCCATTAGAGGTTCACGGCGCCTTAAGCTCGTTGAACAGGCTTTGTGTGAAATATAACAAAGTCTAGGACTGCTTTTATTATCCTGGTGGTCCAGCGGTTAGCGTTCCCCGGTCACAGTCATGGGCTCGTGGGCCGTGGGTTCGATTCCTGGCGGGTTGAGGTGTTGATTGTATATGTATATACAGTATATATATATATATTCTTCATTTACGCGGTCAATTGAACCCGTGGAGGTCCTCGTAAAGCGAGAAACGCGTAAACGAAATAGCAGAACATATTGGATTAATTGAAATAGAGACTGGGCCGACCCCCAAACTACACCTTTTCCGACACAATACCTACGTTGTAGTAAAAATAACATCTTAATTTTATGATGGTATGCACACAATTAATATTTAAGAGAAATATCAATAATATTAGGTTTTTTAACATTTACATTAGTAGAAAAGATGGCTGGGCACACGGGGATGGGGGGTTGGTTCCGAGGCAGAGGGCAGATTATTGGCCATCACCTGTATCACTTGTATCACTATCCACCACAGAGGCTTGCAGGGCCTCTTTGTCAAACCCCTCAAAGTCCATATCCCCACTATCACTGACTTGGGCTGGCTGTGGTGGGTGGCGGATGAAGAACTCGGTAATGTTTTGTTGACTGGGCGACCTTGTGTCACCCTGCCCGCGCCGCTTCCCGCGTAAATGATCGAATGAACCGTGTAAATAAAGATTGTCGGTCTGGCAAGGTGCCTCGTAAATGACCAAACGCGTAAACCAAATTCCGCGTAAATCAAAACTATACTGTACAACAAATACTGTATGGGATTCACAGGATCAAACGGTATCAAGAAATAAGTTTGATCAGTGGCATATCCTAATCAGCTGCTTTGGTTTTCAAACTTTATCAATAAAATGAACATATGAAATACATATATGTATATAAACAACTAGACATTCACAGTTAATGGTTTCTATATAACCACTCACCCTGGAAGAAGGTAAATCACTTTATACATTTTCCATATTTACTGTATTTTGAAACAGGCAGGAGCACTCACCACTCACACGGGTTGACAGATGCTCTTCAAACATTATCATAAGAAGTTAGCAGTTTTTAACATTTCTAAAATTAGTTTAGGGTGACTTTGCATATTATAGTAGATGTCTGGCAGAGTCAACCAACCCTCACCAGAATGAAATTATAATAATCATAAAAATTCCTCCAAAATCAACTAGAATCATAAGTTTGAATACCACACACAATGGGGATGAACTGCCATATTTATTGAACAGTTCCTTAACACTTTATCCACTATATATAGACCTATGTTAAATGATGTAGTGAGCACAATGTTAGCCTAATTTGAACAAATTTCAAATTGCACACATAAAAAAATAAAAATAAAAATGTGATGATAAACAATAAAATTGGTACATAGCATAACATAAAATGTAATTACACATATTAATAAAAAAAAAAGCTCCTTCCACACTCATACCATCCTTTGGGCGACACAACACAGTTCACCCAAGCACTCAACCAGCTTAGTCACAGAGGTGTGTCTGCCACAATGTATGTGCGCCATGACATTACATTGAGGGAGGGAGAGCAGCTATGCAGTTACAGCTCACCACCTCCTCACCTATACACACCCATGCTCTTCATTTTTCTTATTTTATGGTTATGCAAACTTATATGGGAAAGGGGAGATTAATGGTGTCTGAATACAGTACAATTCTGTATTTCAAATAAGGCTTATGCTGTACACTTGTCAACTATACATTAAAGAAGAGTTACAGTATTTACATAACCATCTTTTTTCTCCCTCATGTTTTGTATTACAGAATCCAAGGAATTGGTAAATTCTTGTTTAAGGTACTCCATATACTGTAGATTGGTATTTATAAGTATTTTCAGTGGATATATGATGTACTGTGATGCCAAAAGTCAGTATTATTAGGATTATAGGATTTTTTTATATAGGAATAGAAATTATTAATTTTCTAAATCAATAAGCCTGTGGTTATTGATATTTGTCTTCTTTCCTCCCAGACCTTATCGAGAAGCAATTGTTTCTCTGGTGTCTCTGATGCTGGACACAGGACTGCCATGCTTCAGGGGCCAAACTATCAGACAGCTGCGCTCACGCTTCACTCCTCAGTCAACTGAAAGGGAAGCTGCTGAATATATGCTGAATATTATCCAACATTCACACCTTAGCTGGCGAACAAAAGCATATGATCGACTTCAGTACCACCAGAATCAAATTCCATATTAGAATGGTTTGTTTTAATTTTTTATTTTTTAAGTGAAAAGTTATAGTAAAGTAGTCTAATATTCTTAGAATTGTTTTTCCTATACAGGTATTCCCAGCTATATGAATGTTCAAGATACGAAAATTCACTTATTTTAATTTCCTGAATTACCACCTCTTTTTCATATTACGAAAGCTTTCCCTACTTATACGAATTTGGGTCCTGGCAAAAATTCAAATCACACACCCCCAGGAGTCAGCTGGGAAGGCCACATCCTCCTAACATTCTCTCTACCAGGCTGAAGCAGATTTTTTATTATTTTTTTAAATTTCTAATTTCAGGTAGAAAAACATAACTTTATTAATATATTTTTTTATTCAGCTACATGCACACACATTCCTACATACAGAATAAAAAAAAATATATATAAGGTCAAAAACATAAGGGAATAAACATCTCTTTGTGAACCAGCCAGAGTTAGCAGGATGAGCTGAAAGGAGTTATGTTATAGTTACTGTATTATTCAACTCATAATTTCAGGTAGATAAACCTAACTATCTTCACTTTTTTTTTTTTTTTTTTATATATATACGTACTTGGTTACATGCTCACATAATCCTTCAAACATAATATACAAAAAAATTAAAGTAAAATAGATAACTAGCATAAGGTCAAAACATTTCTTTGTGTGTGAGAGGTGGAGGGGGAGTTGCCCAGGATCGGGAGGGGGAGCATCCCCAGCTGGGCTGGGTTGTTATGGTGAGGCTTGAAGGCGGCCATGAGTGACAGCCAGTATCTATGTAAATGGAGGCTGTGTTAAACTTTTGATATAGCTTTTCGTTAATAGGTTTAGCTCATATTTTCATCTAAATAGTATTTTATTGTTTTTAATGTGTTAGTTAGTAAATTACAGTAGTTGCATACTACAGTATTTATCATTAGTTAGGTAAGTTTATTTGTTGTTCAGGTACTTATTTCATGTTTCTGGAGTATGATATTGGAATTTTCTTGTTATTGGGAACCAAACCCTAGTTTTCCCATTATGTTCTTTTATTTTCTACACAAAAATTCACTTGACAAATGGTTTTTCAGGAGCCTAACCCATTCGTATAACGAGGGATACCTGCATGTGGAAACCATTACAGTTCTCTCCCAACTCTCAGAGTAGAAATGTTATTCTACCTATGTATTGTAAGTTCTCTAAGTCATTCCAGATTTGTGATATGTTGAGTACTGCAATGGTAATATTGTATTGAAAAAGTATATAAAAGAATTATATCATTAATAATAATTACTGTATAAACATTTTTAAAAAGCAGAAGATAACATTACATTATCAGAATATTATGACTGGAGCTAGAGGGTGAACTCCATTCTCAGTTAATGGTATTTCAACTGTACCGACATAACATTCTACTGTGCTCTTGGAATGTCAACCACTTCACATGCTATAGCATAGCATTACAATGTCCAAACATTAACAACTTGGAGGATACCTAACTAAGTAAAATTAGCAGAGTCCGACCTCTTAAGCTACGTTTAACAACCAAGACAATAACTTCTGATATCGTAACTTCAACCTCTTGTTTTTTAAAATATCTTATGTTATAGGATAAAAAGACTACTAGTCCAACCTTCATTATTGTTTTCATGTCATTGTCTCTCTCCTGCCATCTCTTTACTTTGTTATATGTCTGCTTTTCTCTTTGTTTATCTGGATTGTTTTAGTTATTCTATTTTCTTTCACCGATCTTGATATAATGTTAGTTTTTATTTTTAATTGGCTGGGTTGTATTTGACATAACTTTCTCCTACTGCCTGGTTATCTTGATATAATTTTGTGTTGTGTGCCCTTCTTAAATCACTCCCATTTATTTATCAAAATGTTTGTTGTGTTACAGTATATGAATATTTTTATCAATGACTTCTGCAGTGTTCATATGCAAGCAGTTGACTGGTTGACCTAGAGAAAAAGGCCGAAAGTATGATTTTTTAAATTTTTGTCAAAAGGAAAAAATAATCCATGAAAGATAACTCAATTGGAATATTATAACTGTACAGTACTTGATTGAATTGAATTCAGACAGCTCTTAAAATTCACTCGCCAGCATTTGTTTTGTCAGCCAAAGTGAACCCAGATATCATCCATCGTTACTCATCGTGATTTTTTTTTGTCATCTTCTCAACTCATGCAAGTGTTCTTTCTTAAACAATTTTTTTTGCTGATTTTGCTAAATTTGTTTCTTTGTCTTCTCAGTTTCCTTTGTTGTTCATTTGCCTACAGGAAGTGCAGAAGACCTTATACCATACCAAAAATTTTATTGCCATTCCCATTATTATTGGTTTTGGCGGAAATAAATATTTATATTTTAAGGTAAAGTTATCTGGTTAACAGCAAATTACATACTTGCCTCAGCCAGAGTCAGTCAGTCTGCCTCAGATTTGAAGAGCATTGTTATAGACCCCTCGGGAAGATGTTAAGTGAAGGCTGAAAGTTTGCTTAGTATCAGTATCAAAATAATCAACAACCCCCTCTCCAAACTGCTGGTTTTGCCCTCCCTGAATCCAGGTTCACACACTGAAAACATAATGGTTTCAGCTGACTATACATGAACCCCGTAGGAAGGTAGGAGGGTATCCAAACCACATGGTTATGGGCTTTACCAAATATAGGGATTTTTAGGAACAATCCACTATATCCAGCTTAATTCCCTCTCAGTCCGCCATGTACAATTAGTGAGATATTTATTAGCAGATTGACCCTGGCTGACCCAAGGGGCCCAGAAACATTGCTTAAAGGCCCCCAATAAGTCATCCTCTGTTACAAGAACTGCCTGTCACAGATTCCATTAGAAAAGGGGATTTCAGGATGTATTCTTCATTTATAAAGAGTCAAATGTCATTAATAGCTTATCCAGTTTATATTATGTTTGATATGCTTCATTATTGTCTGTTGCACGTACGTTATGTTAGTCTTCGTGCAACATTTATTTTAACTTAACTTTTATTTTCAGTGTTTTCCATTCCTCACTTATTTATTTCCTTGTGTGTCTGTTGCCATTAAGTCATATGCTGAACTCAACTTCCTCCTAGTTTTCCTATTATTTGTATTATTTGTTTGTTTTCTTATTTTTACTGATGTTATTTCTCTTTCACTGTATTCTCACCTAATCTCTCTTCATATTTCTTATAGAGATGGACAGGATTTATAATTATGTTTTGTTTTGTGTATTTATGTCTCTTATAAGCTTATTAGTGTGACTCCATTGTAATTGATTTGTTTTTTATTGTACATTAAAAATAATATCAAGCTTGTTATAACTAAAATGGGCTGTACAGTATAATTGAAGTTTGTATAATTCACAGACATAATTATTAAATTTCTGTACAGTATAATTGAAGTTTGTATAATTCACAGACATAATTATTAAATTTCTGTACAGTATATCATGTTGTAAATCTATAGCTTAATTATTATTTTTCCTCTTTCTCTTCATAATATCCTCTTGCCTCTTTTGAAACCTCACTACATTGTTTTCCCCTTTTCTTTTATTCTTTTTTTGTTATTCATGTTGTTCTTATACCTCTTAAGTTTATCCTCATACTTTACCATTCTCTGCTTCTATTCAGCCATACTCAAATAGTTACTCAATACATACACTTCTTGGTGCTCTTCCTCTCCATAATATCAACCATCTGTACTTAGGACATACAAGCTGTTTTAACGTCACTCATCAGCAAATTAGCTGTGTCACATTGAATGTTTTAATAATGGGTATAATTGTGTATAATTGCCCATGACTAAGGATGATCATTATATTACCAGTATTGTATTTCTTCTTATTATTTTAGTACTTTGTCTGTTGTATTTGCCTTTCCTCAATTTTACTTGCCAGATACAGCATTTACTTACCACTGGTGGATGAGTAAAGGGGACCCTGTTAACATTAGTCATAGCTCTGCCTCAGAGAACTCAGTTACCTCCTTTACTCCCAGCCGGTTTATCCACAGTGGCCGTGTTATCTTAATTCTCCACAATCTTGATGGATTTCCTCTTATCATTGTGGCACAAATTGACATCCATTGTATGTAAAGTGAATTGTCTCCATGTTCCACAGTTATTGTAGCTTCCTCTTTGCTTACTACATGACCAGTTTGGGATATACATATACAGTATGATGGTGTATGCAGTTATTAGAACATGTAGTAAGGATGAGGTTGTTGAATATATTCTTAGTACAGTACAGTACAGTACAATGTTCAATATACCTGTACTATAATCATCTTTTTTTTCTCTTACTGTTTCAATATTTTCAATATGTGCTGGATGCTTAAATATTATGAATTGAATTGTACAATAATATTTATCTATATATACAGAAGTATTGTAGCAAGTATATACCATAGTATTTATTGTATACAATAGCCAGTAAACAAACCTGATGATACATAGTGGTAAATGTAGTTGACACAATGTTATTACGTCTATACAGTATTCAATGTATTGGTTGTTCCTTCATTTAACTCAATACAGTACATGGGCAATACTGTACTGTATGTAGTTGTTGATTCAGATTGAAAGATATTGATTTTTGCATTGAGTTTATTTAATTTACAAAAAATAGCCTGTAGGTGATATATTTCTAGTGGGGTAGTCATTGAACCAATGAAGTCATTTGATCAATATGTTAATGAGTCAACATGGAAACTGCCTTGAAAAAAGTAAAGAAATTGTCCTATCCACTTGTGATGATTTTTTTTAGCCTTATTCAAAGGTCAGTATGCCAACTGCCAGTCATTGCCTTTATCTGTTGTCTACGCCTCTCTCTCACTTGTTTGGGATGGATCAAGTGACACAAACCTCAAACAGTTGTAGATTATGACACTGAAGGAAGAAGGAAACAATTAGAAATACCCATACATACTCATATCCTTGACTTCCACATCCAGTTTTAGTCTGTGACAGTTGTTAAGATTTCTTCAGTACCTGTACAGTAATGTATTTAATTATTTACATGTCCCAATTATTCTCATGCTCTTCTCTCAGGTCAACTTTGTCCTCAGAGCTAACAGACACTGTTTGATAGGTTATCACTTTGTGCTTTCCAACATTTAATACTGAACTGTATATAATAATGATAATGATAGAAGACTCTGGATTATTCATGTATTTAATATTTGCTGATTGATTGTCCATGGTAAAAAAAAAAGAGTATGGCTATTATTTTAATATGTACTGGGTTCTAAATTAACCGTGTTCATCAGGTGCAGTACAATGCCACAAATCTGAAATACCGTACCCTGTATAATGGGACCAGAAGCATTTCACATTTAGAAAATGTATACAGCTCCTCCCCGACTTACGACCACCCGCACTTATGACCTGCCTCAGTCGAACCAAAATTTTGTCAAATTACGTATTTTCAAGTCCCAACGTCGGTGATTGTGCTGTATACTGTACTGACAAAATTTTCGTTTGTAATTCCCTTTAAAATGGCTGGCAAGCTTAAAAGTGAGAGTTTTGTGGTGCTGAGAAGAAAAAGAGACAACCATTTTAGATTTTCTATGTATTATTTAAGCATTTTCGACTTACAACCATTTTGACTTACGACTTGGATTTGGGTCCCTAACCCCGTCGTAAGTCGGGGAGGAGCTGTATACTGTAAATGCATAAGTACTTTTGTAAGTACTGTACAGTATTGAGTATATGGTATACTGGCACACCAACATCATGTACTGTTTAAACCCTCTCAAAAGTATTACACCAACATTGATCTCAGTCCCACTGTACTCTGACCACATAGCACACTTATGTTTGGTAAGTACTGTACTGTAGTTTCTTTTATACTGTACTGTATGTTTAACATATACATCTTATTTTAAACATTGAAACCACGCAGTATTATATCAACCAAGTGGAGTGATGGTCAGAGTATGGTGTGTAAGTGAGATAAGGAGGAAAGTGAATGGTGAGATAAGTACAAATGCAGATACTGGACATACAAAGAGGCTAAATCTATGTCTGATGGACTCCCTGTTACTGACCCACATTACAAGGGACAGTAACTGCTAATTAGCACTTTTAAATCTCGGGTAACCATTTTGACAGTCTTGCTTCATAACTGTCTCTGACTATCTGCCCAAGAACTATGGATGCCTGAAAAAAAGAGAATAACTTAAATGAGGCACACTAACACTATTATGCTGCATGATAATTTTGTGTTATCTTGTCTGGCCCATCAACTGTTTTGGCTGTATACAGTATGTTGTTTTGTTTAGGGTGTTAAAGTGTTTATGTTTGAGATTTAAAATGGTGTGTTTACTGTACATTTGGGGAAATATAGTGTGGGCTATATATACAGGGTGATAAAGAAAAAAAAGGTTTCATAATTCTGAGAGAGTATTCATGAGACAAAAATAAGGGCATATGACTGCATGAAAAAAATGTGATTATCCCATGAACATGGTGTGAAAAGTTACCCCAATAGTTTTAGAGTTATAGCACCTGAAGGATAGGTGGGAATGTGATCAAATATATGGGGGGAAGTGATCTATGCAATGTTTCTAGTGCATTTTATTTACTAACATACTGAAGTCTTATATGTTTTATTTAGAGTAACTGGTAAATGTTTGAATTTCCCCCTTCTTCCTGAATGCAGGCTTCACCATGTGGCACAAGTGACTGTTGTATACTTTCAAATATTACTGGGGTATTGTGAATGCTTCTGGCACTGTCTTGCACTCAGCGCCACAATTGTTCACATGTCGGAACTTCTTTAGCATACTTTTTCTTTTCAGGTGACTCCAAAAGTAAAAATCAAAGGGATTTATGTCAGGTGATGTAGGTTACAGGAGCAACATAGCTGAAGCACCATTTTGCATGCATCACTTATTCATACCTATTCCCACCCCTTTCTGGTCAGGAATACAACATTTCCTTTTTCTCATTTTAGTATTACATGTATGTACTTTAACAACATTGTTGTGACATGTTAGTGTAAATTTTTTTTGGAAAAGTCAAGCAATACATCAATTCATACATGTTTTTGTGTTAGTTAATGGTTCCTTGATATTTTAGGTTTGTGTCCATTTTTATTTATTTATTAATATTTCTTTTTACATGTCCCCCATATATATGTTATAACTCTGAAACTATGGCTTATTCACCCTATGTTCATTGAGGCACGACAATACACCCTCAGATTTGTGAAACTTCTTTTGAATCACCCTGTATATGTAAGGATGTATATTGTTGTATGTGTGGGGTGCAATGTGTATGTACTGTATATGTGG
Source organism: Homarus gammarus (assembly GCA_958450375.1). Classification (NCBI taxonomy): domain Eukaryota; kingdom Metazoa; phylum Arthropoda; class Malacostraca; order Decapoda; family Nephropidae; genus Homarus; species Homarus gammarus. Next base: position 1,315,712 of record CAUDMG010000693.1, read on the forward strand.
GATGCATGGTGTAATGTGTGTATATTGAGGAGTTAGGTGTGGTACATAGGGTGTGTATGGTGTACTGAGGGTGTTCATCTTTGGCTGGTAAACAAAAGGTCCACTGTATGTTGTGAATGTTCAGAGTGTAGGTGTGATGGAGATCATGGAACTCACAAATATTAAAAGTATGATTCAAGATGTATCTTGAGTACAGGTACTTAAACCGTTTGGAAATGTGGCATATTAAAAAGAACTAGGTTTTGTTGCATTTTACTGGTACAGTGGTTCCTCGGTTAACGAACGGTTTGATAAACGAAATTTCGGTTAACGAATTACCTCCCATAAGGATCTTCAATTCGGTTAACAAACAAAACTTTGATTAACGAAATCCTTACAACAAACACGTATTGTTGTGGGCTAGTCTGCCAATTCAGTAATCTGTTCTATGTTTACATTCGTTTCCAGTGGAGTAAATATCAAGAAAGTTGTGCTCTTTAATATTTTTGTTTTTTATATTAAAATTATTAGTCATTTTAAAATTTAGTTTACATATTGATAATATATGCAGTACAGGGAACTAGTTTTATGTGCGCCCATCAGCCGCTTGATTCACCCACCAGGTGTTAGTGTGGCTTTGTTTACAGTGGAGTGAACATCGATTTTGTTAGTGTCTTGAATATTTTTGTATTTTTACATTAAAATTATTGGTCATTCTGAAATTTTGTTTACATATTGATAATATATAGCGCAGTGCAGTGTTGATTTAAATAAAATAATCTTGAATTACACCTAGTGAACTTAAAATTTTGGTGAAATTACTGCATCAAGCATGGGTCCCTGGAAAGGTGATTTCTCCTCCATCCCCACTTCCTTCTCTTCTCCCTTCTCCTCCACCCCCACTTCTAATTCCCATCATCATCATCAACCAGGAACCTTCTACATGCACACCTCAGAGTAAGTGTACTTTACTGCATTTTTTTTTTTTTTACTTGTATGTACTTTTCGGTGAGCCGAACCAATTACCCAATATCCCATTGAAACAATGGATTCGGTTAACGAAATTTTCGGTTAGCGAACGACTCTGTGGAATGAATTGTGTTCGTTTACCAAGGGACCACTGTATATCGTAGAAACTTTGACAAGGACTGAGGCGTATTGTTCTTCTACAGTACCTGTATTAGCATAGTGTTGTAGGTCACAGCCTCTTGACCCTATGCCACTAGAGTATCAGTTCACTGTTTGTTTTCATCATTCACAGTGTCATGGCTTGTCACTCTCTTGCATTATCATTGCTCCTCCATCTCATCCCAGGGAGTAATTGGATGCCTGAACATCAAAACCATAGCAGAAAGGGCTAAGAAAGTGTCTTTAGTACAGTACTTTGATAGTTAATGGTTAAATTTAAGGAGTCATCTATTTTTTAGTACCCAAAATTATGAAGGGATATTTACCTCTAACTATTCCCAAGTATACTGTATGCTAGGACCACCAACATGGTACAGTTTGAGTGACTGGAAAAAACAGTGAATGTGTGGTTAGAGGACATGATGCAAAAATATATTCCTGTTATTGTCCCTATGAAACAGAGACAGCAATCTAACTTCATAAGGAAAGAGAGGAAAAGAAGTCCTGTATTGACAGCAGTGGGTGGCTCACTCATTTCAAGTGACACTACTGTCTTTGCAATATCTGGCTGACTGATACAGCTGCTAATGTCAGTAAAGTTGCAGCCTAAAGATGATAGAGAAGGAAGACTACACTGTACCCAACAGCAAGTGTTGAATGCCAACTACCACCTGACACTCTTTCTGTGTCAACTTGAACCTGGTGGCATATTGGTTGAAGGCCAATGCCATCTGCTCCATGTCAAGACATTACAGTATTATATGATTTCACAGTGAGTAACCCAATCAGTATTTTGATGGTACCTCTATGTTATTCTTGGCCCACTGGGTTTCTGGCCTGGAATTAGAAGGAATTGCTCTGTATGTGCTGAAACAGTTACAGTAATTTCTATTTTAAAAATGGTTTGGGGGTCTCATTGAAATTTCCACTACAGGAATTAAATAAACCTTCAGGTAATTTTCTTGGGGGAAAGAATGTAATGTGCTTTTCTTCGTTAATTAATAGAACATATAAAAATCCATCAGATCTATGAGCTAGTTGGTGTTGCACGAGATAATTCACTGAGAGTATAATAAAACTTTTGACCTTTCCTCAACTGGATTATGCCCTCCATCATGTGTACTCCCATTGTGTAGGTCTTCTATATGTACTGTGGCTCCAACACCTTGATCTGAGGTCTTTTACTCCGGGAAGGCTTGATCAAATTTTATATATTGTATTGTATCCCTATTCTTTCTGTTTCTCTTGCTAACATCATATGAGCTGTTTGATAGTTATTTCTTAATTCTGAATTTCATGAATTGAGGATAAGTTAAGGATAACTGTTAATTCTGTGCATGCTAATACCACACATATTTTTGGATTATATAAGACATACTTTTGGTTTGGTTTACTGGTGACACTAAGCCCTGTGCAGTCTTCGACTGTGAATTATTGATCCGTTTTAGAGACATTTATTTTTTTATAGATCCAATTTTAGGCCAACTGTTATGGCTTGATCTGTTTTTCTGCTGTGGATTTTTTGGATTGTATAGTAGAATTGTCCACTTCCAATTATTATTTACTTTTTGACTCTGACACATGAGAATTGGTATTCATGGGTTGAGAGTTTTCTACTGATCAGATGCAGGCTTACAATTTAGGCCTCCTTGTCCTTAAGTTTTTCTGCATTACAATGTAACAAACTAGATCTATGATGAAGGATAGCAATCAGCAACTCAAGGATATTATGGTAATTGTGGTCAACAAGGTCACTGCAGCTAGTAAGTGAAATATTTCCTGAGTTCTGTACTTAAATGGCTATGCAAGGTCTGAGCAACATTCATAATCTCTACTGTAAGTTGCCCCAGGCCAGCTACTACAGAGACTCACAAGCTGGTGTTGCAAGTTAAGATGTTGCTCCTTTTTCACCAACCTACACTTCACTTAACCAGTTAAACATATCTCCCCAAGACCAGCTGTACAGCAAAGCTCTTACACCATTTTCTGGTACAGTACAATACAGCCCTGTACAACTTTCCAAAATTTCATTGCACTATAACTTACACAAAATAGTTTCCACAAGACTTAGAAACACAAGTTTTTAAATCAACTTACAAGACAACTTTTCTTACATATCTTCCAATGCCAGTTTCCCTTTTCACTCATGCTTTTTAACCAATTTTTAGTGTCACTCCAAATGTTTGTACTGTATCAAGTAACCTGTAGGAATAATGTGTTAGTATTTATTCATAGAAATTACACCCTAATTAAACTTCTCTTACATGTGATCAAACAAAGTTTTGCATACAATTTACTCTAAAATAAACTCTATATTTAACTTTAATACTGTACTGTAATCACAATTATTCTCGTTAATTATTGATGAAGACAAGTGAAATGTCTAACAATGAAATAATTACTGCTGCTGTACCTGTAGACTGTAATATTATTTTGGATGTGAGCTGTCACCTTGATTCTCTCAATTTTGCTGTCTTGATGCTTTTTACTTGGGAATATTTTTTCTAGACATTTATTAAATTACCATTCAAGAAAAAACATGTTAAGAGGAAATTGTCTGTCATAGTAACAGTACAGTACATTATCAAACATTAGATAGACATATACTTATTATGTAAAGCCATCATTAATGTTCACATTGGTTCAGCAAGTAAGTACGGTAGGCAGTGAAGGTTTATAAACAACAGCAAACAGTACACTAGGTTGATTCAGCTATGGATAACTCAAGGTTTTTAAAAATTCACTTCAATGAGGGTCCTTATGTGGAGTTAGGGAGACCATTCAAGTACTGTAACACTAAATCTACAGAATCAATAAGATGATTTTATGACAATAAATGTGACAAGCATTACATTCCACTTTGATTAGTTAGTTACTAGTACTGTACAGGTATACTATTAACAAGAGTACAGTCAGTTCTGCTATAACGCGATAGTTGTGTTCTTGTAAAACCTCGCGTTCTAGAAATTTGCACATTAGAAATAACAGGGCTTATGGAGAAAATAGGGTTAGGTGCAGATTACTCGAAATCGAAAAAAATTTAGTAGTTAGCCTAACACAAAGGATAGCACAGTCTAAATAAATGTTACATTCATATCTAATAATGAAATCATACAGTAAATGTTACACTTTACCTTGAAAAAATATGAATATAACTTGATGGGGGAGAAGGTTGAGGTTGAGGAGTCCTGCTGGTTTGACCCAGGGTATGAGTGTTACTGGTAATTATATTTATTATTATACCTGTAATATTATCAGACACCTATAGTGCTAATTTGTATGTAAAATGGGCCCAGTGTTAATGGACCTCACTAACCTATCCATTAGGAATGAAATCCACAACGATTAGGTTCATTAGGGCAATGTTTCAGACACAATGATTGGTTGAAGTTGAGTTAGATCTTCTTAGAACTAAGGCCCATTTTATCAGTCAACCTATTATTAAATAATTTAAGTTAAAACATTTACAGAGTGGTATACCAAGGGAAAAATTACAGTACAGTGCTCAATAAGGCACCAAATGGTAATACCTGTACAGTACTGATAACTGACAATTTTTTTCCCTAAAATGGTCTGTTTTCTCAAATGAAGTTAGGAATTAAGATTTAAATTTTTCTATTCACCTTGAAATAGGTAAGGTGATCACTGTGCAATTGTTAAGATATGAGCTTAGTCATTGTAAAGCAAAATATAGACAATTTATGGATCATATAAAAAATCACCCCCCCCCCTTCCAGGTCATGCTGCAGAGGGGGGATTCTTCAGGTGGCTACTCTGGGGGGAGATTCTTCAGGTGGCTACTCTAGGGGTAGATCCTTCAGGTGGCTACTCTGGGGGGAGATTCTTCAGGTGGCTACTCTGGGGGGAGATTCTTCAGGTGGCTACTCTGGGGGGAGATTCTTCAGGTGGCTACTCTGGGGGGGGGGGGGGGGAGTCTTCAGGTGGCTACTCTGGGGGGAGATTCTTCAGGTGGCTACTCTAGGGGTAGATCCTTCAGGTGGCTACTCTGGGGGGAGATTCTTCAGGTGGCTACTCTGGGGGGGGGGAGTCTTCAGGTGGCTACTCTGGGGGAGAATCTTCATATGATCCCTATGTATTGTTTGAATCTCCTATCAAGTCAATGTGTGTGACCCTTGTCGATGTATACTCTTGTACTTTAAAAGATGTAAAGTATAACAAAAAATCCATTATGTTGCTGGGATAAAAGGTAAAAGCCATTGTGAAAGCATTATGTATTAAAATCAACATTTTTGGAGGATAATGATGATAATTGGGATAAAATGGTATTTTTCTTTGATAGAACTTCCTTACGGACAGCTGGTATGAATAACAAGGTTAATAAGTTATTGGGAAGGTGTAAGAGTGAGATAGGTATTGTGGTGTACATGAAGGTGGTTTAAACAGTCCCCCTGGTGGTGGGTGCGCGACTCCGGCGTGACGTCATGCGCGGGGAGTCAGTCACCAACACTGGCGAACATTGACGGGTGGACTGTACTGTCTCTCTTGCTATTTACACCCCAAGAAAATGGAGTGAATTCCGTGCGGGGTTTTCCCGCTGTATACAAAAACTTTGTGTGTGTAGCCACACGCAGGATGAGTGCAATCACAGTGCTGGATGCTACGTGTAAGTCTTGTTATTTTGTGATTCAAATCTCGGACATCCATTCTCTCTGAGCTTTGTTCATCATGGCGGCTGCGCGCACCTTGGGTAGAGGATGCGCACCACCACGTACCCAACAACTACCTTCTCACAACGTCTTCAAGCTACCACTATGGTGGAGCCGCAATATGAATAATTTTAGAATTGTCTCTACTTGGTATCAAGCATAAATGTAGAGGGAGGGAAGGTCTAAGCATTAGTGGAAGTGATCATAACACTGGCAGCGGGTCGGGAGAGGGTTGGACCGGCCACACCGGCTGGTTCACTTCCCTTACTTGATGTTATTTCCTGATTTACTTACCGTGAAAGAAACTTCACTTGTATTGCTATTACAATACCTTTTTATACAAATAAATAGCAGCTGGGGGGCTGGTACGATGACATATCATCAGTTGAGGGTACTAACCTTTGTTAACAAGGGTTGGGCTTGCTTAGCTATCTTAGTATATTGTAGCTGACAGAAAGCAAAATAACAATGAAGACAAAATGTTGAGGCACTGACAAACGTCAGATTACAAGGTGTGACAAAAGCCAAGCAAATGTTTTCCTATAGTTAGCTGTCATGGACTGGTATGGTATGTCAGGTGACAGTTTGTTGTGTACTGTTAGGGTGTGACACAGTCAATCCTCTCACCACCATAAAGCTTATGACTACTGACTGCGTTTGCCTACGTATTGGATGAGGCTGACCGCTTTGAACTAATTTTAATTTCATAAAAGTTACCAATAGCGATCATAATTTTAATTCGTTTTAATCTGAGCCTTTAAATAATTACTGTATGTTACTTGTTGCCATATACCCTGTATATATATATATATATATATATATATATATATATATATATATATATATATATATATATATATATATGTATATATTTATTTATTTACGGTCATTAGTTACCATGTAAATATTCAAATTTATGTAATTGTTGTTATAGATATTGTTATTTATATAGTATATATTTTTTTCTTGTCCAGTATGACAAAAAACAGCTGGAATGTTTCTTAGATTGATAAATGCTAATGAGGAATGCATTTCTTATTGGAGTTTGCTGTTAGAGGGCTGAGGTTTAAATACTGGTTGTTGATGAGTTTAGAATGCAATAAGTGGGTGTTATGCTTACATTAGCATTGATGTTTTAACTTGTAAACATTACTGTATTATTATTGATCATTACTTAATAGTTAGGTTTTCAAAATAAACTAGCATTTAGGTACATAAAAAAACATTTTTGTTTAATAATAATGATACCGTATTTTTTTTCAAAATAATCATTATTATCCATACAATTTTAATTGTCAAGTATATTGTACTCATATGGGCAGTACTGTACTGTACTTTACTGTATTTGGTTGAGTTACATTACTAAAAATTTAACTATTGTTATGAAAAGCTTCAGCCAACAGTGATTCCTGTGAATGGTTATTTGAGAGGCCAGACAGTGGAACTTGAGACCTGAATACTGTCATTATAATATACTGTTCAGTACCAGAATCTAACTAAAGTGATTTGTTTTCAAGTGTGATTGTGAGACTAAGTAAAATATTAAGGCTAATAAACTCATTAATTAGTTTGTGAAATATAAGTTCTTGCAGTTTTAACATGGTATACAGTAATTGCCTATATCTACAGTATTATAGATAGTATTTATATGCAGGCATTAGAAAATAGGACTGTGTACAGCCTAATATATAATATAATCTTGTATTTAATGGGAGTAAAGTCATGAATGCCTTTGACATTTGGCTAGGTTGGTAATTTTCCAAAATACAGTACCAGATACTACTGTTACAATATATAATTTATTCTTTAAATGAACCTATCTAACCTAACATAAATCATATACTGTAGTAAATGTTTATATGAAGCCAAATTTTAGTAAGGTAAGATAAAGTTAGGGTCATTCATGAACAATACAGTAAATTATATACTGTACTCAGTGCTGTATTGATTACTATATGCACTCTTGCCCAACTGACCAAGCTTATTATGTGTAAAGTATCTCGCATTTTTTTTTTAATTGATGACTGCTGTATTGTATGAATGAAGGAAGTTTGGCCCACAGGCCATGGCCCCTGGGTGTTTGGGCCATGGGTCAAAGTAATATAAATAACATAATAATCATATACAGTATATGAAGTATCAGTCTATTTCATAACCAAATTAACTTAACCTAACTTGTCCCAATATAACGTAAGTTAGCCTAACCTAAATTAGGCTGTCCTAACCTAGCCAAATCTACAGGTAACTTACCTATACTAATCTAGTCAAGCCTAACTTAACTGTCCTAACCTAGCCAAATCTAACTTAATTATCCTAACTTACCTATCCTAACTTATGCTGTCCTAACCTAGCCTAATAAGCTGCCCTAACCTGGCCTTACCTAACTAAAGCTGCCCTAAGCTATCCTAAACTAGCCTAACCTAACTTGCCCTCACCTAGCCTAACCTGACTTAAGCTGCCCTAACCTAGCTTAACCTAACCTGTCCTAACCTAACCTAACTTAAGCTGCCCTAACCTAACTAAAGCTGTCCTAACCTAGTCTAACCTAACTTTAGCTATCCTAACCTAACTTATGTTGTCCTAATTTAATCTAACATAATTTGCACCAACTTAACCTAACCTAACCTGTCTCATGGGGAGTATAATTAATCGGGAAATTATTGGTCCATGGCCCAAATGTTCACCCTACATACAGCTCACGGCCAACACTTAAATAAACAATTGTAAAATCATTAATGGAGTAGACAAACGGCCAACAAAACTCTCTATGGATAAAATATATGTTTGTTTGATGTCGGTTATATCAGGTTATATTAACTGAAACCCATGTCATGTTATATTAACTGAAACCCATGTCAGGTTATATTAACTGAAACCCATGTCAGGTTATATTAACTGAAACCCATGTCAGGTTATATTAACTGAAACCCATGTCAGGTTATATTAACTGAAACCCATGTCAGGTTATATTAACTGAAACCCATGTCAGGTTATATTAACTGAAACCCATGTCATGTTATATTAACTGAAACCCATGTCAGGTTATATTAACTGAAACCCATGTCAGGTTATATTAACTGAAACCCATGTCAGGTTATATTAACTGAAACCCATGTCAGGTTATATTAACTGAAACCCATGTCAGGTTATATTAACTGAAACCTGGGTCAGGCTATATTAACTGAAACCCATGTCAGGTTATATTAACTGAAACCCATGTCAGGTTATATTAACTGAAACCCATGTCAGGTTATATTAACTGAAACCAATGTCAGGTTATATTAACTGAAACCCGTGTCAGGTTATATTAACTGAAACCCATGTCAGGTTATATTAACTGAAACCCGTGTCAGGTTATATTAACTGAAACCCATGTCAGGTTATATTAACTGAAACCCATGTCAGGTTATATTAACTGAAACCCATGTCATGTTATATTAACTGAAACCCATGTCAGGTTATATTAACTAAAACCCATGTCAGGTTATATTAACTGAAACCCATGTCAGGTTATATTAACTGAAACCCATGTCAGGTTATATTAACTGAAACCCATGTCAGGTTATATTAACTGAAACCCATGTCAGGTTATATTAACTGAAACCCATGTCAGGTTATATTAACTGAAACCCATGTCAGGTTATATTAACTGAAACCCATGTCAGGTTATATTAACTGAAACCCATGTCAGGTTATATTAACTGAAACCCATGTCGGGTTATATTAACTGAAACCCATGTCAGGTTATATTAACTGAAACCATGTCAGGTTATATTAACTGAAACCCATGTCACGTTATATTAACTAAAACCCATGTCAGGTTATATTAACTGAAACCCATGTCAGATTATATTAACTGAAACCCATGTCAGTTTATATTAACTGAAACCCATGTCAGATTATATTAACTGAAACCCATGTCAGGTTATATTAACTGAAACCCATGTCAGGTTATATTAACTGAAACCCATGTCAGATTATATTAACTGAAACCCATGTCAGGTTATATTAACTGAAACCCATGTCAGGTTATATTAACTGAAACCCATGTCAGGTTATATTAACTGAAACCCATGTCAGGTTATATTAACTGAAACCCATGTCAGGTTATATTAACTGAAACCCATGTCAGGTTATATTAACTGAAACCCGTGTCAGGTTATATTAACTGAAACCCGTGTCAGGCTATATTAACTGAAACCCATGTCAGGTTATATTAACTGAAACCCATGTCAGGTTATATTAACTGAAACCCATGTCAGGTTATATTAACTGAAACCCATGTCAGGTTATATTAACTGAAACCCATGTCAGGTTATATTAACTGAAACCCGTGTCAGGTTATATTAACTAAAACCCATGTCAGGTTATATTAACTGAAACCCGTGTCAGGTTATATTAACTGAAACCTGTGTCAGGTTATATTAACTGAAACCCATGTCAGGTTATATTAACTGAAACCCATGTCAGGTTATATTAACTAAAACCCATGTCAGGTTATATTAACTGAAACCCATGTCAGGTTATATTAACTGAAACCTGTGTCAGGTTATATTAACTGAAACCCGTGTCATGTTATATTAACTGAAACCCATGTCACGTTATATTAACTAAAACCCATGTCAGGTTATATTAACTATAACCCATGTCAGGTTATATTAACTGAAACCCATGTCAGGCTATATTAACTGAAACCCATGTCAGGTTATATTAACTGAAACCCGTGTCAGGTTATATTAACTGAAACTCATGTCAGATTATATTAACTAAAACCCATGTCAGGTTATATTAACTGAAACCCATGTCAGGTTATAAGAGTACAGTGCAGTGGGCTTCCGATTTACGAACACCCACCGATATGAATGGGGTCTCATAAAGTTGAACATTATTTTTATTTTATTTATTATTATTAATTTTTTATGTGAATTAGCCTACCTAGGCACATCAAACAACACATTATGCTTTCATATTCTTCCTTCCCAGGCGGTAGTACTTCCCTGTTTGATAGCTACCTACTACCATTACCCAATGACTTATTTTTTACTTTTATTGACTTCATTTTGTCATTGTATTTCTTCTTTTCTCTTAAATTTATTGATTTTAGATGTATATTAGGACTTACCGTAGGCTATGATATAGTGGGATTATAAACATTGTTCTGTAATTACAGTATGCACACAGTATGTGTTTCGACTTAAGTACATTTACAACTTAGGAACGGAACTTGTACGTAACGCAGGGACTGCCTGTACTCTACTGTACTCTATTTATTGTTGTGGAATGTTGTTCTGTGGAGTCAAATATCCTTCTAAAGTACGGTACCTGACAGTAACATACAGTATACAGTATAATATTTGTTCATATTTTAGACAATTACTGTGATTAACTTTGTTTATGAATGCTGTTTAGGTTTTACTTATTCTTTCCTTATATAGTTGCCTGTACGGTACTGTATAAACTATTTAAATGGTTGAAAAATTTTCAGTTTAGCCAGTTTATAGTTTTATTAAAGAGAAGCAAATAAAATTTGGGGTAAACCATTATATGTTTTTTTAAGGCTTTGAGTACAGTACTTACAGTACAAATCTGGATTGTTTAAGTCAAGGAAAAATTTGAATTTACTAAATTCATAAGTTAAACCTCATATATTCCTGTATTAATGCTCACCACAGTACTTATTTGCCAATGAAAACAAGTCTTCATGAATTGGTCAAAGCTAATCAAATGTAACCAAACTTATGTAAGGATTGTTTAGTTTGGTACAGTAAATAATGAACTTACAAGGTAATTGATTCCAAGTTGGACAGGGAGTAAGACAAGTTTCTGTTTTGTCTCCAAGTACAGTGCATAATATTAAACATATACAGTACACTATAGTATACATATTGCAGATGATGATGCTCTTATCTCAGATGGCAAAGACTTGATACAAAACTGGTTACCAAATACTGTACCGTAGTATAAGTGGAGCAGGGTGAAAAATATGGCTGAAGAGTTAATGCTGTACACTATCTAATTACGAAAGTAATGGCTGCTGAAATACTGTACTATGTATGGTCAGGGTAGTTGTACAGTACTCTATGTATTAATATAGTGTAATATAAAACATGCCATAACAGTTTTCAGTTTTGCTCATGCTGATTGTTATTTCTACTTCATCTCCCTTTTGAGATAATACTTTATTGATGTCATGGATGGAAAAATAATATTATACCATGATAATTTATATACTTGTCATATATAATTTTAAGAGGTGAACAGTCTTCCTTTGGATAGAGTAGAAGATGTTTAGAGCAAAGATATGTTGTGACGAAAAGATGATTTCTAAATTTTCTTCTGGTAGTGAAAATGGTAAGAGCATAAGTGAACTTAGAAACATAGAGTACTGTACAATACTTAATAAACCAAAGCTTGAAGGTAAGTAGGAATATATATATATATATATATATATATATATATATATATATATATATATATATATATATATATATATATATATATATATATATATATATATATATATATATATATACACACACACACACACACACAATCAACACCTCAACCCGCCAGGATTCGAACCCACGGCCCACAAGCCTTTTACTGTGACCGGGGAACACTAAACGCTTATGAAATATATATATATATATATATATATATATATATATATATATATATATATATATATATATATATATATATATATATATATATATAGATATATATATTTCATACAGACTAGTCTGTATTCACCCCTGAAGATGTGAATTACACGAAAGCGCTTGGGAACTTCGTGTTTTCTTCTTTCCTGGTGGTTATCAGCATATATATATATATATATATATATTTTATGAAAATCCACAATGAAAACGTGGATAAGATAAATCTTGATAAAATCACACGGGAAAATGGAAACAACGGAGTACCTTAGCTTTCGTCTTTATTCAAGACATCTTCAGAGGCAACTGGATTACATGGACAGAGAGAGGCTTAAATATACAGGGTGACCTAAAAACATGAGGTCAGGTCAAAATGATGACATCCACTAATCCCCACACCAACACACACGTAGAGGAGCTTAAGAGAAGGGTGGTGACGTGACTAGTCAAGTCAGGTCAGAAAAAAGGGGACCCACAAAATAACTATCATACATCTAGATCAAAGGTTTTTAAAGCATTTTTAACCTTGGGCCACTGACAAATAAATTTATGTAACATATTATCAGTTTTGAACTGACCATCACTAAGGTTTATTGATTTTAATTCCTTAATCAAACTAGCTTCAACAAGAAGTCTTTCTGTGACACAAGATGATTTGAAAACTTCTAAGCTTTTTTCCCAAGCAATGGGGTGATTATTATTCCTAACATGAACGAACAAGGCACTGCTTTCAGTTCTAATATTATACTTATGTATAACATAAGTATAATATTAGAACTGCATCTGAAAGCAGTGCCTTGTTCGTTCATGTTAGGAATAATAATCACCCCATTGCTTGGGAAAAAAGCTTAGAAGTTTTCAAATCATCTTGTGTCACAGAAAGACTTCTTGTTGAAGCTAGTTTGATTAAGGAATTAAAATCAATAAACCTTAGTGATGGTCAGTTCAAAACTGATAATATGTTACATAAATTTATTTGTCAGTGGCCCAAGGTTAAAAATGCTTTAAAAACCTTTGATCTAGATGTATGATAGTTATTTTGTGGGTCCCCTTTTTTCTGACCTGACTTGACTAGTCACGTCACCACCCTTCTCTTAAGCTCCTCTACGTGTGTGTTGGTGTGGGGATTAGTGGATGTCATCATTTTGACCTGACCTCATGTTTTTAGGTCACCCTGTATATTTAAGCCTCTCTCTGTCCATGTAATCCAGTTGCCTCTGAAGATGTCTTGAATAAAGACGAAAGCTAAGTTACTCCGTTGTTTCCATTTTCCCGTGTGATTTTATCAAGATATATATATATATATATATATATATATATATATATATATATATGTGTATATATATATATATATCTTGATAATATCACACGGGAGAATGTAAACAACGGAGTACAAGATTTATCTTATCCACGTTTTCATTGTGGATTTACATAAAATATATATATATATATATATATATATATATATATATATATATATATATATATATATATATATATATATATATATATATATATATATACATACTGTATATATATCAATGTAAACCCTGAGATGGGGTGACTTAGGATGACCATGTTAATTCAATGGCTGTGCTTGTTAGAGCTTGACCAGACAGTCTGGGGATGGCTTCAGACGTCAATGAACTAAGGAAAAAAAATTGGGCAAAAATTTGTAGCAACAAAATTACTGTACTGTAACATATAAAGGTCAAAGGGGGAAGAGGAGTCAAGAGAGGGGAAAACTTTTCAAGAAAATTGTATAACATGAAACTAATATGCTATGTGGTTCTGTTAGCATCTCATTTATTAAGATTATGCATTAGGAGAGGCAGCCAAACAAATTTAATGGGGGCACCAGTGCCCAAGTTCTTGTTTTACCCCCTGAGCTGTAGATCACACCTTTTTCTTTTCATTATTAAGTTACTAGTACCATGCATAATCCATACTGTACTGTACAAGTTTTATATCATGCAATCTTGTAAATATGTATGAATAAAACTTTACAGCACAAGTATTTGGATTTTGCCTCCAAAGTCATTTTTGAGCTGTTTGAAGCCACTTAAGTTGAAAGCATTTTTCACATGCACTACAGTACCTCCATATCAAGTCACATTTTCAGGTACAGTCAGTTCTGCTATAACGCGATAGTTGTGTTCTTGTAAAACATCGTGTTATAGAAATTTGCGTAATAGAAATAACAGGGCTTATGGAGAAAATAGGGTTAGGTGCAGATTACTACTCGAAATCAAAAAAAATTTTGTAGTAGTTAGCCTAACTCAAAGCATAGCACAGTCGAAATAAATGTTACATTCATATCTAATAATGAAATCATACAGTAAATGTAACACTTTACCTTGAAAAAAATTAATATAACTTGATGAGGGAGAAGGGTGATTTTGAGGTAGATAACATCGAGCTTCTCTTCAAGGGTTATAGCCTTTCTTTTACGATCATCACTGGGAATGCGATCACCAGAACGCTTCTTGGAGATATTCTTCTTTACCAAATTCACAGTTAATACCACAAAATTGGAGAAATAGTAAGCAAAAATCTCGTTACAGCAAACAAAAATCTCGTTACAGCAAACAAGCGTTCGCGTTATACAAATATCTTTCCTCTATTCATAAATCGCGTTAGAGCCAATTCGCGTTGCCAAAACACGCGTTGTAGCAGAACTCACTGTACAATATATAGGATATATGAAGTTCCCCACATTGTTTAAAAATATTAAGATAAGTTTCTAATATTTTTCACTAGTTATATTACTCTGTACTCTGGTACTGTACTCTGGATTTAGATTATTGACTTCTGTTTATTACTTACACTTTAAATTGACACATAATGCTCACATATGAAAACTGCATAGGGCAACATTTTCATACCCAAAAAACTTTACTTGCTATAACTGATGCATAGTTTCTTTTTATTGTGCAGTACTGTACTGTATATGCTGGCAAAGGTTTCATATATATATATATATATATATATATATATATATATATATATATATATATATATATATATATATATATATATATATATATATATTTATATATATATTTATTTCTTTATTTATTTATTTATTTTATTTTTTATTTTTTTTTTTGGGGGGGGGGGGGTGCTCATTTCACTGCCATGGAATTGTTTTATTAATTGTAATTGGGTTAAAAATTGAAAATTCTTGAAATTTAAGCCACTTTTTTTTTTGTATAAGTTGAAAAAGTAGAAAAATGGCAAGTAACATCTCGATTTCAATTCACATTTTCCTTGTACAGGTATTATAGTGTTCATTGATATGTACTATATTTCCAAATAAAGAACAAAGCCTGTAGAATATTGTGGTATAAGGAAAAATAATATAACGCAAAAACTAATGTAATAATTAAAGGGCCGAGCAGCGCACCCTCCTCTCACTCTAATGGCCAGAGTGACACTGGCTTCATGCTGTGCTGCCATACACACAATAACCAAGACCGTCTTGGGAAAGGTAATAAGGCCCACACAAAGAAAACAACCTCTATCAAATGACGTCTAGAGTTCAGTAAGTTTCACTGAATAGTTTTGAGTTTATTTGAAAATACAGCCCATTGGACACCACGTTGGCGTAGCGTGGCTGAGCGTAAGTTTTTTCGCCTTTTATGTTCCGTCAAAGACGGACTACCAAGCCCTATAATGCCTGAAAAACAGTACAATAGCAGTGGTCCCTCGATTAACGAACACAATTGGTTCCACAGAGTCGGTTGTTAACCGAAAATTTTGCTAACTGAATCTATTATTTCAATGGGATATTGGATTCCAACTCACAGAAAAAGTACATACAAAGTACTTGATAAAATCACACGGGAAAAGGGAAACAACGGAGCACCTTAGCTTTTGTCTTTATTCAAGACATCTTCAGAGGCAACTCTCTCTGTCCATGTAATCCAGTTGCCTCTGAAGATGTCTTGAATAAAGACGAAAGCTAAGGTGCTCCGTTTCCCTTTTCCCATGTGATTTTATCAAGATTTATCTTATCCACGTTTTCATTGTGGATCTACATGAAATACAAAGTACTGCATACCAGTAATAGAATTAACAAAATATTAAATATAAACTAAATACAGTACTGTACAATAATAAATAAAAAACAAAGAATACTGTAATTTAACTTACTTTGAGACGTGTATGTCGTATTCACGGCAGCTGATTGTAGAGGCAGTTGATGATGACAGCCATATTCTTTACAGAGTGCATTGGTTTTAATGCCTTCTTCATGTTTCATAATAATTTTTGGACTGTATATTATCAGAATGACCAATAATTTTAATGTAAAAATGCAAAAATATTCAAGAGCACAACTTTCATGATATTTACTCCACTGGAAACGAATGTAAACATAAAACCAATTACTGAATTGGCGGACTCGCCGATCAGCTGATGCGCACAACAAAGCGTGTTTCTCGTAAGTCTGTCGTTAATCGAAGTTTTGTTCTTTAATGGAACTGAAAATCGTTATGGGAGCTAATTCGTTAATCAAAATTTTGATAATTGAACCATTCGTTAATCGAGGGACCACTGTACTAGTATTAAGGTTTCACTATTTATTTGTGTTACACCCCTTGTGTAATACTGTACTGTAGAGCCATTGTGATGCCTGCAAGTGACACAAGATATTACTAAAACCAGTTCTTTATGCTCATTAAAAGTCATGTACATACAGTAACTATTTTATATCTTGTTTGCTTTATAGCGGTTGTGTTATCTCTGATACATTACATTCTGCTAAATACAATACAGTAATACTACATTTTTTTTTTCCGTCGAGACTCACGTGGCCTTTTCGTCTTAACAGATGTCACCGGCAACTTTTATATATACGACCCTTATATGTCTTCTTGTTCCTGAAACTTGTCCTATTGGCCTCAAATTATAAAAGAGTTCCAGAGAGTACTAGAAGAAATTATTCAGTACTGTACAATGAGCTGGAAGTTTGTTTGCATGTGCCAGTGAAGAAGTTGAAAAAGGTAAATTGAGACAAGCTCCTAAAAAAGTGTGTCATCTCCAAGAGCACATTTCATGTATACTGTATTCCCCAAGTTACTTATGTCCAACTTAAACTTCGCTGATACGAACAAGGTCCCATAAAGTTATTCTTTAAATTTACTTCATTTGGGGGGGAATTAGCCAGCCCAGGCACATTATACAACATATTATGCTTCCAATATCTTCCCCAGGCGGTAGTACCTCTCTGATAGCTGCCTACTACCTTTACCTGGTGATTTTTTTTTTTTTTTTTTTTTTTTACTGTATTTTGTCATTCTATTTCTTCTTTTCTATTAAATTAAGTGATCTTACATGTACTGTATATAAGGACTATGATACTGTGGGATTTTAATCTTTGTTCTGTAAGTACGGTATACATATCCATAGGAATGGAACTCATACTTAACCCGGGGATTGCCTGGACTGTACAGTACACCATATTGTGATATACTGCACAGATGTTCCTTTACCTATGAATGAGTTACGTTTCTGAGGCTTGTTCATAAGTCTGTCTTTACACTTGTAGATACTGTACATACTGTATTGTAGAAAATAAAAAAATAAAGGATGCACAGTACAGCTTTACCCCAATAATAAAGACAGCATATTACTTTACACTATATACAGTACAGTATTACCTGCCTTATTAATTTTGTAGGCAATACAGTACAATACAGTCATTAATGTATGTATGGGTTTATACAGTATGGGCTGCAATACAGTACAGTATAGGTGTACAGTACTGTAGTCATAAATCAAGGTACTGTACAGGTACAGTACTTGTAAGGTTCTGGGAAAAGATTTCAAGAATCATAATAAGTAAAACACCTTTTCTACTGTAAGTATGAATGAAATGTTATAAATAAGCCCATGCAAGAAAATATTTACTTTTACCCAAAATGTAACTTGTGGAGATGTTAAACTATACAGTATACAGTAGAACGTCGATACAACACGAGATACGGTCCAAGAGAGGTCGCTTTAAACCGATTTCGCACTAAATCGAAGTGGTTTCAATGGGATAATTTAGTTTGGTACTTGAGAGAAACACAAAATTTAAAAGACTGAGAGTCTACCCAGATGCACCTCAGCCCATCTAGAATAAACAAAACATTGTTTTTTGTAGTATTATGTTAAAACAAACACTCATAAATCAACACAGCTAAAGTTAAGGGATGTGAAATGGTCTGTTTACTGGCTGGGAATATGAGGGGGGTGGGGGGGTAAGAGTAACTTCAAGTTTTTCTCTTTAAAATGTCACTGAACTGACATGGGAGAATATAATTAACATTGCTGGAATTCTTATAAGGTAGTGATTAATTTGAATATATACGCTATAGTTCACATTAGACATACAAATTTTAGTTCTAATTAATTTTATTACAAAGGGCTAAATTTTTTATCTCTTGAGCAAACTATATGACGTTTATATTCAAATTATTCGCTGTCTTGCAAGGATTCCAGCAATGCAAATTATACTGTATAACAGATGAAGATGTGTTGTTATTACTTGCTCCCTTGCTTAGATTTGTTGATGGCTGTTAGCCTCCTAGCTGATTTACTATTGACATTTGAATACACTACTGTACAGTACTTCTATGCACTGTACACTGAAATCTAAATTTGAATGTACAGTATTGTGGAGTCTTCATTTCTTAAGTCTATTTATGTAGGAGAGATTGAGGCACAGTCTTCTAAATCCCATGTTTATTTGCTGCTCCCTTTACACTGAGTCTCCATATAAATCCGTCTACATACAGTGGTTCCTCGGTTAACGAAATTTCGGTTAACGAATTACCTTCTATAAGAATCTTCAATTCAGTTAACGAAAAAACATTTTTATTAATGAAACCCTTACGAAAATCACATTTGCTTTGAACATCAGCTGATAAGCTGAGGAGGTTTTCAGCCAATTCAGTGATCTCTTCTATGTTTACATTCAATCTAATCACTATCTTATAAGAATTCCAGCAATGCAAATTAAATTCACATCGGTTACTTCTATTAAATTTTATAAGTAAAACACAAAAACTCAATCTAAAGGACATAAATTAACAATTAAATACGGTTGAGTCTGGATTTACGTGGTTTTTGTTTATGCGTTTGGTCATTTCACGCGGTGCCTTGCCAGAATGAAATGCTTTAATTACGAGGTAAATTTGGTCATTTACGCGGGTGAAGTATAATTTGTTTATGTGCTGAAGATATTTGTTTTAGCTCATAAAATTCTTAAAAATTACCCGGCCAGAATATAATTTACATTGCTGGAATTCTTATAGGATTGTGATTATTTTAAATATAAACATCATGGAATTTGCATTAGACATACAAATTTTAGATCTAATGTAAGAATTTTGATTAGAAAGAGCCAAAATTTTATCTTTTGTGCAAAATTTATGACCTTTATCAAAATATTCCTAGTCTTGCAAGGAATCCAGCAATGTCAATTATATTATTCTAACTTTAGTCTGAGGTATTATTTATTACTAAAAATGTAAGCCTTCTGTTTTCACCCAAACATTTCTCAAAGAGGCAGGAGCCAGCGAGCATGGGAAGAGGGGGGGGGGGGGAGTTGAGTTCATTATTTGAATGGACATTAACTGGTGACTGTATTTCTCTTAAATATTAATTGTGTGTGCATACCATCATAAAATTGAGATGTTATTTTTACTACAACTTAGATATTGTGTCGGAAAAAGTGGAGTTTGGGGGTCGGCCCAGTCTCTGTTTCAATTAATCCCATGTGTTTGTTATTTCATTTAAGCGTTTCTCGTTTTACGCGGTACTCCGCGGGTTCAATTGACTGCGTAAATGAAGACCCAACTGTACTTCACACCACAGGCGCCAACTGTCAAACATGTCACTGTCACCCCTCCCTCCCTTCCCCCCCCCCCCCCCCACCTTCCTGAGAAACATTTGGGCAAAAAGACTAGGTTTACTGATTTAAAAATAAATAATACCTCAGACTAAAGTTAGGATAATATAATTTGCATTGCTGAAATCCTTGCAAGACAGGTAATAATTTGAATATAAACGTCATATATTTTGCACAAAAGATAAAATTTTTGCTCTAATAAAATTCTTAAATTAGATCTAAAATTTGTTTGTCTAATGCAAATTTTAGCTTGTTTATATTCAAATTAATCACTATCTTATAAGAATCCCAGCAATGTAATTTATATTCTGGCTTTACTTTGCATATACTTATATACTGTACTTTTCTGTGAGCTGGAACCATTTACCCAATATCCCATTGAAACAATGGTTTCAGTTAACAAAATTTTCGATTAACGAACGAAGTTCTGGAACGAATTGTGTTCGTTAACCGAGGGACCACTGTATAAATAATCAACATTTAAAGTAAATATATACAGTTGTTGCTGTAATAATATAAATTATTCCTTTATACAATTATTTGTACAGTAATATATAACACTATCCCTCCTTTTAAAACCAAAAATGTCAAACTTAATCAAATGGAAACATATCCTAAAAAATATAAACTAAACTATCATCTAATAAGGAATGTTAACAAAATAAAGCACAGCAATACAGTCATGTGCCGGTTAACGTCCAACCGAACAACGTCCGATAGCATATACGTCCGTGCCCCCCCCCCAAAAAAAAAAACACACACACACAACACAACACTTCCTCTGCTGGGCCACCACTCCACGATCCCTTGACGGAAACACGATGATCCTCCCCATACTGGCCAAATATTATGTGTTAAAGGAATATCCTTCCTTCCTTAAGCATTTGCCTCCAGGTGTGATGTTAACCTACATCTATTGAGGATAAAATCTTTCACCCACAAATTGACAATAACACATTTGCTGTAATCAGACATACCTAGTTGCCTCAACAATTGGAACCCCAGTTGCAATTTAAAATTCTGTGGCATTACTAAGGAATAACAAAGTCTCTGGTGCGCTGTACTCTAAGATTAAGAGAAAACGGAGGAGTCAGGCATCCTGAAGTGAAAGAAAACAGACTCCTATGACAGGGCAACGAAATATAAAGAGACATGTTTTGTGGACTACCCACTGTACAGTATTGAGCGTATCCTTTTCATCACTTTGTAATAAACCTCGTCATGCCTATGTGTGTTTCTAATAATTACCATAACATTATATATTTAGCGGTTGTACAAACACAAGGCCTCACACATGCCACTCAGACTGACAGACTTGACAAGTTTTACCGACCATAAAGACAGTTGAAGCTTTAAACATCACTCGCAATGGATCTTGAATATTCCAACTGTAATCAGACATACCTAAGTTGCTTCAACAATTGCAACCCCAGTTGCAATATCAAATTCTGTCACTACTAAGGAATAACAAAGCCACTGGTGCACTCTAAGATTAAGAGAAAACGGACGACTCAGGCGTCCTGAAGTGAGAGAAAACGGACTCCTATGACGGGGCACTCGAATAAACATACACATAGCTGTATAATGCAATTTTATGCAATATTAACTCCTAAATTGGTTAATTCGGACAATCTGCTAAAACGGACACCCCCCCCCCCCCTATTAGTCCGTTTTAACGAGGGTCGACTGCACATGTTTTGTGGACTACCCACTGTACAGTATTGAGCGTATCCTTTTCATCACTTTGTAATAAACCTAGCCATGCCTATGTGTGTGTATGGTATTTACCATAACATTATATATATATTTAGTGGGTCTAAATGGTCGTAAAATGGGAAACTTGGGGTTGGGTGCCTGGAACCAATTAGAATATATCCGATAGGTTTCTGTATTTTCGGACAACGTCCATTTCGGTTAAAGTCACGTTTCCAAGAACATATCTAGGACGTTAACCGGCGCATGACTGTATAGGAAACTTCAGTAATTGTAGCAAGTTACAATATAGTACTGTATATTATATTTAGAAGATACAAAAATAAAATACAAGAATATTCAAGTTGTATAGTCATTTAGGTATCTAGGAGGGTTTCTTTGCTGTTCTAGATATCTCCTGGAAGCAGCTAGTTGCTCATTGGGAGAAGGTACAGTTTTATTAGGCGAACTTTGGAATTGCCCCAAAACTTCTGAAACTGTAAGACTTGCATTTTCGTTTTCACTTATTTGAGGCTCTACTTCATTCATTATAGGATACATAACTGGAAGTACATTAGGAATAGGATTTGAATATGAATTATTGGTTTCATTATTTTAATTTTCATCTACCGGTACTAAAGCCTCCTCAGGGACTATGTCCTCATTTACTCTTTGAGGACACTTCAGCAATTGGTCTATGTGTCTTTTCCCTACATAGCCATTATAAACTTTCACTAAGTAATGCCTTTCTCCAAGCACTTTCTCCACTTTACCTTGCACCCATATTTTTTTTCCTCTATATTTTCTCACTAGCACTGAATCACTCAATTTCAACACACGACAGCCACTTGAAACAGTTCGGTTCGCCATGGACTCTTGTTCTACTTCCACTTTCTTCATAAAAAATGGAAATATTACCGGGTAAATCCAAACGAGTGCGCAGTTTCCTTCCCATCAGCAGCATAGAAGGGGCGATTCCTGTTGTAGAATGTGGAGTGATGTGATAGGAAAGCAGGTATCTTTGTAGGACAGTCTCAGTATCTTGCTTTATTACTCTTTTGAAGTGAATTGCGGTCCATTATCTATGACTAGAATCTCAGGTAATCCGTGTCTACTGAAAACCTCGTGGAGAATCTTTACCGTAGCCTCGGCCGTAGTGCTCTTCATTTGAACTACTTCAGGATACTTACTGTAAGCATCGACAAGTGCAGAGTACATCTTTCCCGAGACTGGACCTGCAAAATCAGCATGAAGTCTTGACCAAGGTTTGGATGGAAAAGTCCTCGGATGAATTTGTGCAGTAGGTGGATCTGCCCTCATGGATTGACATACTTGACATGAAGAAACGACTCCTTTAATTTGCTTGTCCAGATTGGGCCACCATATATAGGACCTTGCCAATCCCTTCATTTTTATCATACCTAGGTGTGTCTCATGTAGTTCTTGAAGTATGTCCCTTTGCAGTGCAGTGGGAATTATAACACGAAGTCCCCATAGAACACCCCTTGTTCAATGCGATTTCATCTCAACGCTGTAGGAAAGGTTGTAAACTTGGATCACACTCATCAGTACTTGGCCATCCACACTGAACATATTTCAGAACTTGGGATAATATTGGATCTACTGCAGTTTTCTTCTTGATCAATTGATGTGTAACAGTTGTGAGGATGTCTGTTTCAAAGAAGTAGCAATTTACAACCTCACTGTCACGGTTCAATTTTATAGCCTGAGGGACTCTTGACAAGCTATCTGCATCAACATAAGCAGCCGTGTTCCTGTATTCTATCTTGTAGTTGTATGAAGCCAATTTAAGTGCCCAGCTTTGCAGTCTGGCAGATGCATGTGGTGGAACAGGTTTCTCTGGGCTGAACGAGGAAACCAATGGGCGGTGATCTGTAATCAACGTGAACTGCCGGCCGTAAAGGAACTATCGGAATTTCTGAACACCATATGCAATGCTTAGGGCTTCTTTATCTCACTGAGAATAGTTTTTTCTGAGCACCTGTTAATGTACATGAGGCAAAAGCACCTGGTCGGTAACCCCCATCAATAACGTGTGACAATCCAATACCATATGAAGAAGCATCACATGAAAGAAACAATGGTAAAGAGTCATCATAGTGTACAAGAGTATCTGAATGTAGCAGTAACATATTTGCCTTAGAGAAAGTTTCATCCTCTACTTTGGTCCAAACCCATTGAACACCCTTCTTTATCAATCTATTCAGGGGAGCAAGTACTGTACAGTGGAGTGATTCTTCAGAAATCTGGAATAAAACATTATCAGGCCTAGGAAGGATTTTAAGGCTGCTATATCTTTAGGGGGTGGAGCTTGACTTATGGCAAGGAGTTTATCTTCTGTGGGATGAAGGCCCTCACCATCTATTATATGACCAAGATATGACAGAAATTTGCATTTGTTCTTATTTAATCTGAAACTTGACTCTTGCAACCTTTGCAGAACTTTACACAATGTATCTAGGTGACCCTTCTTGTCTTTTCCTGCAATGAGGATATCATCTAAGTAACATATAACCTTTGGAATGTCAGAAAGCATATTATCCATTATTCCCTGAAAAATTGCAGGGCCAGAGTGAGTACCAAAAAGCAATCTCTTAAACACAAAAAGTCCAATGTGAGTATTGCTAGTGAGATACTTAATAGATTCAATCGCAATAGGGATTTGGTGGTATGCTTGCGACTTGTCCAGCACACTAAAAACTGAACAATTTCTCAAAACAATGTAAATCTTCAACCTTTGGAATAGGGTACCAGTCTCTTCGTAGGCGTGGGTTCGTATCCCACCGCTGCCACCTATATGAATCGGCTGGATTGTCCAATTAACCAGGCCGTTCACATATATTTATTATTTGCGTTTAAGTAACGAAACCCAAACTAGTTCCTTGTTTTATTATAAAAGGATTGTATCTATAATTCCTGAGTGTAGATCGACCGTAAGTTCCACTGTATATGAGTGAATGAGAAAGGGACGGCGTTTATGTAATATAAACGTTAGGTCACGTCCTTACGATATACGTTGCTGTGAGTGACTACTGAGTTAGGGCCTCGCAGTGCGGGCTTACATATATGCTGATGATGGGCCTCTACACTTTTTTTTTTTTTTTTTTTTTTTTTTTTTTTTTTTTTTTTTTTTACAAAGTAAAATTAGCCCACCCGGGCACAGGTCACTGACCCACATCAGGGCCCGGGGGGGCGATAATGTAATAATAATTATAATAATTCATAGTAAATAAAATTTATAATAAAAAGTAAAATAAAATATTAATGGTAATAATAATAACAACAACACTGTGATAATAATAAATAGAAAGAAATGCAAGAATGAAAAAAAAAATCAACAGTGAGAAACGCTATAGTATGTATGTTGTTTTGTCATGTAATAGATCAGCAACCTGGGACTTGGTCACAATTTTTGTGATGCCATATGGCAGCAGGGTCTACCATTAGACAACACATTATGCTGCCAATATCTTCCCAGGCAGTAGTACCTCCCTGTTTGGTAGCTGCCTACTACCTACCACCTCTCACGTGTACAACTCCTGTCTTACTCATAGACAGTGGAAAGTTACAGGGTGGTGAATCTGAATATCATATCAGATGTATTGACCCATTTATATAATATGTTCTGTTGATGAGACAGGGGCCCATTACATCAGCACATTTGTTGAAAGTCACAGTAAAATCACCACACACTCTTGACTTTATCTGAATCTCTTTTATTCACAGACACAATGGGAGCAGCACCAACTGGAGCACATGAAACTCTCTCAATTACTCCATCACTTTCCATTTTCAGTAACTCATTTTGTACTCTGGACTGAAAGGCATACGGAACTGGTCTAGCTTTGTGAAATTTTGAATTTTCTGAAACAGTGAGTTCAACTTCTGGACCATTATAGCATCCTAGCTCATCTTTAAACAATTCACTGTAGTTTTTTAGGATAGTGGAAACATCTGGAACATTTTTTGAGGCATGAAGATGATTTACAAAAAACACATATTTCCAATCAGGTACCAGTTTGAACAAACAGTTCCTTCCTAGCAAAGCACATGAACCTTTTGGAGCAATCACTAATGGAAGTTTAAACTGCTTCCCTTTGTACTTAATTTCCACTTCTATTTCACCAAATGGTTTAAGGTTTTCACCAGTAAAAATGAGGAGATGTACATTGGATGGCTTTAATTGTTATCTAGAAAAATATTTCTCATACAAGTCTTTAGGGGCAATAGAAATGGCACAACCTGTATCTAACTGCATAGTAACATCATTCTTTTCAAGCCTCAAAGAAACATTAATGGGAGCATTTGCAGTAGTACTGGCATGTACAGAATTCACAGTATGTATTTGCTCTTGAAGTTGTAGAACATCTTGTACTTCATTGTCTTCAACCCTTACGATGTGAATACTGTATTCTTCCTGTTACATGCTGCAGCAATGTGTCCCTTTGTGTTGCACTTGTTACACACACACAGTCGCAGAACCGGCAATTTCCTCTCTGATGCCCGGGTTTAGCGCAAGAGAAGCACTTGTATATGTGTAGAAAGCTTGACCTGAAAAATTTCCTTCCCTAGCAGTGGAGTGGTTATACTGTTTGGGCATGGCCCTTACCTTGTGCACTGGCTGTGGTGACTTTCTTGAACGCTGGACTTGATGCACCGAAAATTCTTTATCACTATCTGCAGCTTGAACTTGGTGAACAGACGCATTTTGATTCTGGAACTGCTGCGTCTCAACGGCAGCAACCTCATGAGCTTGGGCTGTTTGCAGACATTCTTCAAAAGATCTTGGCAGTAGTCAGCTTCTTTTGGGTTTCAGCACTGTGGATCCCACTTACAAACTGATCCCTCAATGCTCTGGTGTGGAACTGGCCAAAATCACATGTTGCAGCCATGTGTCTCAGCCTAGCACTTTAATCTGCATTGGACTCATTTGCTTCCTGAATGCATCTGTGGAATTTAAAAGTTTCAGCAATGTGAAGTCTTATGGTCTCCTGAATATTTTGCATTTTTACATTTTACATTCTACATATACACCTCAAAGTAAGTGTACAGTACTGTACTGCATTTTGTTTATACTTTGTATGTACTTTTTTGTGAGTTGGAACCAATTACCCAATATTCCATTGAAATAATAGATTCGGTTAACGAAATTTTCGGTTAACAAACGACACTGGAACGAATTGTGTTCGTTAACCGAGGGACCACTGTATATTATATACAGGGTCTCATCAAATCAACATTCCACAAATCATTCCATTGAGATATTTGTTTTAATATTGTTTTACTTTGATTCCTTAATATGTTTAGTATTGAGTATATCTTACTCTTAAATGTAAACAAACAAGGCTGACACACTGTGCAAAACCTGATGAGCCCCTGTAAATGCACTAGTGAAGGGGACTGGACGGTATTTGTTGTCCCATATGTTATGCTTAGCTAGAATTTAATAATTCTGCCAGTATTCACACATATTTTATAACAAACTGCCTTAATCATTAATTTTAAACAATCATAAAAAATTACAACTTCCATCTCCTGCTCTTGGCAGCTTTTCTCAACTCTTTTTCAAAAGATTCCAAGTACAGTACAGTACTTTACAATACATTAAAGTACATTCTTTTGATAGATGATAACATTTGAAAACTCTTCCTTCAAGAAACATGTTCAGTTGGGTCTTCATTTACGCGGTCAATTGAACCCGCGTAAAACGAGAAACGCGTAAATGAAATAACAGAACATATGGGATTAATTGAAATAGAGACTGGGACGACCCCAAACTCCACTTTTTCAGACACAATGCCTACGTTGTAGTAAAAATAGTATCTTAGCTTTATGATGGTATGCACACACACATAATATAGAAGAGAAATATCATACTGTACCAGGTAAAAGAAAAATCAAAGTTTAACACTTCAGTCAGGTTAGAAAAAATCAAGGTTTAACACTTACGTAAGGTTAGGTTAGAAAAAATCAAGGTTTAACACTTATGTTAGGTTAGAAAAAAATCAAGGTTTAATACTTATGTCAGGTTAGGTTAGAAAAAATCAAGGTCTAACACTTACAATAGGTTAGGTAAAATCAAGGTTAGGTTAGGTTTAACACGTTAGTAGAAGAGATGGGTCGGTGTACGGGATTGGCGGCTGGTTCCGAGGCAGGGGGCTGATTACTGGTGAATTACCATCACTATCCACCACAGTTGGCAGGGCCTCCCTTACAAATCCCTCAAAGTCACCATCACTGTCACTATCACTTTTTTGGGCTGCCTGTGGTGGGTTGCGGGCGAAGAAGTCCATGATGTTACGCTGAGGGCTAGTGTTGACGTTGTCATGATACACCTTGATGTACGGCTCCATAGTGTGCAACAGCTGGTTATTGAAGATTTCATAACGGTTATTGTCAGTGTCGTTGGAAAGGATGAGCTTCAGTTTCTCTGCATACTCGATGGCATCCTTAACATTACCATGCGTTAACTTGTGTTCTTCTCGGGATGACGCACCACCTGCCTCTTCACTGACGTCATCGTCTTCTAACATCTCGTCGGCAGTCACCTCAGGATCCCTTATCACCTCTATAATGTCGTCGTTGGTGGTCTTGGAGAAGCCTGCAGCTGTAACACTGCGCAGCTTCTCTTGCAAGGTCCACTGCCACTGCAACAGACTGAACCTCACCAGTCACAGGTTGACTCTGCCTCCCACGTGGGATACCTTGCAACACATGCCGCCCTGCGTGACGAATCATTGTTACAGACAGCTGATCCCATGCCTCCACCAAGAAGTCAACAGCTTTCTTGACGTTAAATTTCTTCCAAAACTGTTTGACGCGAACTTCTTGATCCGCCAACTCTTGTTCCTCGTCCTTTTGCTATCGGTGTCACCCAGGTTACGCAACTCATCCTTGGTGTTGGTACAGTCGTTCAGAAGCATAAACTTCTTTGTAGAGAATGCAGCCTTCACATTACAAATTAATTCTTGATCCATGGGCTGGATTAACAACGTAGTGTTGGGAGGAAGGAAGACCACTTTTACGTTGGGGTGACGATCCAACAGTAGGGGCGAGTGTCCTGGTGTGTTGTCAAGGAGCAAAAAATGTTGAATGGAACATTCTGTTGCTCGCAGAATTTCTTGACGTCGGGAACGAAACAGTAGTCAAGCCAGGAGAGGGACAGAGCAGAGAACATCCACGCCTTACGTGCGGTTAGCCAGTGGACATTTAGCTTGTTCATGTCCATGTTCTTGTAGGCGTGCGGCTTGCAGGCTGTGTGAATTACCAATAACTTGAGTTTACAGGTACTGGAGGCATTGGTGGTAAACAAAACGGTGATGCCCTCCTTCTGCAACTTCCGGCCCTGACACTTGCTGGCAGACTTGACATCGAAGGTCTTGGAAGGTAGCTTTTTCCAAAACAGACCGGATTCATCCATGTTGAACACCTGGTCGTTGGTGTACTGTCCTTCCTCCATAACGTCACGTAAGAACGGAGGAAAATCACTAGCCGCAACACGGTCAGCACTCAATCCTTCACCACCAATGTTAATGTTGGTGATCTTGTTCCTCTTCTTAAACCCTTGCAGCCACCTAGAGGAAGCATTGAAGGGTTTGGGCTCTGCAATTCCCATTTTACATGCCACTGCTACGTACAGTTCACGTGCGTACTCTTGAACCGACCGTGTGTCCACCGCCGTGTTCCGTCGTGCTTGACGAATCAAGTAGCTCACAAGTAAATTCTCCGTCTTGAGAAGCACCTTGTTCTGGTAATACTTGATCATTGAAGCACCTGCAGACTTTGTGATGTTCATGTGTTCATTTATCTTGGCTGCATCCTTCTTGATCGTCCGGATCGTAGATTCGTTAACACCAAGCTGGCGAGCGAGATCAACCTGTCTTGTTCCTTTTTCTAACTCTTGTATTATCTTGTACTTCACCTCATAACTTATGGCACGTCTTCTCTTCTTTGGCTTAGGGCGGCTGGGTCCAGGTAATGCAAGATTTTTCTGTGGTAGTGGGGGTCCAGTGGAAGCCATTCTTAAGAGATTAGCTAGATTATCCGAACAATGGCACACAGTATACACGGGGTGACTGGGAGGATTGTAACTGACGCGGCTAGGTCAAGCGGCTTCATCCCTCCCACGGCAGGGCACGACATATTACATTAAACCAATCACAGCTAGCGGCTGAGGGAGGTAAGAGTGCATGGCCCAATCACAGTCCGATACGTCATATGACGTCACCGTAAACGCAACAGAGACATACACTGCGGAACCTACTCACACCGCTTACCCAACATGGCGGGAGGTTTGAATCCAAAAATGGCAAGGCGCGGCAGGACCGCCAGCTGCTCTCCGCGTAAATCAAGCATCCCAGTTCTGGCAAGGCACCGCGTAAACGAAAACCGCGTAAATCCAGACTCAACTGTACAGTAAAAGAATGTGAACTACTGTATCTCCGATGACCATACATTGACACTAAACTTCTCAACTTGCTCAACTTGATTATTCTGCATCAGTGCTTCCATTTATTCCTGAAAAAAGAAACTCAGAATCAATTTCTCTGCTGGTACTACCACTCGTTATAATGGTATTTAGATATACTGTACGTGTAAGAGAGTGCCATAAATTTTTACATTCAAAATTGGAAATGATAAAACAAATACTGTATGTATATGGTAATTGTTACCAAGTGGACCACGACCGACATACTTTATAGTACAGAACCATACTGCATATGAAACATGTCATTCACTCTGCTGACTTTAAGATACTGTATATCAATTCCATAGTAATAAAAATTGAAGAGTGGCCTCTGCTCACTTTTTACCTTCGTAAGCTCCATTCTCAAAGTAAAGTCTAGTCTTGAAATTTATCCTTTAAACTGTTCATTGATTATCTTTCAATTTATTTGTTAATTATAAATACGTACATTAATGGCAAGTGAACAGTTTTAACTTCATAAGGCAGAAATCAATATTTTCTTTGAATTGTCAGTTCTTATTTATGTGGGTGCGCCTGTGGAGAGGGTAAGGCAACAACACAATTCTCGAGTGGAATTCCAAATATATCCAATAAGATTATGAGTTGGGCACACACCTCTAGCCTTTGATTTTTGTTTTAACTAATCTGATCAACTAGGGATGGCTAAGATTGGGCTGGTCGCACAGTTCAGAATTAGAAAAAAAAAGAAGCTAAAGGCTACACATAGAATAATTTATTAACAACTGTGTATTCTTTTGTGGAAGATCAGTCATTTTCACTGACCTCATTACAAATTGTTAAATGTCATGTAGACTCACTAAAAGATTATTCTGCACCTTTATGGGGTTATACAATATGACACACTGGACCGAGAAAACTGATAACACCCATCATGGGTACGGCCGCAGTGATCGTTGCAGATGGTTTCAGAGCCAAGGGTGCAGAAATTTTTTTTAGTGAGTGTACAGTACTTACACATGAGTATACTATGTTTTAAAAAGTAATTGTGCTCATCTTTCCAGGTATGTCTAAGTGGATGTAATGAGTGCAAGAGAAACCAGTGTACAGAATGAAACCACCACTTCCAGCCACAATGTGACAGACATTACTCAAGCTGTTGCTGGGGTGAGTGTACTTTGAACATCGTACCCTCAGCACGACTCTTGTGTTGTGGCATAATGTTACTTAAATGTTTCCTGTATTGTAATTAGTTTAATAATGAAGTTTTATTGGTTTCAGGGAATTGCCCCCGGCAGTAGCAGCATCAGCAGTGGTGGTGGAGGCGGTACAGAGTCTCAACTAGTGCAGCAGCTAATGAGTCCTGTGAAGAGTAGTGGCAATATGGGGTCAGGTGAAGGGGAGCTAGTGAGGCTCACTGATCCCCGCAGTCTTCACTCCTACACACCTCACACCTCTCCTGTGCCTTCTACCCATGGAACAACTCCTGTACTTGCTGATGTCACTCCAAACACCACTCCATCATCCTCTCCCAGAAGACCACCACCATCCATTTTGTCACAGCCTCCTGCCAAACGTATTAAAGTTGAAGAAAAGCCTACTGATTTGTTAGAATTAAGGAAGGTCATAGTAGATTGGAAAAAGGCAAAATTAGAGAGTGTAAAGGAAAAATTTAATGACCATTTGGTAGAACTTTTCTTTTTAGAAAGAGATGGCAATATGATGGACTATCAGTCATGGAGTAGAAGACCCACTCCAGAATTCCTCCAGTTCATTCGTCAACACAAACTCGAAGGGGATGAATCTTTAGAGGCTAAGTTCGTTATTCCCAACCCCTTACACTTAACCTCAGGTGTCCAAATAAAAATGGAAAATCCCTCAGGATCCCAGTCACCATTGAAAGGTGGCTTAGGTGCTCATGCCAGGACTTCCTCATCACCTGTCAAACCTGGGAAGGGTTTGGCAAATCCAGGAATGGGAGGACGTCAAAAAACACCCTCTACAAGTGAGAATGTTCAGGCTACCACACAGCAGGACCAGATGGTGGAGAAGGCAAGACAGGAGGCGTATGTCATGCAACGAATAGCTTCATTGAGAAAGGAGGGACTGTGGGCAGAAAAAAGATTACCAAAAGTGCAAGAACCACCTAGAGCTAAAGCCCATTGGGACTACTTGTTGGAAGAGATGGTGTGGCTTAGTGCAGATTTTGCTCAAGAACGGAAATGGAAGAAAGCAGCTGCCAAGAAATGTGCTCGTATGGTTCAGAAATATTTCCAGGACAAAGCTTTGCAAGCACAAAAGGCTGAAAAGGAACAAGAAATGAGAACTAGGAAGATAGCTGCATTTGTTGCTAAGGAAATTAGAACATTTTGGGGAAATGTAGAAAAATTAGTTGAATACAAAGTGACAACAAAGCTGGATGAGAAAAAGAAGAAAGCTCTTGACCAACAGCTGAGTTTCATTGTAGATCAAACAGAGAAGTACTCATCATGGCTAGCTGAAAGCATGAACAAGCCAGTAGATTCTACTGCAGCATCTACACGTTCCAACACCCCTTGCCGTGACAGCCGGATGTCAGATGGTGAGTACCGTCATTGGTTATTCAAACTTTAAAGTAATTCTTCTTTGCCACCAGTACAGGTAGTTCTGCTATAACGCGATAATTGTGTTCTTGTAAAATATCGTGTTATAGAAAATCGCGTAATAGAAATAACAGGGCTTATGGAGAAAATAGGGTTAGCTGCAGATTACTCGAAATCGAAAAAATTTAGTAGTTAGCCTAACACAAAGGATAGCACAGTCTAAATAAATGTTACATTCATATCTAATAATGAAATCATACAGTAAATGTAACACTTTACTTGATGGGGGAGAAGGGTGATTTTGAGGTTGATAAAATCGAGCTTCTCTTCAAGTGTTATATCCTTTCTTTTATGATCATCACCGGGAATTCTATCACCAGAACGCTTCTTGTTGATATTCTTCTTTACTATATTCACAGTTAATACCACAAAATTTGAGAAATAGTAAGCAAAAATCGCGTTATAGCAAACAAGCGTTCGCGTTATACAAATATCGTTCCTAATTCATAAATCGCGTTAGAGCAAATTCGCGTTATCAAAACACGCGTTATAGCAGAACTCACTGTAGTCTTAAACTTACACAGTAGATCATCATTTTATGTTTTAGCTACTTGTAATTTTATGAAATAATGTAAACAATTTACACCTCTGGGTGCTGGGTTATTACTGTGTCCAACACAGTTGGCAGTCAGGCATAAATTGTTTACTTACATTAATTTACGTACAGTGGAGTCTGCATTTACGCGGTCAATTGAACCCGTGGAGGCCCGCGTAAAACGAGAAATGCTTAAATGAAATAACAG
Source organism: Homarus gammarus (assembly GCA_958450375.1). Classification (NCBI taxonomy): domain Eukaryota; kingdom Metazoa; phylum Arthropoda; class Malacostraca; order Decapoda; family Nephropidae; genus Homarus; species Homarus gammarus. The sequence continues at coordinate 1,349,568 of CAUDMG010000693.1, forward strand.
AACATATGGGATTAATTGAAATAGAGACCGGGCCGACCCCCAAACTCCACTTTTTCCGACACAATACCTACGTTGTAGTAAAAATAACATCTTAATCTTATGATGGTATGCACACACAATTAATATTTAAGAGAAATACAATCGCCCGGTTAATGTCCATTCAAATAATGGACTCAACTCTCCCCCTCTTCCCACGCTCGCTTGCTCCTCCCTCTCTGAGAAATGTTTGGGTGAAAACACTAGATTTTAAGGTATAGTAATAAATAATACCTCAGACTAAAGTTAGGATAATGTAATTGACATTGCTGGATTCCTTGCAGGAGAGGGAATAATTTGAATGTCATATATTTTGCACAAAAGATAAAATGTTTGCTAATTTTCATCATCGCCTTACATTACATCTAAAATTTGTATTATGTCTAACGCAAATGTTAAGATGTTTATATTTGAAATGATCACCATCTTGTAAGGATTCCAGCAATATAAATTATATATTTTATGAGCTAAAAACATATATATCTTCAGTAAATAAACAAATTATACTTCACCCACTTAAATGATGAAATTTACCGCGTAATTAAAACATCTCATTCTGGCAAGGTGCCGCGTAAATGACCAAACGCGTAAACAAAAACCGCGTAAATCCAGACTCAACTGTACTTGTGTGTGTTACAGGCTTCTATATACAAAATAATTATGATAATGTTGCTGTTGCTGAATTACTCTCAGAATTCATAATTATGTGCAGTTTAAGTGTCATTTACTGTAGCTTGCTGCAGGGATGGATTAAGAATGAGTCGGGCCTTGGGCCCGCCTTCCCTACTCTTGTTGATATCCTGCAGTAAATTTCATTGGTAGGCTAAGCAATAAAACTAAGGTTGAAGACAAAACAGTTTACTGTACATAAGTATGTCCCTAGACAATTTTGTACAGTATACTGTATAACCAAAATTGACAGCTTTTTACCTCAATTACTGTACTGTGATCAGAAGCAGTATTCATATCAAGAAATTTGGGTAGTACAGTATGACTGTATGACATTATAAGTGGGCCTTGGCAAGAGGATATCTCATTCCATCACCTGCACCATAACCATACATACATCTACAGCACATTCATTCACTGGTAAAGTAATAATTTCCATTTTTAGTTAACTAGCACAAAATGTAGATGGGCTTCCAGCATATAGTTACTGTATTACTTGGGTGACACTTTGACAATAGTCCGGGTTAACCCGCTACCTAACTAAGATCTCTTAAGAAGAAAGGGCAATTCTTACCTCAGAAATAAACCAAATGAGGTTGAGGATATATGACTTTAATATCCACCCCCCCCCCTTGTGTTTTTGCCATAAATAAAGATGATCTGTGCCCATCATCCACCTCAAACTCGTGTTTTTGCTTCAACTATTGGCAAGTGCATCCCAGCTATTGATTCACTGAACACTAAGTGACATAACTCTTCCCAGGGTCCTTTCCATACAAACCAAAACATTAACATTGAGCTCCCTAACCTGATCTGGAAGTGTTTGTGTTTTAAAAGGACAAAGCTGGGAAGCATTCTTAAAGGAAGAGTTTATGAACGTCTGTGCAAAAATGTTAAAAGTTGCTGTTTCTTGGTATGAAATGGAATAGCATTACTTTTTATGGAAAATTTGTGTGTATGTGAAAATACTTTTGAATCGCAACACGGCATCATTGACGAGATATAACATCTTTATTTATAAAAGAAACTTGAAAAGACAATATGAAGAGTGTTATGCCTCCACCCAGTTTGGTTAACCCAGACAACTGTCATTAGGTGTTACCGTTACCTTTGTTGTGACCATTGTTGGTGTAATGTAAACAGTCAATTTGTGTTACAAAGGCACCTACAGGTAAGCTTCATTGTCTTCTGACAGCATTTATTATTTATAGGAGCAGCTATTGCATGTATATAATGGGATTTATGTTGGATAATCGTACACATTCTTAAACTTTTTCTTCACAGAGGAATTCCGTCCTGAGGAGTCTTCAGACGATGACGAGGGAACAATAGCCCGAGAGGATGACAATCCGGAGGAACAAGCTTCAGAGTTACAGTTGTTGCATGAGGAATCCAAACAAACAATGGAAGATCTGTTGAAGGATCTTCCACCTGGTTATCTGGATGGTGGGGATTTTTCTCCGGACAACAGCACTGAAGACCTTGCCTCATTAGGGGAGTGTCTGGAAAGTGCAGAGGAGAAAGTGGAGGAAAAGGTGAAAGAGGAAGTTATAGGACAGGAGGTGACTGATGAAAAAGAGGAAAAAGACAGTGACAGTGTAAGTGAGAGAAAAATTGTTAGAGATATTAAAAGACGGAACGTGAAACTTAAGTCGAGCGAGGAGGACATTAGTGAGTGTGACAAGGATATTGGCGACCAGGACTTTAAGGTTGAGGAGTCAGGTGAAGATGAAGAAGAAACAATAGAGGAACAGGAAAAGAAAGAAGGAGAAACAGACCATCAACAGGAACTAGATGATTTACAGGTATGTGCTTTTACTTTATTTGTTTATCTGTTATTGGGTTTAATTTCTGCAGCAAGGTGTAAATGAGTCATGCATGAAATGATGATATCCTGATGTGTTATTGTATTAATAGGCAAAAAAACAGGAGTTTTGTAGGAACATGACACACACACACACACACACACACACTACTACTACTACTTTGCTGTCACTCGGAATCGAGTATGATGATCATCCAGCTATGATACAGTGATATGAGGTATTAGGGATGTCACCTAGGTTAGTGAGTTCTAAGGTGAATAAAGAGACCAATACAGGACCCGCAGCGTCGTTCACATTCATTCACACCTTCTCGTGTGGTGCTCCTCCAAGTGTTACGATGTGGAGTAATTGTCTCCCAGGTGAGGGGGTTGATTTGGCACTTTTTCAAGTTTGTCTTAAGACTATCCTTATACCTTTCACTTGCCCGCCGGCGTTATGTTTACTATTCGTTAGGTGACTGTAAAATAGCTGCTTTGGCAGTCTACTGTCGTCCATGGGGGTAACATGGCCAGTCCAACGTAGTTGTTCATGGGTAATGGTAGCCTCGATACTCCTACAGTTGGTGTCAGCAAGGATACTGGCATTTGTTTTCTTGTCTTCCCACCGAACTCGGAGGATGGAACGTAGACTACGTTGGTGAAAGTTTCCAAGTGCCTTGAGGTGCCTCCTGTATGTGACCTATGTCTCACTGCCATATAGCAGGATGGGGAGGACCACTGCTGGATATACGTGCAGTAGATAATTTCAGCTCCCTACAGCTGAAGACACAATTTCAGAGTCTGCCCAAGGCTTGAGATGCACATCTGATCTGATGATGATTCTCTTCATCAATGTCCACAGTGGTGGACAGGTGGGAGCCGAGATACCGAAAGTGGGTAACATTAGAGACGATAGTACCGTTAAGCTGGATAGATGGTGAAGGTGTGTCTGAACCAGGGGCAGGTTGAAAGAGAATCTGAGTCTTACGTACATTCACCTCAAGGCCGAAGTGGCATGCACGTCTGCATAGGTGTTCAGGCTCTCCTGTAGGTCGTGTTCAGTGTGAGCAACAAGGGTGAGGTCATCTGCATACTGAAGTTCAGTAATGGAAGCTGCTGACACCTTTGTTCTTGCCTGGAGTCGTCTTATGTTGAAAAGACCCCCCCCCCCCACCCACCTTCACCTGGTACTCAATGTTCACCCCGCGGCTAAATTGGTACTGATACGAGTAAGGAAGGCAGCCAAAAAGATGGAAAAAGAGAATGGTGCCAGTACACACCTTTGTTTAACTCTTGTTTGGATGGGGAAGAACTCTTAATGGGTGTCATTGTGCAAGACACTGCCGTTTATGCCATCGTGGAATTGCCTCACAATGGCGATGAATTTTGGGGGGCAGCCAAAATGGTTAAGGGTCCGCCAAAGAGCTTCCCTGTTGACTGAGTCGAAGGCCTTGGTTAGGTCGATGAAAACCATGTACAGGTCACGACGCTGTTCTCTGCACTTTTCCTGTATCTGGCGGGCAGCAAAGATCATGTCAGTGGTGCCACGTGATGGTCTAAGACCACATTGAGATTCTGGGAGGACGTTTTCCACCTCAGGAAGAAGTCTGTTTAGGAGGATTCAGGCGATAATTTTCCAGCTACGCAGAGCCGCGAGATTCTACGGTAGTTGCCACAGTCAGACCGGGCCTCCCTTGTTCTTATAAATATTGACAATGGAGGTGTCTTTAAGAGCTTGGGGGATTTCCTCCTTTTCCCATATATTCTCCAGGAGAGAGTGGAGCTGGCTGGTAAGCAGAGGTCATGCTTTTACACCTCGGCTGGGATTCCATCAGGCCCTGAGGCTCTGTTATTTTTCATATGTTTCATGGCAGTAGCTACCTCATCCAGGGATGGAGGATAGCTGAGGTGGGTCAGCTTTGGATGCTGAGGGACCTGCTGTGTAGTCAGGACATCCACATCGGTGTTTCAGTTGAGCAATCAATGGTAGTGTTCTTTTCAGCGCTGAAGGAGGTCTTCGTCGTCTTTAATTATGTGGTTACCGTCAGATGAGCGGAGGGGGGCTGTGCCGCGAGTGACAGGCCCATAAAATGTTTTAGTGGAATTTAAAACTTCGCGCATCTTGTGTTGATCTGCAAGTTTTTGTGCTTCACATGCTTTATTTTTAAGCCAGTCGTTCTTTAGATTGCGAAGTTCCTGCTGTGCTGCAGCTTTCTTCTTGCGGAAGGTATCAGCTTTGGTCCGAGACTTGAGAGTTGTTCTGCCAGTCAGTAAAATTCCCACGTTTATCATCGATGAGTACTTTGATTGCCGGGTCATTTTCATCAAACTAGTCCTGGTGTATTTTTTTGATCTGGCCAAGGTTCTCTCTGCAGGTTTTTGTCATAACAGTATTAAGAGTATCCCATCGGCACTGGGATTCACGTTGTTTGCTGTTGGGTTGTTTATAAGCCTATGTTTGAGTTGCTCTCTGAAAGCATGTGCTACCGCTGGATCCTCCAGACGCTTAGTATTAAAACCTCTTCTGGAGGCTTGCTGCCTTCGCCGTTTTGGGGCGACGTGAAGTGAGAGCTTGGATCTGACAAGTCGATGATCAGTGTCACAGTGGTCTGAGCCACTCATGGCACAGGTGATGAAGGCATCTCGGCGATCTTTTTCTCCGATAATGATGTAGTCAATGAGATGCCAGTGTTTGGACCGTGGGTGTTGCCACGAACCCTTGAACTTGTCGGCCTGCCTAAACATGGTATTGGTGATAGTGAGGTTGTGTGCAGCACACTTGTTGAGGAGGAGTAGGCCGCTGGGATAACACTTGCCTAGTCCATTTCTCCCAATGGTTCCCTGCCAAATGTCAGCATCTCTGCCAACTCTGGCATTGAAGTCGCCAGGGAGCACAACCTTATCATCTCTGGGGATAGAGCTTAGCACTGTTGAGATTGGCATAAAGGGCCTCCTTGATGTCATCCTCTGCATCCAGTGTTGGGGAGTATGTAGTGATGAAGAAGGCATGACGCGAGTGATTCAGTGGGACTCTTAAGCGTCATGAGGCGTTCGTTGATCCCAATAGGCATTTCAGTTAGCCAGTGTAGGATGCATTGGCGGATGGCAAAGCCAACTCCATAAATGCTGTTTCTCTCCGCAGCAGGCTTACCCTTCCAGAAGAAGGTGTAGCCAGACCCCTGTTCTGTGAGTTGGCCCTCATTCGGGAGCCAGGACTTACTGATGGCTGCTATGTCGAGGTTATACCTAGCCAGCTCTTTTGCCACAAGGGCAGTTCTTCTTTCAGGACATGCATTTGTGCCAGTATCCAGAAGGGTCCTGACATTCCATGCAGCGACCATAAGAGGTTGTATGGTTTGTTTTTGTTTGGATCTGTGATTTTGGTTGTGTTTTCGACTGCATAAGGATGACCTTACTGGGTGTAGTTGCCCAGTTGGGTCGGGTTTTTAGGCAGGCTATGTTTAGGGCACCTTTTCTAGCCTCCTTCCCATATGGGGTGAGCAGAGTGGCACCTCGGAAGGGCTGCTCAGTCTCACAGACAGGACCGGATTACACTGCTGCCTAGATCCCAGTGCATAAACAACCATATTATCTGTGCAGAGTTGTGACTAGACTCCCGGAAGTCATCTCTACCTGTCCCCGTCACCATAGGACTTTAGGGGGTAGAGGGGTTTGATGATGAGGAGAGGTATGATGGGGTGAGGCAGGAGCGCAGGCTGCAACCACTCATCTTGGCTCTCCCTTTTCCTGATCCAGTGGTGCAAGTGTTGTCATGAATGGGGGGAGGGAGAGTTGCAATGGACTGCCGATAGCCCAGTTTGCTGGGTTTTGCATTAGTAGCCTGTACATCAGGCATTGCCTTCGTCCGCTGGTGTAGTCGTTGGGCTTCCATGGTGGTCACCTCTTCCGCCTACACTGCTGTTGAAGTCTTGTTGGAGCTCTGTAAGCATGTCTGCCTGATGCGGTGCTCCACACCAGATATTTTGTTCGGGGTTTACTCCCGTAGCCTTATACCTGCCAAGGTTAATCCGCATGGCAGCGGGGCGGTGGTTGGTCGGCGCCAGGACGTGTTCACATGCCAATGGACCTATGTGCCGTCCCTCTGGGGCCCACTGCTACTCCGAGATCCCCTGCTAATCTATCATGGGCCCACGAGGCACCCAGTTACCGTGTGTTGCCACGAGGAGGCACAGCAGGAGTCTTGATGGTGAGGAGGCTGTGTACTGGTAAGGGAAGACATATGCGAGTTGCTTCCCTGTTCGCCACGAGGGCTAGCCAGCAGCAGTAGCTGAAAGCGAGAGGGAGCAAGCAGTGCTTGTACCTTAGCACTAACATAATGCTGCCACTCCGGATGCATTTCACCACCCTGTGAGTGGCACACACACAGGGTACAAAAACAAAAACAGAAAAAATAAATAAATCTTAGGGCATTGGGCTAGGAACACCACCTTCTTGTGTAGCAGTTACCTTAAAGAAGAGATTAGGAGGGCTGTCACACCAGAGGTGGAAGGATTGGAACCAATGTGCTGGTGGAGGGTGTGACTCTGTAAGCTTTGTTTCAAGAGTCGAGGCCTTACACATTTTTGTGGTGTAGTACAGGTAGCTAAAGAATCAGCAGAAAGTTTGAATGCCATGGTGAATGGAATAATGAAAGGATGGCACAAATACAGACATAAAAAAAGAGCACTTCCTACATGACAAATGGCGGAACAAAACACACAGTCTGGGGGGAGATGCGGGAGGGAGGTTATTATGATCACTGAGCGAGAATGTCTCTGTGCATCTCTCCAAGGTGGCCACCCCAGCTGACTCCCAGGGGCACGCAATTTGAATTTTGCTGCGACTAAAATTCGTATAATTTAGGGTAACCTTTGTCAAATAGGAAAGAGGTGTTAAATTAGGAAATACTTTGTGTAAGTGAATTTTTGTGGCTCAAATGTTCGTAAATACAATAGATGGATACCTGTACACTTACAGGTATCCCTTGCTATACGAATGGTTTTAAGTTCTCGAAACCCATTCATTAAGTGAATTTTTGTACTGTACAGTATATAGAATAAAAGAACATATGGGAAAAGTGGAGTTTGGCTCCCCAATAATGTATCATACACCAAAAACAAGAAATCAGTTAATGAACAACAAAAAACCTACCCAACTAATGATAAATAGTATATTACGACTGTAATTTACTACCTAACACATTAATAACATACTAACTTGATGAAAATATGAGCTAAAACCATTAAGGAAAAGCTTAAATTAAATTTAACACAGCTGCCATTTGCATTGACTCAGCCATTGCCGCTTTTGCTATAGTAACTCAGCCTAGCATGGGACACAGCTCCTGCCAACCCTGAGCAACACTCCTCCTCCCGATCTCACACACAAAGAAATTTTTATTTCCTTTATGTTTTTGACCTTTGGATAATTATTTCTTTTACTTTTTTTGCATACTATTATATTTGTGGGATTGTATGTGTTTTGTAACTAAGTAAAAAAAATTCTAAGGTTAACTTTGTCTACCTGAAATTACGAGTTGAAAAATAGCCATAAGATAACTCCTACCAATGCCCGGTAGGAAGAGCGCTAGGGGGGTGTGGCCACCCCAGCAGAATCCAAGGGGGTGCGTGATTTGAATTTTTACCATTACCCAAATTCATAACATGAAAAAGAGGTGGTAATTTAGGAAATTCGTGTATGCGAATTTTTGTCTCTTTGAACTTTCATATACAGTGGTCCCTTGGTTAACGAGCACAATCCGTTCCAGCAGGTTGCTCGTTAACCGAAACCATTGTTTCAATGGGTTTTTGGGTAATTGGTTCCAGCTCACCGAAAATTGCCTAAATTCAACAAAAAAGGTAGAAAAGTACACTTACTTTGAGGTGTGTATGTAGAAGGCTCCTGGATGATGATGATGATGATGGGAATTAGAATGGGGGTGGAGGAGAAGGGAGAAGAGAAGGCACTGGGGTGGAAGAGAAGTCACCCCATGGCACCATTTCACCCATAAAATTTTAGTTCTCTTGGTGTAATTCAAGATTATTTTCTTTAAATCAACACTGCACTGCATTATATATTGTCAATATGTAAAATAAATTTCAAAATGACCAATGATTTGCATGGAAACACAGAAAAAAAGCATTTAGTTGAAGAGAGTCTCAAGCAAGATGTTACCTCCACTGAAAACAAAGAGAGACTAACGCCTGTCTGGTGTGTTAACAGGCTGGATGGCACGCCAGAAACTAGTTTCTTTACCTTCATTTATGTTCAATAATTGTTAAAATGACGAAAAAAGTTAATATTACACTTTTAAAATTATTGAATAGTATAAACTTCTTGATATTTACTAAAATAGTAAGGAATTTAAGCCCTAAAACCGATTACTGTATTGGCGGACTAATACTGCAGCTGGTGGACCGCCAAATGCAAGCGAAAACATGTTGAAGTCGGCTCGTAAAAAACTCGTTAATCGAGGGATTACTCGTTAACCGAAGTTAAGAATCTTACGCAAGGTAAATCATTAACCGAGGGATCACTGTAGTGAGGATTCCTGTATTTCAGTGATGCTGCAATTGTTTTAAACGGTTTTGGAATTGTTTGCAGAGCCTGTATCACATTCTCTTGAATATCCTTATTGGTAGCAAATCAATTTCCTTTATAGGTCTAAAGACATCTTGGGGATTATAACAAGAATTCTGCTAGTTTCTACTGTTATTAGTTAAATAAGACTACAGTCGGCCCTTAACATACGCAGGGGTTACATAACAGAGATACCCGTGGATGTAAAAAATCCGCGTATATGGGCTCCCCCCCCCCCCTCCCCCCCCAAAAAAAACCTGGTCCCCCATGTCCTTATTTACCGTATATACCTGTGTGTAGTTCAAGTTTTTAAGACCAAATTATTTGGCAAAAAATTGGGGGTCAACCTCTAAATGGGTAATAGTTTCGTTAGGTTGAAAAATATTTACCAGTAACTACCAGTAAACAATGGAAACGACGCACCAACGCACCACCAGCTGTGAGTGTCGGTACAATTGCCAGGGCAGATCTCTTGCGTCATCATAACAAGCCCAAAGTCGCCAAATCCATGGTATGGTAGCACAGGACGATGTAAAACAAAGTATTCATTTATTAAAGTTTATTTATAGATACTGTACATAAATTTTTGTTCATTACATTTGAAACATCAATCTTTGTTAATTAAATTTGAAACAAAAGAAAACTACGATACCGTATTTTCATTAAAATATTACATCACAAGTATATTTTACCTTAACTGTGACTGAATGAATATAGGTATTCTCAGAAATAAATATGGAAATATAATATTTTTGCTGGAATGACATACATATTACAGTGGAAAGACGAAAACAATGGCTTTCGCTTTCTTTCGTTATTCAAAAGATTTTACCATAATCGCTCTTCAAATGGTTTTCAGTTAAAAAACTGTTGTACTCGTACTGTATTACAATAATATTCTATCCTATCATTAGCCTTATAATCCCACAACTGAAAACCATTCGAAAAGCGATTACGGTAACATCTTTTGAACGAAAGAAAGAGAAAGTCATTGCTTTCGTCACAATTTTATCCCACTTTCCACTGTAATACGTACGTCATTTCAGCAAAAATATTATATTTCCATGTTCTCGGAAATAAATGGTAGTTTTGTTGAAATGTAATGTACAATATTTAATATTAAAATGCAAAAATAGCTATAAAAACAATTAATATACCCGTAATGTACTGGCTGGCATCTCCACTCGTCCCTGCTCCCGCGTCCAAGGTCACCACTCCTCCCAACTCGCTCCCTCCGCTCCCTCCTCTACCTCCTCTGCCTCCTCCACCCCCCTCTGCCTCCTCCCCGTCACTACTGCCGACAACGAACACAAATGTTTTGTGAATAACTACACCTCCACTTCCTATGTACAGAACTGAACTGTACTGTGCTGTGCATTTTTACAAACAATAAACATGGCAAGAAAAGCTATTAAAAAAAAAGAGATAAAAATTTCACTTTACTGTACAGTACCTATCCTCGGCGACGGGACGGGGGTCATCGGGCTCATCGTCACTCAATTCCATAACGGGTGGTGAAGTGGAGGCGACGGTGGATTCAGCTGCTTCCTCACTGCCGCCAGTGATTGATGGTGTTAAATCTCTCCTTCGGTGATCAAAGAACATGGTGATGGGGAGTTGTCGTCTCTTTCTTTCATTTCTTCCATGATGTTTTTGTATGGAGCGAAAACGTCATCCATCCCTCGCATGAATTTCAGGGCACGCACCATAGAGGGGTCCATACTATAGGCCAGGTTTTTCAGTGCCTCAATATTCCTGGTCATCTCCCCCAACTTCTCCAACGTTATTTCTTGGTGCTCTTCCTCATCCTCTTTGCCTTTCACTTCCTCTTCCTTGCCTGAGTCTACTAACTCCTGTAGATTCTCCTCGGTCAGCTCAGTGTCGTGCTTTTCAATTAGCTCCCTAATCTCGTCCTCTGCCATGTCCCGGAAGCCTTCAGCAGTCACTTTCCTTGACAGTGCCAGGGTCTTTCCGAATATTTTCATTAAAATCCATCAAAATCATTTTCCTTGTCATCGTCTTAAGCACCAAACAGCTCCTCCCAGTCTTCTCCTTGAACAGGGCTAGAGGGTACGTGTTTTTCGAATCATTTTCAATTAAAAAAATGTTACATCACATGTATATTTTACCTAAACTGTGCCTGAATGAATATATTCTCAGAAATAAATAGTAGTTTTGCTGAAACGTGATGTATTTCAATGTAAAATAGGATAAAATACATGACGAAAACAAAAGACTTTACCTAACCTTCCAATGTTTTTAATAGTTTTCGGTTAAAATACTGTTATATTACAATGATATTATATTCATACTGTGCTTGATATACTACATTCATGGAAATGTAATATTTTTGCTGAATGACGTACGTATTACAGTGGAAAGTGGGATAAAATCGTGACAAAAACAATGACTTTCGCTTTCTTTCGTTCAAAAGATGTTACCGTAATCGCTTTTCGAATGGTTTTCAGTTAAAAAAAACTGTTGCATCACAAGTGAATTAGGATAGAATATTATTGTAATACAACAGTTTTTTAACTGAAAACCATTCGAAAAGCGATTACGGTAACATCTTTTGAACGAAAGAAAGCGAGTCATTGCTTTCGTCACTTTCCACTGTAATACATACGTCATTTCAGCAAAATATTACATTTCCATATTCTCAGAAATAAATAGTAGTTTTGCTGAAACGTAATGCATTTCAATGTAAATTAGGATAAACTACATGAAAACAAAAGACTTTACCTAACCTTCCGATGTTCAAGCTATGTTACTCGTTTTTTTAGCAGTTTTCGGTTAAAATACTCTTATATTAGTGATATTCTATTCATACTGTGCTTGATATAATACATTCACGGAAAAGTAATATTTTTGCAACTACAATGTTGATGTCAACACAAGCGTGGTTACAGCGAGACTGACTGAGTGAGGGAGAGCTATGCGTGTGTGTGTGTGTGAGGTTGCGGGAGTGGGCGGTGTCCTGTGTTCGGTGCCGCACGTGATTTGAATGTAATTCAATTACTTCAATGTACAGAATATTCCTCTGGCGGGGCAATCCGCGTATTTGCAAATCCGTGTATTATAAACCCGCGTATGTTAAGGGCCGACCGTATTACCTGTTTTAGTCGTCTTAAGTATTTCTTAGGGTTTGTTAACATTATTTACTGCTCTTTCCAAGTTCCTGTTAGCCTTTATGCTGGGACAGATAGTCTTTCAACTTAGTTCGGTGATGTATACAGTATAAATCTTCTGGCACAGTACTTAAGTCAACAGGAATGGGGTTCACCCTAGTTTTGGTTGGTCATAACATGAGCTTGCCTGTGATCTTTTGAAAATCACAAGCCCATTTCTGATTTAAGGGCGATGTTGGTGACACAACTTATTTGGGTTACATATCTGTGTGTTAGATCTCTTTCCTTGGTGAATGAGGGATCTGACTGGTATAATTTTGATTTTCATGTTGTTCTCTTTCCGTGTGGTTTCGCATTATGCTACTACTGTACTCTTATTCTATTTGTACATCTAAGGTATCCCACAAATTATATTATACTGTGCACAATATCAAGAATCCAGAATGTTTTGGACCAATTGCTCTCAGGATTCCTGATTTTTTGGGCATTTCTGAATAAAATATGAAATACTAACACCTGTAGTATACTTTCTGTAATTCTTATTTTGTGTTAGTCTGGCTATTTTTTTAATTTCTTAGCCTCAAAATTTTCACAAACCACAATCCCATAAAACACAACTTTTTAAATGTAAAAAACCTGGTTGCATTCCACAGTGTAGTCTGAGGGACACCATCATCCAACACCTGACCAAGCACAGTCTAATCAGTGGATGTGTTGTACAGTCGCCAAAAAAGTATTGTTAGCCATAGGGTTGATGTGATTCGAGGCTTTCTGAGCAATGTTACACGACCTGTTTCTGAACAGCTGGTAGTTATGCATCTGCAACCTTTGAACATAAATGGGTATACTGTTTATATGTTTTTTTTTTAATGATGTGAATTGGAGTGGATGTCGTAAATGGACATCAACACCATGCCAGTCATCAAAGGGATCTTACTTTGCAAGGAATTATCGGGGAGACAAAGTAACATGTGAAAGGTGCTGTTATTGCCCTTCACATAGAGGGTATAAGTAGCACTGAGATAGCGTGGCGAACTGTGGTGAGTGAACCCACAGTATCATGCTGGGTTCGGCTCCATTAAACAACTGGTGACACAGTGATTTGAAATCTTATTTTGGTATTAAACCAATGGAATTTATATATCAGTAACATGGCTGATTAAATTAAGTTTACCAATTTTTTGTGACTTCGTGACACCAAATACCAGTCGAGAAGTGATTGGCAGTCCGATTTATTCATGTAGGACCATTATTTGACTTCATTGCGGCTACACTTGGGTACATTTGGGTAATTAGTCGGACCCTTTACTGGAGGTCAGCACAACAAGTGATGGCAGCAGTGACAAAAGCAAATCAAGACTTGGGAATTATAAAGCATACCTTCGAGAAGGGCAGGTCTCATTGAAACATTCAAAATCCTGAGGGATGGAAAATGTGAATGTACAACTAGCACAAAGGGGCATAACTATAAACTCACCAAGCTATCATGCAGAATAAATATAAAGAAATAATTTTTCACACAGAGGTTGTAAGACTTAAGGAATGGTCTACCAGCTCAAGCTGTGGAATCAAGAACAGTGCAGGACTGGGCTTCAAAATAGTCCTTGCCAATATTATCAAGAACAATTAAGGGATCCTACACAGGCCACTGGTATCCTTCCTTTGACATGGCCAGTGGGTGGCCAGTAGATAAATAAAGTAAATATGTTGTACAGGTACTGTCCCAGACAGATTCTACCTCTTAGTTGAGGATATCCAAATAGTAATCACCAACTAAAACAAAACAACATTAAAAATAAAAGACAGTGTGGGGTATGGGATGTTTGGTTCACACTCAGGATGGGATGGAGAAAGGAAACTCACAATGTGCTCTCTATATACATGTTTTATTGGATGTACAATGCAGCTTGGTGCTGGGAAGGCAGCATGGTTACAAGCGTGATGTAGAGAGAGCTGGTTGGTGAGGACGCTCAGAGAAGGACAGCTTGTGGGTCGCCATGCTCGCCAGCGGGAGAGAGGACCACCAGGCAGGCGGAGGAGGTGTTGCTTGCTAGTTGGTGTGGGTAGAAAAAGAGATCACCACGAGGTCAGGTCTTAAATAGCGGGGGTAGGCGTGGCTTAGCAGTTGACCCCCGCTCCGTGGTGTATGGCGGCGCTGGTTGACCTAGACCACGGGGCATATGCTGGGGAATTGGTGGGGTCGGCTAGGCAGCGACAAACAGCGTTTGTAGGGGAGAATTCCACTACAACAGTGTCTGCTCATCTATTTGGACAGAAAATGCAAGCCCCTACCAGGCTTTATACAGTACATGTACAGTATAGTACAGTACTAGCTTATATATGAGATAGTTATTTTTTATAATGTTTTCAACAAAATAATCATACTGTACAGATATAGAACCTCAAAACTGGATCTCAGGAAACCAGAGATTCCTGAAAACCGGTTTTATTTCTACCCCTAGGTTAGGTTAAATTATCTTCCCTGGCAATATCAGGTTTGGCTTCCCTAAGTTGAGAGTTGCCAAGGTAGGTCTACATAGCACTTTACCTTGAATTTATTTACGTCTGGCTCAGCAGCTTCTCATGTGCAGAGGCATTTGCAAGAAGTAAGAGAGTTCATACATAATTATTGCCTGAAAGAGTGATAGCCTTATGGTCTAATTATCTTTATATATATATATACAGTTGTACCCCACTTAACGCGGTCAATAGAACCCAGAGGGTCCCGTGTTAAGTGAAATCCGCGTTAAGTGAACAACAGAACATATGGGATTAATTCCAATAGAAACCAGCCCGACCCCCAAACTCCACTTTTTGACGACACATAACTATGTTGTAGTAAAAATTTTATCTTAACTTTATGATGGTATGAAAAAACAAGTAATATAGAAGAGGTTAGGTTAGGAAAAATTAAGGTTAACATAGGAAAAATAAAGGTAACGTTAGAGAAACTAAAAGTTAGGTGGAACACTTACGGTAGTAGAAGAGATGGGTCGGCGTACGGGGATGGAGGCTGGTTCCGAGGCAGAGGGCAGATTACTGGCCCTCAGGTGAATCACCATTACTAGGTGAATCACCATCACTGTCACTTACAGTTGTCAGGGCTTCCCTGACAAATCCCTCAAAGTCAACTTCACTGTCACTATCACTGGCTTGGGCTGGCTGTGGTGGGTTGCGGGCGAAGAACTCGGTTATGCTTTTTTGACGGCTGGTGTTTATGTTGTCTTGGTACACCGTGATGTACGGCTCCATAGCCTGCACCAGCCGGGTATGGAAGACTTCATAGCGGTCATCGTCATTGTCGCGGGAAAGGAAGGACTTCATTTTCTCTGCACACTCCATGGCACCCTTAATATCACTATGACTTAAACTGTGTTCTTCGGAGAATGACGCACCTTCTTCCTCCTCTTCACTGACGTGTTCTTCTTCCAACATCTCGTCGGCAGTCACTTCAGGATCTCTGATCACCTCCAGGATGTCTTCGTTGGTGGTCTCGGAGAAGCCTTCAGTTGTAATATTGAGCGCAGCTTCTCTGGCAAGGTCCACTGCTACTGCAACAGTCTGAACCTCACCAGTCACAGGTTCACTCCTCCTCTCACCTGGTATGCCATGCAACATATGTCTCCATGCGTGACGAATCGTAGCAATAGTCAGCAGATCCCATGCCTCCACCAAGAAGTCTACAGCTTGTTTAACGTTAAACTTCTTCCAAAATTGTTTGACGAGAAGTTCTTGAGTCACCGCCTCTTGTTCCTTGTCCTCGTCGTTTTTGCTCTCGCTGTCGGTGTCACCCAGCTTACGCAACTCATCCTTGGTGTTGGTAGAGTCGTTCAGGAGCTTGAACTTCTTTGCAGAGTACGCAGCTTTAACATTGCAGATCAACTCCTGGTCCATGGGCTGGATTAATGACGTAGTGTTGGGAGGAAGGAAGACCACTTTTACGTTGGGGTGACGATCTAACAGTAGGGGCGAGTGTCCAGGTGCGTTGTCAAGGACCAACAAAATATTGAATGAAACATTCTGTTGCTCACAGAATTTCTTCACGTCGGGAACAAAACAGTTGTCAAACCAGAAGAGGGACAGAGAAGAGGACATCCACGCCTTACGTGCGGTTAGCCAGTGGACATTAAGCTTGTTCATGTCCATATTCTTGTAGGCGTGCGGCTTGCGGGCTGTGTGAATCACCGATAACTTTGGTTTACAGGTACCGGAGGCATTGGTGGTAAACAGGACGGTGATGCGTTCCTTCTGCAACTTCCGACCCCTTACCTTGCTGGCAGACTGGACAACAAAGGTCTTGGAAGGTAGCTTTTTCCAGAAAAGACCAGATTCGTCCATGTTAAACACCTGGTCGTCACTGTACTGTCCTTCCTCCATAATCTCACGTAAGAACGGAGGAAAATCTCTAGCCGCCACACGGTCAGCACTCGCTTCCTCACCACCAATATTGATGTTGGTGATCTTGTTCCTCTTCTTAAACCTATGCAGCCAACCAGAGGAAGCATTGAAGGGTTTGGGCTCTGCAATTCCCAGCTTACGTGACACTGCTGCGTATAGCTCACGTGCGTACTCCTGCACTGAGCGCGTGTCCACCGCCATGTTGCGTCGCGCCTGACGAATCAAATAACTCACCAGCAAATTTTCCACTTTTGCCAGCACCCTGTTCTGGCAATACCTGATAGATGAAGCACCTGCAGACTTTGTGATTTTCATGTGCTCTTTGATCGTGCGAATCGTAGATTCGTTGACGCCATGCTGGCGCGCGAGATCAACTTGCCGTGTTCCTTTCTCCAAATCTTGAACAATTTGGTACTTCACCTCGTAGCTTAAGGAACGTCGTGTCTTCTTTGGCTTAGTGCCGCTGGGTCCAGGTAAGGAAAGGTCTCTCTCTGGTGGCGGTGGTGGTCCGGCGGAAGCCATTTTACGGAACAATGGATGCGCGTTTACACGGTGTGGCCTTGAGAGATGAAACTGCCGCGGCTAGGTCAAGCATCGTCTTTCCTCCCTCCCTCCCCGGGGTGGTCACGTCATAATAGTTTAAGCCAATTACAGCAGAGGGGGGTAGGGATGCATGGCCAATCACAGTCCGATACGTCATATGACGTCAGTGATAACGCAACAAAGACACACACTGCGCAACTTTACCGCGCTGCTTGCCCAAGCGGAGGGAGGAGGAGGGAGAGGCGATGAGCGCAGGCAGGCAGGTGGGCGGGTGGCGCTTGGGGCAAATCTAAAAATTGCGTCTCGAGCCGGACACTCACTGTGTATATATGTGGAAAAATCCGTGTTAAGTGAAAGTTCAGCTCTGGCAAGGCACCGCGTACACGGTAAAACGCGCTAAGTGAAACGGCGTTTGGCGGGGTAATACTGTATATATATATACAGTATAAGTCCAAAAATCCGGACTGCTTGGGGATTGAGTCGGTCCGGATTTTCGGATTTTCCGGATTCTCAGGCAGTACTTTTAAAATTCAAATTTCAGGAGAAATATAGAAGAGATGAACAGGTACATTTTGATAGTTTATTCATTAGCAAATATAGCATGCTTCATTTATCTAAAAGAGCAGTTTTAAAGATAAAGCTGTGAATTCTAAAATTTTATTCTTTGCCTTTATTATATCATAAATTGTAGACTTTCCAATGTTATATGTTCCATTAGAACAGTATTGCTCACACCACTTTCTAGTTTCTTAATTATTTCAAGTTTGTCACTCAAT
>CAUDMG010000693.1:1977500-1980000 GCA_958450375.1 Homarus gammarus
TTGAATTCCTTTTTGCTCTTTTTTTTCCCTCTTTTTTCTTATTTTCCCTCATTTTTCTTCCTTTTCTTAATCTGCTTTTCGTCCTCTTATCTTTTCTCTTCTTTCTATCTCTCTCTTCCTCCCACACAGAGAGAGAGAGAGAGGGAGGCATCAGTATCCTAGGGTTAAGCTCTCTGGCCCTCTGGTGGTCACGTACTGAGAGGATTTCGTCTGTACGGGAAATTAAATAACCAATCGTCAATTCGGCCGACAGGAAATTGTTTGCTCATGGATGTTAGGAAATCGCTTCAGGTGTTTGTTTATATATCACCTCTGTTTGCTTGTGTGTTTACCTTTACTCTGGGTGTTTTTTTATTTGGTTTATCTTAGTTTTGGTGTTTGTTTTATATTATTTGTTTTTACCTGTGTGTGTGTGTGTGTTTTAATTGTTTTTTTTACCTTGGCTGTAATTGTTTGCCTGTTTTGCTTGCCTTACTTGTAGTGTGTGTTTGTTTGCTTGCCTTACTTGTAGTGTGTGTTTGTTTGCTTGCCTTACTTGTGGTGTGTGTGTTTCTTTGCTTGCCTTACTTGTAGTGTGTGTGTGTGTGTTTGTTTGTTTGCCTTACTTGTGGTGTGTGTTTGTTTGTTTGTTTACCTTTTGTTTGGTGTGTTTGTTTTATATGTGGTGTTTTTATTATTTTTAGTACATTAGGTTAGGTTAGGTTAGGTCGGGTTAGTTTAGGTTAGGTTAATTTCTGTCAAATGAATCTTAAGGTTAGGTTAGGTTAGGTCAATTTCTGTCAAATGAATCTTAAGGTTAGATTAGGTTAGTTTAGGTCAGGTTAGGTCAATTTCTGTCAAATGAATCTTAAGGTTAGGTTAGGTTAGTTTAGGTCAGGTTAGGTCAATTTCTGTCAAATGAATCTTAAGGTTAGATTAGGTTAGTTTAGGTCAGGTTAGGTCAATTTCTGTCAAATGAATCTTAAGGTTAGGTTAGGTCAGGTTAGGTCAATTTCTGTCAAATGAATCTTAAGGTCAGGTTAGTTTAGGTTAGGTTAGGTCAATTTCTGTCAAATGAATCTTAAGGTTAGATTAGGTTAGTTTAGGTCAGGTTAGGTCAATTTCTGTCAAATGAATCTTAAGGTTAGGTTAGGTTAGTTTAGGTCAGGTTAGGTCAATTTCTGTCAAATGAATCTTAAGGTCAGGTTAGGTCAATTTCTGTCAAATGAATCTTAAGGTTAGGTTAGGTTAGTTTAGGTCAGGTTAGGTCAATTTCTGTCAAATGAATCTTAAGGTTAGGTTAGTTTAGGTCAATTTCTGTCAAATGAATCTTAAGGTTAGGTCAGGTTAGGTCAATTTCTGTCAAATGAATCTTAAGGTTAGGTTAGGTTAGTTTAGGTCAGGTTAGGTCAATTTCTGTCAAATGAATCTTAAGGTTAGGTTAGGTTAGATCAATTTCTGTCAAATGAATCTTTAGGTTAGGTTAGGTTAGTTTAGGTCAGGTTAGGTCAATTTCTGTCAAATGAATCTTAAGGTTAGGTTAGGTTAGGTCAATTTCTGTCAAATGAATCTTAAGGTTAGGTTAGGTTAGTTTAGGTCAGGTTAGGTCAATTTCTGTCAAATGAATCTTAAGGTTAGGTTAGGTTAGGTCAATTTCTGTCAAATGAATCTTAAGGTTAGGTTAGGTTAGTTTAGGTCAGGTTAGGTCAATTTCTGTCAAATGAATCTTAAGGTTAGGTTAGTTTAGGTCAATTTCTGTCAAATGAATCTTAAGGTTAGGTCAGGTTAGGTCAATTTCTGTCAAATGAATCTTAAGGTTAGGTTAGGTTAGTTTAGGTCAGGTTAGGTCAATTTCTGTCAAATGAATCTTAAGGTTAGGTCAGGTTAGGTCAATTTCTGTCAAATGAATCTTAAGGTTAGGTTAGGTTAGTTTAGGTCAGGTTAGGTCAATTTCTGTCAAATGAATCTTAAGGTCAGGTTAGGTTAGGTCAATTTCTGTCAAATGAATCTTAAGGTCAGGTTAGGTCAATTTCTGTCAAATGAATCTTAAGGTTAGGTCAGGTTAGGTCAATTTCTGTCAAATGAATCTTAAGGTTAGGTTAGGTTAGTTTAGGTCAGGTTAGGTCAATTTCTGTCAAATGAGTCTTAAGGTTAGGTCAGGTTAGGTCAATTTCTGTCAAATGAATCTTAAGGTTAGGTTAGTTTAGGTCAGGTTAGGTTAGTTTAGGTCAGGTTAGTTCAGGTCAGGTTAGGTCAATTTCTGTCAAATGAATCTTAAGGTCAGGTCAGGTTAGTTTAGGTCAGGTTAGGTTAGGTTAGGTCAAATGAATCTTAAGGTGAGAACTCTTTCGTCCTTGATGTACTGATGATCATGGTTTAGTTTATGAGAGAGAGACGCAGAGTGAGAGAAAGATAGAAGACATAAAGAGGAAGTGAAAGAAAGATAGAGAGACGGAGAGATAGTGAGACAAAGATAAAAACAGACAGATAGATGAGAGAGAGACAGACATACAGAGTGAGA
>CAUDMG010000693.1:1985000-2117500 GCA_958450375.1 Homarus gammarus
TCCCCCCCCGCGACCCCCCCCCCTTAACTCACTTCATATAGGGGGGGTGAACGAGTTAGTGGATGTTTGGCTGATTGACGGATGAAATGAAAGTATTTGGGTGAGTGAATGATTGGATGAGGTCGACTGTAAGTGAATGATTGGATGAGGTCGACTGTAAGTGAATGATTGGATGTGATCGACTGTAAGTGAATGATTGGATGAGGTCGACTGTAAGTGAATGATTGGATGAGGTCGACTGTAAGTGAATGATTGGATGAGATCGACTGTAATGTGAATGATTGGATGAGGTCGACTGTAAGTGAATGATTGGATGAGGTCGACTGTAAGTGAATGATTGGATGAGATCGACTGTAATGTGAATGATTGGATGAGGTCGACTGTAAGTGAATGATTGGATGAGGTCGACTGTAAGTGAATGATTGGATGATGTCGACTGTAAGTGAATGATTGGATGAGGTCGACTGTAAGTGAATGATTGGATGAGGTCGACTGTAAGTGAATGATTGGATGAGGTCGACTGTAAGTGAATGATTGGATGAGGTCGACTGTAAGTGAATGATTGGATGAGGTCGACTGTAAGTGAATGATTGGATGAGGTCGACTGTAAGTGAATGATTGGATGAGGTCGACTGTAAGTGAATGATTGGATGAGGTCGACTGTAAGTGAATGATTGGATGAGGTCGACTGTAAGTGAATGATTGGATGAGGTCGACTGTAAGTGAATGATTGGATGATTTATTGACGGTACTGTAGATTAGGGAATGGCTAGTAAAGAATGACTCACTGTATGAATGGGTAAAAGAATGAGTGAATTATATAGGTTTTGTTTTATATATTGTGTTTTATATTGCCGTGTTAAACCGTATGAGTTTTGTGGTGTGTGTGTGTGTGTGTGTGTGTGTGAATACATAATATATGAAGCCCTCATTAACATATCATTCCCAGCAGACCATTATCATCATCATCATCATCATTTATTAATTATGTTAAAAAAAACACACATCTTTTAATATATTTCTATCATTAAAAATAAATCCCTTAATTACTCAACAAGGTGATTAGAGAACTATATAATCCCTTGGGCAGTTAAAATGATTATTAAAAAAATTATATATCCATTCATATTTGGAGTGACTGTATATGATTTTAATTTTTTTTTTTTTTTTTTTTTTTAGTTTTGGTTCATTATTTTGTAAGTTAATGGAGTGTTTGTGGTGTTGGTGTGTGTTTTTTTTATGTAACTGGATTAATTAATGTAGAGGGTGTTTACGATAGAAGCAATTTGATTGTTAATGCGACGCAAATTGACTGATTACCTATACCAGAAAAACAAATTCACTGATAAGCAATGAAAATAACTGGACAGGTTATATTTAGACTGACTAGCGAGAAGAAAAAGTGACTGATAAGCAACAAAAATAACTGGACAGGTTATATTTAGACTGACTAGCCAGAAGAAAAAAAAACAGTTTGACTGATTAGCAATTTAAGCAACTAGACTGATGAGAAACACTGGAACCTCTTCACTGATGGCGTCCAAAGTGACACCTAACCTGACGAGGGAGGATATGTTGCCAGCTCCTGCAGGGTCGGGTTTCAAGGGTAGGTGATGGAATGTGGTCATACTTCAACTACTGCACCACACGGAGGAGTTCAGAGGGGGTGAGAGAGGTTAGGTAGGTGAAGGTGAGAAACAGGTGTGAGGGTAGGGTGAAGGTGAGAAACAGGTGTGAGGGTAGGGTGAAGGTGAGAAACAGGTGTGAGGGTAGGGTGAAGGTGAGAAACAGGTGTGAGGGTAGGGTGAAGGTGAGAAACAGGTGTGAGGGTAGGGTGAAGGTGAGAAACAGGTGTGAGGGTAGGGTGAAGGTGAGAAACAGGTGTGAGGGTAGGTGAAGGTGAGAAACAGATGTGGGGGTAAGGTAGGTGATGGTGAGAAACAGGTGTGAGAGTAAGGTAAGGTAGATGAAGGTGAGAAACAGGTGTGAGAGTAAGGTAAGGTAGGTGAAGGTTTGGTGTTAAGGCTGTGATCAAGTGAGTGTCATGGGTCTAGGTGGCATGAAAGTAGCTCTCTTGGGTTGATGAATAGGGTTATGGCAGTAGGTGAGGGTAGGGGTGCTAGGTGAAAGTCCAGTGTATGGGGTTGTGGTCAGGTGACTTATGAGGTGAAAGGAACCAGTATGGGTAGGGGGGGGGGGCAGGAGAGGTGGGATGGGCAGGTATATGCTGGGTGTTAGGCCCTGGGAACAAGTGTCGGTGAGGTAAGAGGTAAACTATCCTTATTACGAATCACCTGAAGATTTGACCCACTAACTTGTTTCGCCTGAAGATCAACCATCCTAACGCTATCGGGGGGGGGGGGGGGTTAGGTTAAGTTAGTGTTTGGGTGGTTAGTCTTAAGCTGAAATAAGCTGGGTTGATTAATCTTCAGGTGATCGTTTATTAGTTACAGGTACACTCACTTCAAGACAGTACCTTTACGGAGGGGGGGGTGGTTAATGAATTTCAGAATGAACACTGCGACTCCTCTCGTCTCAGTAGGGCTGTCAATGTCCTTCGTCCGGTTTATTATAATGTCTCTCGCAAAATCGTGTATCATATATCTCTGTTGTCTCCCAGCATCTGTCTTCGTAAGCGTCCCACAAGTGCAGGGTTTGGAATAGAGTTATGTTTAGTATAATTCATGCGTAATGATTCATGCTCAGTGGAGTATTTGCTTAAATTTGTGCGTTTGTCGCGTATTTGGTGAATGTGTTACAAATTTCTGGACTACAATGCATTTCTATTTCTAACAGAGAATTTGGTAACATAAAGAAGTACTGTGTGCCCTTAGTCACCTTATATCGCTCGTTAAGCGATGGAGGTTAAATTTTCGTAAACAAAAAATAAACTGTCATTCTCAGATAATGGGAAGCTGTAAACACAATGATGTCATAGTACAAACACTGACGTCACGTGGGTACAGTTCACTAACGCAGGCATAAACTAAGGTGAGTGTCGCAGTGCTCGTTTGAGAGTGTAATTTGCATTTAATTCAGGACTTTTTTGAATCACGGTGTTATATTCAGGTAGTGGATCGTTGTAGTGCACAAAATGGTTGATGTTATTATATCAGAACGTTATCGCCCGGGTGGTTAAAGTTAGGCCTAGTTACGTTACCTGTCCTCCAAAATTCGTTATGTTTCGATATATTAACATTATTATTAACCATATAAAGTGAATTTAATTATAACTGAAATACTTAACACTAATAATAGAATTTCTAGCTCCTAGTTGCTAATGTTCTGATATTACAACGTTAAAATGTAGCAGTGTTGCCATTATCGTTATGAAGCTCGGTACACCGTGTGGATGGCGACGGGAAAAAGATAATGGCAGGAAATATACGTTAATGGATAGTGCTGGCCGGGTAAAATATATACCAATATAAAATAACACAAGTTAAATTACATAAACTTTCGGATTCATTTTTGTGTTGTGAAAAAAAAATTATGATACGGTATTAGAAGATAACTGCTATAATCTCCATAAAAAAAAAATACGTCCTGCCATATATTTGACAATGTGTGAAAATAGTCCGTTAAAAATATATTATTCCATTTATTTTATTATTTTTTTCCAGCGTGTGTTAGATTCTATTAAAGTTACGTACCGTTTGAATGTCTTTCCCGCCTCAGGTACCGTGTTGGCGGGAAAATATGGATGGTGCCCTCTGGATCACACACACACCTCTCTCTCTCTCCTCTTTCTCCTTCCTCCCTTCTCCCCCCCCCCCCCCCTGTCATACCCGCCGCCTCTCTCCTTTCCCCCTCCATTCCTCCTTCATCTGTCCCCCCCCCTCTCTCTCCTCCCCCTCCGTGAAACTCCCCATCTCAAGAGTATTTCCCTCCCCCCCCCCACTATATAATTATACGACCTCTCATCAGTTCACATCCTGATTGAAATATCTTCAGTCTTCGGCGGGAGAGGGAGGGCGGCTGATGGGTGGCGGGGGCGGCGGGTGGGTGGCGGGGGGGGGGGGGGGTCGCCTCAGTGAGTAGATCTGACAACAACACTCGTCTCGTGTCTCCCTGCGGCGTTTTATTTATCCAGAAATAAACCAAAATATTCTCCGCCACGGTGCTTTAGCTGGAGTGAGTGAGCCAGCCAGCCAGCACATGCGTGAGCCTTGAACCTCCGTCGCCACCAATACAACTACTGCCTCCACCTACCCCTATGACTACAGCTACCACTACGCCTACAGCTACCCCCTACAGCTAACCCCTACGCCTACAGCTACCACTACGCCTACAGCTAACCCCTACAACTACCCCCTACGCCTACAGCTACCCCCTACGCCTACAGCTACCACTACGCCTACAGCTACCCCTTACGCCTACAGCTACCCCCTACGCCTATAGCTACCCCCTCCAGCTACTCCCTACGCCTACAGCTACCCCTACGCCTACAAGCTACCCCCTACGCCTACAGCTACCCCCTACGCCTACAGCTACCCCTTACGCCTATAGCTACCCTCTACGCCTACAGCTACCCCCTACGCCTACAACTACCCCCCCTACAGCTACGCCTACGGCTACCCCCTACAGCTACCCCCTACGCCTACAGCTACCTCCTACTGCCTCCACCTACCCCGACTCCTACAGCTACCCCCTACGCCTACAACTACCCCCTACAGCTACCCCCTACGCCTACAACTACCCCCTACAGCTACCCCCTACGCCTACACCTATCTCCTACGCCTACAGCTGCCCCCTACAGCTACCCCCTACGGCTACAGCTACCCCCTACAGCTACCGCCTACGCCTACAGCTACCCCCTACAGCTACCCTCTACGCCTATAGCTACCCTCTACGCCTACAGCTACCCCCTACGCCTACAGCTACCCCCTACGCCTACAGCTACCCCCTACGCCTACAGCTACCCCCTACGCCTACGGCTACCCCCTCCAGCTACCCCCTACGCCTACACCTACCCCTTACAGCTACCCCCTACGCCTACAGCTACCCCCTACGCCTACAGCTGCCCCCTACAGCTACCCCCTACGCCTACAGCTACCCCCTCCAGCTACCCCCTACGCCTACACCTACCCCTTACAGCTACCCCCTACGCCTACAGCTACCCCCTACAGCTACCCCCTACGCCTACAGCTGCCCCCTACAGCTACCCCCTACCCCCTACACCTACCCCCTACCCCCTACACCTACCCCCTACCCCCTACAGCTACCCCCTACCCCCTACAGCTACCCCCTACGCCTACTCCTACCCCCTACAGCTACCCCCTACCCCCTACAGCTACCCCCTACCCCCTACAGCTACCCCCTACGCCTACACCCAACCTACACCACACCAGCCTACACCCAACATCAATACCCACAACTACACCTACACACACCACCCCCACGGGCTCAATATAGTCACGTGCTCAGGTAGTAGTGTTCACCGTGCTCATGTCGTGCTCAGGTAGTCGTGTTCACCGGGCTCAGGTAGTCGTGTTCACCGTGTTCATGTCGTGCTCAGGTAGTCGTGTTCACCGTGTTCATGTCGTGCTCAGGTAGTCGTGTTCACCGTGTTCATGTCGTGCTCAGGTAGTCGTGTTCACCGTGCTCATGTCGTGCTCTGGTAGTCGTGTTCACCGTGCTCATGTCGTGCTCAGTAGTCGTGTTCACCGTGCTCATGTCGTGCTCAGGTAGTCGTGTTCACCGTGCTCATGTCGTGCTTAGGTAGTCGTGTTCACCGTGCTCATGTCGTGCTCAGGTAGTCGTGTTCACCGTGTTCATGTCGTGCTCAGGTAGTCATGTTCACCGCGCTCATGTCGTGCTCAGTAGTCGTGTTCACCGTGCTCATGTCGTGCTCAGTAGTCGTGTTCACCGTGCTCAGGTAGTAGTGTTCACCGTGCTCATGTCGTGCTCAGGTAGTCGTGTTCACCGTGCTCATGTCGTGCTCAGTAGTCGTGTTCATCGTGCTCATGTCGTGCTCAGGTAGTCGTGTTCATCGTGCTCAGTAGTCGTGTTCACCGTGCTCATGTCGTGCTCAGTAGTCGTGTTCATCGTGCTCAGGTAGTCGTGTTCACCGTGCTCAGTAGTCGTGGTGTCTGTCTGTCTGTTATCCTTTGTACATTTTCCCTTTGTCTCTGATCCTCTGAGTCTCTCCTTTGTTCTCTTGTGTGTCTCTCCTTAATTTTTGGACATCTCTCTCTCTCTCTTTCTCTCTCTCTCTCTCTCTCTCTCTCTCTCTCTCTCTCTCTTTCTCTGTCCACTTTATTCGTTAAATTATCACTATTGGCTCTTGTTCTATCTCCTATACAATATGTTCTCTCTTGTTCTATTTCCATTGTTTGTTCTTCGTCTCATTGTTCCTTATTCTCTCTTTCTCCTTTATTCACTATTTTCTTTAATCCTTGTTATTACCGTTTACTTAATGTTGCTCCTCCACTTTTATCAACCTTTTTTCCTCTTCCCTCATTCGCATCAGGACTGTTTTGTTTATTTGTTCTTTGTATTTTTCTTTGTTCGTATTGTCATTATTTTCTTGTTTTTAAGGGGTTCATATTGTTGTTAAGGGGTTCATATTGTTGTTAAGGGGTTCATATTGTTTTTAAGGGGTTCATATTGTTTTTAAGGGGTTCATGTTGTTTTTAAGGGGTTCATATTGTTTTAGGGGGTTCATGTTGTTTTTAAGGGGTTCATATTGTTGTTAAGGGGTTCATATTGTTTTTATGGGGTTCATATTGTTGTTAAGGGGTTCATATTGTTTTAAAGGGGTTCATGTTGTTTTAAAGGGGTTCATATTGTTTTTATGGGGGTTCATATTGTTTTAAGGGGTTCATGTTGTTTTTAAGGGGTTCATGTTGTTTTTAAGGGGTTCATATTATTGTTAAGGGGTTCATGTTGTTGTTAAGGGGTTCGTATTGTTTTTAAGGGGTTCATGTTGTTGTTAAGGGGTTCATATTATTGTTAAGGGGTTCATATTGTTTTTAAGGGGTTCATGTTGTTTTTAAGGGGTTCATATTGTTGTTAAGGGGTTCATATTGTTTTTAAGGGGTTCATATTGTTTTTAAGGGGTTCATATTGTTTTTAAGGGGTTCATGTTGTTTTTAAGGGGTTCATATTGTTGTTAAGGGGTTCATATTGTTTTTAAGGGGTTCATATTGTTGTTAAGGGGTTCATATTGTTGTTAAGGGGTTCATATTGTTTTTAAGGGGTTCATGTTGTTTTTAAGGGGTTCATATTGTTTTTAAGGGGTTCATGTTGTTTTTAAGGGGTTCATATTGTTTTAAGGGGTTCATGTTGTTTTTAAGGGGTTCATATTGTTTTAAAGGGGTTCATATTGTTTTAAAGGGGTTCATATTGTTTTTAAGGGGTTCATATTGTTTTAAGGGGTTCATATTGTTTTAAGGGGGTTCATATTGTTTTAAGGGGGTTCATATTGTTTTTAAGGGGTTCATATTGTAGGGGTCATATTGTAAGGGGTCATATTGTTTTTAAGGGGTTCATATTGTTTTTATGGGGTTCATATTGTTGTTAAGGGGTTCATATTGTTTTAAAGGGGTTCATGTTGTTTTAAAGGGGTTCATATTGTTTTTATGGGGGTTCATATTGTTTTAAGGGGTTCATATTGTTTTTAAGGGGTTCATATTGTTGTTAAGGGGTTCATATTGTTGTTAAGGGGGTGTCTAATCTTCAGGTGAAATAATCAGAAATACCTAATCGTCATTCAAATGATGCGAAGATATCGTACTCAAGGGTTTGTCATCGTACTCAAGGGTTTGTGTCATCGTACTCAAGGGTTTATATCATCGTACTCATGGGTTTGTCATCGTACTCAAGGTTTTATATCATCGTACTCAAGGGATTAAGGGTAGAGTTTAGTGTGTGTGTACTCAACCTAATGAGAGGTATCGATTCTCCCCACGAGTCCTCCACCAGACGTAGAATGTAAACAACTCATTAACGACGCTACCTTGACCTATTGCCCTAGTGGCTATTTAATTCAGGGTTGTCGGTCATATGGGTCCAGTTGTAATAGGCCCCCTAACTGGTACTAATAGGCCCCCTAACTGGTACTAATAGGCCCCCTAACTGGTACTAATAGGCCCCCTAACTGGTACTAATAGGCCCCTAACTGGTACTAATAGGCCCCCTAACTGGTACTAATAGGCCCCCTGACTGGTACTAATAGGCCCTAACTAGTACTAATAGGCCTCCTAACTGGTACTAATAGGCCCCCTAACTGGTACTAATAGGCCCCCTAACTGGTCCTAATAGGCCTCCTAACTGGTACTAATAGGCCTCCTAACTGGTACTAATAGGCCCCTAACTGGTACTAATAGGCCCCCTAACTGGTATTAATTGGCCCCCTAACTGGTACTAATAGGCCTCCTAACTGGTACTAATAGGCCCCCTAACTGGTACTAATAGGCCCCCTAACTGGTCCTAATAGGCCCCCTAACTGCTCCTAATAGGCCTCCTAACTGGTACTAATAGGCCCCTAACTGGTACTAATAGGCCCCCTAACTGGTATTAATTGGCCCCCTAACTGGTACTAATAGGCCCCCTAACTGGTACTAATAGGCCCCTAACTGGTACTAGTAGGCCCCCTAACTGGTACTAATAGGCCCCCTAACTGGTACTAATAGGCCCCAGTTCTTGTATTAATTTGGTTCATGTAAAGATTAGTACCCATAGTTTATTTCACCTGAAGATTAAACACCCTAATGCTTCTCTGGGGAGTTAGGTTTGGTATGGTTAGGTTAAGTTCGGTTAGGTTAGGTTAGGTATGGTTGGGTTGGGACAGGTTAGGTTAGGTTTGGTATGGCTGGGTTGGGACAGGTTAGGTTAGGTTAGGTTTGGTATGGTTGGGTTAGGACAGGTTAGGTTAGGTTAGGTTAGGTATGGTTGGGTTAGGACAGGTTAGGTTAGGTTAGGTTTGGTATGGTTGGGTTAGGACAGGTTAGGTTAGGTTAGGTTTGGTATGGCTGGGTTGGGACAGGTTAGGTTAGGTTAGGTATGGCTGGGTTAGGACAGGTTAGGTTAGGTTAGGTTCGGTTTGGTATGGTTGGGTTAGGACAGGTTTGGTATGGTTGGGTTAGGACAGGTTAGGTTAGGTATGGCTGGGTTAGGACAGGTTTGGTTAGGTATGGCTGGGTTAGGACAGGTTAGGTTAGGTTAGGTATGGCTGGGTTGGGACAGGTTAGGTTAGGTTAGGTATGGTTGGGTTAGGACAGGTTAGGACAGGTTAGGACAGGTATGGCTGGGTTAGGACAGGTTAGGTTAGGTTAGGTATGGTTGGGTTAGGACAGGTTAGGTTAGGTTAGGTTAGGTTAGGACAGGTTAGGTTAGGTTTGGTATGGCTGGGTTAGGACAGGTTAGGTTAGGTTTGGTATGGCTGGGTTGGGACAGGTTAGGTTAGGTTTGGTATGGCTGGGTTAGGACAGGTTAGGTTAGGTTAGGTATGGCTGGGTTAGGACAGGTTAGGTTAGGTTAGGTATGGCTGGGTTAGGACAGGTTAGGTTAGGTTAGGTATGGCTGGGTTGGGACAGGTTAGGTTAGGTTTGGTATGGCTGGGTTAGGACAGGTTAGGTTAGGTTAGGTATGGCTGGGTTGGGACAGGTTAGGTTAGGTTAGGTATGGCTGGGTTAGGACAGGTTAGGTTAGGTTAGGTATGGCTGGGTTAGGACAGGTTAGGTTAGGTATGGCTGGGTTAGGACAGGTTAGGTTAGGTTAGGTTAGGTATGGCTGGGTTAGGACAGGTTAGGTTAGGTTAGGTATGGCTGGGTTAGGACAGGTTAGGTTAGGTTAGGTTAGGTATGGTTGGGTTAGGACAGGTTAGGTTAGGTTAGGTATGGTTGGGTTAGGACAGGTTAGGTTAGGTTAGGTATGGCTGGGTTAGGACAGGTTAGGTTAGGTTAGGTTAGGTATGGCTGGGTTAGGACAGGTTAGGTTAGGTATGGCTGGGTTAGGACAGGTTAGGTTAGGTTAGGTTAGGTATGGCTGGGTTAGGACAGGTTAGGTTAGGTATGGCTGGGTTAGGACAGGTTAGGTTAGGTTAGGTATGGCTGGGTTAGGACAGGTTAGGTTAGGTTAGGTATGGCTGGGTTTGGACAGGTTAGGACAGGTTAGGTTAGGTTAGGTATGGCTGGGTTAGGACAGGTTAGGTTAGGTTAGGTATGGCTGGGTTAGGACAGGTTAGGACAGGTTAGGTTAGGTTAGGTATGGCTGGTTAGGTTAGGTTAGGTTAGGTTAGGTATGGCTGGGTTAGGACAGGTTAGGTTAGGTTAGGTTAGGTATGGCTGGGTTAGGACAGGTTAGGTTAGGTTAGGTTAGGTTAGGTATGGCTGGGTTAGGACAGGTTAGGTTAGGTTAGGTTTGGTTAGGTTAGGTATGGCTGGGTTAGGACAGGTTAGGTTAGGTTTGGTATGGTTGGGTTAGGACAGGTTAGGTTAGGTATGGTATGGCTGGGTTAGGACAGGTTAGCGTCAGAAGTGAGATAAGTGAAGGTGTCTAATGTTCGGGTGATTATTTTAACCTGAGAATAAGGATTAGTTGATTGGATTTGTTTTTAATCAGCCTCGGTATTTCTCTCTTCCTCGTGTCGCCATACATACATACATACATACATACATACATACACACACATACATACATACATACATACATACATACACAAATACTTTCAAACACACACACACACACACACACACACCCAACATGGAATTACCTCACACAGTTTTAGTAAATCATTGACTCTACTAAACACACACACGTTTATAAATTGACTTCCAGTTTATGATAAATGTTTTTAAATCCAGTTTGTGTTTGGTGCCAGAGATTTGACTGACTCGTGTTGCTTTACTGAATTACCTTAAGACTTTCTCAGTTTATTCAGTGTAATGTTTATCGTTGTATTGAATTGATTTATTTATTGTTGTGTTTCAGTGTAAATAAACAATGAACAGTAGCTAAAAGAATTATCTGTGCAGGTGGGGGGTCGATATGCTCCGAAATATTACGTGTGACTAGTGACATCACCTCATATACCATAAATTATCGTCTATGGTCTTATATTGTTTTCCACAAAGTATGTACAGGTAGTTGTTTTAGCTACTGTAATAGGAGGTTGATTCGACCAAGCCATCAGATGTTGTATTTCCAGTGTGAATGAATTGATTTTTAGTCTATCCGTGTTAATGAATGACTGTCTTCTTAATGGTGGTGACAATAACAACATCAACGGTGATAATAACTACATTCAAAATATCTGCGACAAAAACATGAATAAATGAGAATAACACACACACGGCCAATATAAAACACACACACGGCCAATATAAACACACACACGGCCAATATAAAACACACACACGGCCAATATAAACACACACACGGCCAATATAAAACACACACACGGCCAATATAAACACACACACGACCAATACAAACACACACGGCCAATACAAACACACACACGACCAATACAGACACACACACGGCCAATACAGACACACACACGACCAATACAGACACACACACGGCCAATACAGACACACACGGCCAATACAGACACACACGACCAATACAGACACACACTCGACCAATACAGACACACACACGACCAATACAAACACACACGACCAATACAAACACACACGACCAATACAAACACACACACGACCAATACAAACACACACACGACCAATACAGACACACACACGACCAATACAGACACACACACGACCAATACAGACACACACACGACCAATACAAACACACACACGACCAATACAGACACACACGACCAATACAACACACACACACGACCAATACAGACACACACACGACCAATACAAACACACATGACCAATACAGACACACACACGACCAACACAAACACACACACGACCAATACAAACACACACGACCAATACAAACACACACACACGACCAATACAGACACACACACGACCAATACAAACACACATGACCAATACAGACACACACACGACCAATACAAACACACACACGACCAATACAAACACACACACACGACCAATACAAACACACACACACGACCAATACAAACACACACACACGACCAATACAGACACACACACGACCAATACAGACACACACACGACCAATACAGACACACACACGACCAATACAAACACACACACACACGACCAATACAAACACACACACACGACCAATACAGACACACACACGACCAATACAAACACACACACACGACCAATACAGACACACACACGACCAATACAACACACACACGACCAATACAGACACACACACGACCAATACAGACACACACACGACCAATACAGACACACACACACGACCAATACAAACACACACACACGACCAATACAAACACACACACACGACCAATACAAACACACACACGACCAATACAAACACACACACGACCAATACAACACACACACGACCAATACAGACACACACACGACCAATACAAACACACACACGACCAATACAGACACACACACGACCAATACAAACACACACACGACCAATACAAACACACACACGACCAATACAGACACACACACGACCAATACAAACACACACACGACCAATACAGACACACACACGACCAATACAGACACACACACGACCAATACAGCACACACACGACCAATACAACACACACACACACGACCAATACAAACACACACACACGACCAATACAGACACACACACGACCAATACAAACACACACACACGACCAATACAGACACACACACCCCAGACACACACACGACCAATACAGACACACACACGACCAATACAGACACACACACGACCAATACAGACACACACACGACCAATACAGACACACACACGACCAATACAAACACACACACACGACCAATACACACACCACACACACCAATACACACACACACACACCAATACAACACACACACACGACCATACACACACACACACGACCAATACACACACACACACGACCAATACAGACACACACACGACCAATACAAACACACACGACCAATACAAACACACACACGACCAATACAAACACACACACCAATACAACACACACACGACCAATACACAACACACACACGACCAATACAAACACACACACACACCAAACAACACACACACACACCAATACAACAC
Organism: Homarus gammarus; assembly: GCA_958450375.1. Classification (NCBI taxonomy): domain Eukaryota; kingdom Metazoa; phylum Arthropoda; class Malacostraca; order Decapoda; family Nephropidae; genus Homarus; species Homarus gammarus. The sequence continues at coordinate 1,998,183 of CAUDMG010000693.1, forward strand.
ACACACGACCAATACAAACACACACACGACCAATACAACACACACACGACCAATACAAACACACACACACCAAAAAAACACACACACACCAATACAACACACACACGACCATACAACACACACACACACCAATACAAACACACACACGACCAATACAAACACACACACGACCAATACTAACACACACGACCAATACAAACACACACACGACCAATACAACACACACACACACCAATACAACACACACACGACCAATACAACACACACACGACCAATACACACACACACACGACCAATACAAACACACACGACCAATACAACACACACACGACCAATACAACACACACACGACCAATACAACACACACACGACCAATAACGACACACACAACACCAATACAGACACACACACGACCAATACAAACACACACACGACCAATACAAACACACACACGACCAATACAAACACACACACACCAATACAACACACACACGACCAATACAAACACACACACGACCAATACAACACACACACGACCAATACACACACACACACGACCAATACAACACACACACAACCAAAACAAACACACACGACCAATACACACACACACACGACCAATACACAACACACACACGACCAATACAAACACACACACGACCAATACACACACAACACACGACCAATACAACACACACACGACCAATACAACACACACACGACCAATACAACACACACACGACCAATACAGACACACACACACACAATACAAACACACACACGACCAATACAAACACACACACGACCAATACTAACACACACACACGACCAATACACACACACACGACCAATACAGACACACACACACCAATACAAACACACACACGACCAATACAACACACACACGACCAATACAAACACACACACGACCAATACACACACACACACGACCAATACACACACACACACGACCAATACAACACACACACACCACAACACACACACACACACACACACGACCAAAACAAACACACACACGACCAATACAACACACACACGACCAATACAAACACACACACGACCAATACAAACACACACACGACCAATACAAACACACACACGACCAATACAGACACACACACACGACCAATACAGACACACACACGACCAATACAGACACACACACGACCAATACAGACACACACACGACCAATACAGACACACACACGACCAATACAGACACACACACGACCAATACAAACACACACACACGACCAATACAAACACACACACACGACCATTACAAACACACACACGACCAATACAAACACACACACGACCAATACAAACACACACACGACCAATACAAACACACACACGACCAATACAAACACACGCTAAACAAAACCTCAGCAACAGAGAAAGTTGAGGAGCTGAGCCGCGGGCCTCACAAAGGTCTCTGGAACACACACCATTTGTGCATTAGTTTACATCAGCTGATTCTGTGGACTATCGCTAAATCCTCCATTTAGATTCAACCTTTGATCTGTGTGGTGAGCGCCTCAGGGTGCCTGTGTGTTTACGTGGGTCAGGGGACGCTCTGTACATAAGGGCAGTTCTCCCATCCACCACGCGCACAGCAGCACAATGCCGACGCCAGCACACACATGCACGTTCGCAAACGATGCCCTCACCTGAGCACACAAAATTTATCAACATCATCTACCCACGAATGCAAGCCTAGTAAATGTACGTTCACACGGTACTACGCTTCACCTTTAGATGTTTACGCCTTTATGGTGGAGACTTGTAGGTTCTCTCTCACACACACACACATACGTTCACCTTAAAAGCATAAAAGGTGACCCTTACGTTGGAGGCTGACCAGCTCTGAGCCACCTAGGAGTGAATTTCTTTTAATAGTAGAAGCTGTCGTCTAACAACAACTGCATCCTGCTGAGTAAATAACCCAAGAAGACTACCAACTCACTTGCTGCACTGGTGAACCATTACCCCTGAACACGATCCACATACATACATACACACATACATACATACACACATACATACAAACATACATACATACATACATACATTCATTCATTCAGAGAAATACCTGCAGCCTGAGTCACATGTATTTCTCCTCAGCTTGAAATATTACCACGAGTCTACCGTCCACTCAGGTACAAACACACACACGACCTACAGAGTTTATGTATCAGACAAGATGCACACCAGAAGAAACCTTGTAGACAGGACAGACAACCTTGGCGGTAGAAGGTCTTACATGAGAACAAAATCCTAAGTTTTTTGCCTTAAACAATGTCCAGGTTGACCACTTAAACTCCCTCCGTTTACCGCCGTGGTGTATCTCTTGTTGCCTCGTGTCCTTGGGTCAATAGTTCTCCACAATCATCACCTACAGGACCATTAGTCGGGCGTCCCAGTTACCGTATGCTAATTTACCCGTTCATAATACAGTACAAATACAATTCACTAATTCCTTTTCCCATATTTAGTTAGGAACGAAAGATAGATTAGCTGGGTCACTATGTTATTCGATGTAAATATACTAATTCCTTTTCCCATATTTAGTTAGGAACGAGAGATAGATTAGCTGGGTCACTAAGTTATTCGATGTAAATATATATAATTATTGTTCATTTATTTTGTCTTATTGTCTCTTAAATGAAAGACGGAAGTGTGTTTATGTAATGTATTTTTTTTTAATATTTACAGGTGTGACGATGGAGAGAATCAAGTCATCCTATAAGGTAAGTGTTTTAACCCGGTGCTGTGATAGGTGTGTCCCCCCCAGCCTTTAGACCCGCGTGTTTTTTTTTTTTTTAACTGACCAGAAGATAATAACTGTTGAAAAATTAAATCTGTTTATTATTTTGTGTGATAACTACTGTACTACCTTCATAAATTATTGTAAGTGATTGTACTGTGAATGAGGTTAAGCGGAACAGTATTCAGCTTTGAGTTGGGGAATTTAACTGTCACTGAGAGAGCTGGTGAGGATAGTGAAGTAAGTAAGATCAAGGAGAGCTTGTAAAAGGTCACTCTTGGAAGAAGTGAAATGACAACTGACTGATCCTAATCTTGTTTCCTTCGTAGAAAACTAGAACAAAGATCAGAGGGAGAACTTTCCTTTGATAAAGTGTTATAGATATCGAACTGACCCTTCACCCTGATTTGTTGGGTCATTAATGCTCAAGAAGTCGGTTTCCCAGCATCAATTCAGTCATTTTGTACAGTTAGACGGTAACATGATAGGCAGCTGGTCGTTGTTTTCAGGTAATCGTTGTGGACAGGTGGTCGATGCTGATAAGTTAACGTTGTAGATAGGTTGGCAGTGTAATGGTGTAGCAATAGGGCGGTAGGTGTACGGTTTTATAGCTACACTACAATATAATACAGTACTGTTGAGACTCACTCCATGAAACAAAATGCAGCCAGTAGGTGGGAACGTGTCTGAGCTGGGCCATCTGTGTGGCGGGTGAGTGTGTCAGTTTTGGGGCGGCCACCACCATCACTACCACTACCACCACCACCACCACTACCACCACCACCACCACCACCACCACCATTACCACCACCACCATTACCACCACCACCACTACCACCATTACCACTACCACCATCACCACCACCACCACCATTACCACCACCACCACCATTACCACCACCACCACTACCCCTACTACCATTACCACCACTACCACCATCACCATTACCACCACCACCACTACCACCATTACCACCACTACCACCATCACCATTACCACCACCACCACTACCACCATTACCACCACCACCACTACCACCATCACCATTACCACCACCACTACCACCATCACCATTACCACCACCATCACCATTATCACCACCATCACCATTACCACCACCACCACTACCCCTACTACCATTACCACCACTACCACCATCACCATTACCACCACTACCACCATCACCATTACCACCATCACTACCCCCACCACAATCATCCATCTTAGTCCCTCACCTCCGGGAGGGGAACCAGCCGAGATGCTCCATTAACCCCTGGGTACCTCACTCACTCTTCTCCCTCAACCGCTGCCAAGTTTTATTCGGAGGAACAAAATAATTTTTACCAAGTTTAATTAAATAAAACTTGATTAATTCTTCACGTTTACGATATACAGTAAAGTGGCCATAGATCGATATTATTTCTGTTAAATTGTATAAATTGGGTCATCAGATAGAACACTTCAGGTTACAGTGAAATGGTCGTTAAAACATTGTGTCCACTCAGGTTTGGATTTCTGATTGACAGCAGTTCTTAGGTGGTTTATCTATCGTTAATACTACACATCTCTTATTAGTTTCATTCTGACTCAGTAAACTCATAATATATATTTTTTAACGTTACTTATTCATTTTATTACAATGTACTCTCAAGAAAACTCTATTTTAATTTCATCACTTCCAATCAATTTACTTAAAAGCATAGTAACCTAACACCCTTCATTAAGAGGACATTGTACTCAAGGTGTGGGATTATCGTACTCTGGGGGGTTACGTCATCGTACTCATGAGGTCACGTTATCGTACTCTGGGTAAGTCACTGTATTAAGGGGGTGTTATCGTACTCAGGGTATTGTCAGCGTATTCAGGGGGTTGCATCAGCGTACTCAAGGGGTTACATCAGTGTACTCAGGGGGTTACATCAGTGTACTCAGGGGGTTACATCAGTGTACTCAGTGGGTTACACAGCATACTCAGGGGGTTACATCAGTGTACTCAGGGGGTTACACAGCATACTCAGGGGGTTACATCAGTGTACTCAGGAGGTTACATCAGTGTACTCAGGGGCTAATTAGTAATTTTGTAATCTGTACCTGTCCCATAACTTAAGAAATGAATGATAATTAATATGGCATTTCTGAATCTCTATTTAATTCACCTGTTTATCAAAGAAATTAATTTACACTGTACTCTATTAATTACTGAAGTGTTTCTCTGTACTGGTAACTGTAACTGTATTCCTGAACTCAGTGATAAGTGACTACAGAAGGTGAATTTGAAGTACTTATTGTAAATGTCCACAAGACATATTTGTTACAGGTAGTACAAGGTGTATAACTGTAGGCAGAACAAGGTACAACTGTAGTGTTAATTATGTACGTAAGCGGGAGGAATTTTCCATCGTCCCGTACTAAACCAAACTCATAACACACACACACACACACACAAACACACTTTTTTTAATACTGTTCAGGAAATTGCAAAATCTATCCCTCGGTCAGTTTTAATGAAGGTGTATTTCGTTACTCATGCCCTGTGTGTGTGTGTGTGTGTGTGTGTGTGTTTTTGTTTGTGTCTCTATGTGCCTACAATGTATGTATGTATGTATGTGCGTGTGTGTATGTAATCACCATTTCCTGCCAGGAGCCGATCACTCAACCTCTCACAGTGAAGGAAATTGATATTGTTAGTCGCCTGGGCCGTGTGGGCGGGGAGAGAGGGATGTTGTGGGTGGGGGGAGGGATATTGAGGGTGGGGTAGGGATATTGTGGGTGGGGGAGGGATATTGTGGGTGGGGTAGGGATATTGTGGGTGGAGGAGGGATATTGTGGGTGGGGGAGGGATATTGTGGGTGGGGGGAGGGAGTATTGTGTGTGTGTGTGTGTGTGTGTTTAGGTTGAGTTGTGTCTATATGTATTTCGGTGGAAAGATAAAATTACAATATATTAAAGAACATAAGGATTAATATAAATTTAACTAACAGTGATAACTTCCAATTATGAAAAACTCCAAACATGCGAAGTTCCAAGTTGGTGAGATTTCAAACGTGCATAAAATTCCAACCATGTAAAGTTCCAACCATGTAAAGTCCCAACCATGTAAAGTTCCAACCATGTAAAGTTCCAACCATGTAAAGTCCCAACCATGTAAAGTCCCAACCATGTAAAGTTCCAACCATGTAAAGTCCCAAACATGTAAAGTTCCAACCATGTAAAGTCCCAACCATGTACAGTTCCAACCATGTACAGTTCCAACCATGTAAAGTCCCAACCACGTAAAGTTCCAACCATGTAAAGTTCCAACCATGTGAAATTCCAACCATGTAAAGTCCCAACCATGTAAAGTTCCAACCACGTAAAGTTCCAACCATGTAAGGTTCCAACCATGTGAAATTCCAACCATGTAAAGTCCCAACCATGTAAAGTTCCACCCACGTAAAGTCCCAACCACGTAAAGTCCCAACCACGTAAAGTCCCAACCACGTAAAGTCCCAACCATGTAAAGTTCCAACCATGTATAGTTCCAACCATGTAAAGTCCCAACCACGTAAAGTTCCAACCATGTATAGTTCCAACCATGTAAAGTTCCAACCACGTAAAGTTCCAACCTTCTAAAGTCCCAACCATGTAAAGTCCCAACCATGTAAAGTCCCAACCATGTAAAGTTCCATTCATGTAAAGTCCCCAACCACGTAAAGTCCCAACCATGCAAAGTTCCAACCACGTTAAGTTCCAACCACGTAAAGTCCCAACCATGTAAAGTCCCAACGATGTAAAGTTCCAACCATGTAAAGTTCCAAACACGTAAAGTTCCAACCACGTAAAGTTCCAACTGTGAGGAACTGCAGTATGAGAAATGCCAAGGCCTCTTTAACACTGTAGGAGAGGTGCATTATAATGAGGGAAGCCCCGTGGACCCCCATTGTTTGTGGCCGCCTGTGATGCAGAGTGAGAGGAGGGGGGCAGACAGTGTGGGTGGGGGAGCAGACAGTGTGGAAGGGGGGGGGGCAGACAGTATGGAAGGGAGGGCAGACAGTGTGGAAGGGGGGCAGACAGTGTGGAAGAGGGGCGACAGACAGTGTGGGAAGGGGGGCAGACAGATGTGGGAGGGGGCAGAGAGTGTGGGAGGGGGGCAGACAGTGTGGGAGAGGGGCGACAGACAGTGTGGAAGGGGTGAGAGAGAGGGGGGGGGAGATAGAAAGACAATATGGAAGGGGGTGAAAGGGAGAGGGAGGAATACAAAAGAGACGATGCATTAGAAGGGAGAGAACGAGAGAAAGAGAGATAAAGGAAAAGAAGTGGAAGAGGGGAGGAAGGGATTTTTCGATAAAGAGACAGACAGGCAACTTGCAAGAGGTGAGTGAGAGAGGAGGGAGGGAGAGAGAGGTGTTAAGTGAGAGAGGAGGAAGAGAGAGAGAGAGATGTTAAGTGAGAAATGCAGACTGTACAATGGCTGGGAGAAAGAGAGAGAGAGAGAGAGGAGGAGACGGAGGGAGAAAGACAGAAGGGAAGCGGGAGTGGGGAGAGAGAGAGAGAGAGAGGGGGGGGGGGAGATATATTTAGAGAGAGAGAGAGAGAGATTAGCTCATGAGGGTGGAAGGGTGAGGGGAGGGGGCGTCGAGGGTGTGTATGCTAATGGGTGGGACGTTGCAATGAAGGGTTAGTAAATTAGATACTGGCCGGGGTGAGAGTCTTGTGTTTAGTGTGGGTGTGTGTGTGGGTGGGTGTGTCTGTGTCTGTGTGGGTGTGTCTGTGTCTGTGTGGGTGTGTCTGTGTGGGTGTGTCTGTGTGTGTTCAGTCGCCCAATCTTCCCTCAGTTATTCATAAAGTCTCAATATATATCAGTTATTATATACGGTAACTGTGTCATCATTCCCCCGGTTGTTTTTTCATTGATATAATTTGTAGTATTTTTCACTCATATCTTGGAGTATATGGCCAGTCATTCCAGAGGTTGTATATGTTATTGTTAAGCCACTAGGGTTCCCTCGTGTCAATTTATCTAGATATTTTTTCCATTGGTTAGACATTTCAGAGGCCATAAATGCAGAATATCTAATTTCCATCCATCACCTGCGAGTCGCCCCCCCCCTCCCTCGTAAAATAGTTCCAGAATCTCCAAGTTGTGTAATCATACTTAATGCTTTCTCTTCACTTGATCATTCAGGATGCCAGGTCTTTGCCATGCTGAGGTCATTGGAATTGCCTTATTTCCTCAGTCATTACATTAAACTGCTTCAGTCATACGAAATTGCTCTTATTTTCGTGATGATTTGTATAAGTCTGATCACCTGAAGTAATCTTGCTTTCCTCAGTCAGTGCAGAGGTGTTTCATCGTGTCTCTCTCATTTGAACAGCATCACTGCTTAACACAGCAGCTCCCAACAGCCAGAAGACACCCGGGGCTCGCCTTCATCTCGCCGCCAGACATCAAAAGACAAATTAAATTTTCGTGAAGTTAGTCGTCATATACAGTGTTAAGACTGTAGGCTGGCTGGAGGTGTTAACTCTTTTTAACTTAGTTTGTGATGACCTTATCAGTGGTGGGTCTCCTGCCTTCCTCCCACCTCAGTCTTAACTTTTCGTTTCTGTGGAGCTTCCGGCAAGAGGTGAAAGGTGGCAGCGACGTGACAAACTTGGTTCTTTGTTCTCATTTGTAACTGAAGGGCACAATAATGTCACACCAGATGCGCTACATGTTTAAGCGCCTAAATATGAGGTTTATTAGTGTCTCCCATTATTAGATCGAAGTCCAAGATGGCTCAATCCTATCAGCAGGTCTTCCCAACAGAGTCTGGAGGGAAGACTTACAGTAATTGACGAGAGTATTACCTGTGCCATCCATCCATTCACTCCGGGATAACTTACTGGTGGGCGGTTCACAGCAGCACGGGTGAGTAGCTGTGAGGCGGACGACTGTTGCTGCTGTGATATTCTGAGACACCCAAGAGAGGCGAGGCACCACCACCATCACCATCGTCGTGTTGAAAGGCAGAGTTCCCCGACCAGAAATCCATAAAAGGGATGAAAATGCGAAACCCTTACCAGCAGCTCACACAGGCGAGAAGAAAGAATGTAGATGGTAGAAGGAAATAGATAAAGGAGAATGAGAGGGGATGAAAGGAGAGTGAATCTGTCTCTTGATGTCGTGTGAACTGGTTACGAGGTCTTGCAGGGTCTTGGTACTAAAGCTGTATACACAAGAGTGATGAGTCAGTTCTTTTACCCAGGTTGTTGACGACGTGTAAGCTGAACGTATAGCACACTAACATAGCCTCGTGGATTACCATCAATAACACTACGACACTTAGGTTAGGTTAGGTTTGGTTAGGTTAGGTTAGGTTAGGTGGTGATAGTAGATGGTGAGAGGGAATTAGTGAGAGTGGTAAGACCCGCCCACTCCATTCTCTCACTCTTACATACATACATACATACATACATACAGTACATACATACATACACATACATACATACACATACATACATACATACACATACATACATACATACATACATATATACATACACAGACACACATACATACATATATACATACACAGACATACATACATATATACATACACTGACACACATACATACATACATACATATATACATACACACACACATACATACATATATACACACACACACACACACACTTTTCCTCACTATTTGCAGGGTTCAACATAAGACACTAATCCAGCTTTACTGTTATGAGGAGGAAATATAGCGACGGTGATGCTGTTGATGGTAATGTGAATGAGGGGAGACTGACAGACAGACTGACAGGAGTGAAGGTCGTGGTGCTGCCCCCTATCTTGTGTGTTTATTTCTTCTTCTTTTCTTCCATTTTGTTCTTTCTTCCTCTCCTTGCTTCCTCTTCTTCCGTCTTTCTTCTTTTTCCTCTTCTTTCTTCCTCTTCTTCCGTCTTTCTTCTTTTTCCTCTTCTTCCTTCTTTCTTCCTCTTCTCCTGTCTTTCTTCTTTTTCCTCTTCTTCCTTCCTTCCTTCTTCTTCTTTCTTCCTCTTCTTTCTTCCTCTTCTTCTTTCTTCCTTTTCTTCTTATTTCTTCTTTCTTCCTTCTTTCTTCCTCTTCTTCTTTCTTCCTTTTCTTCTTCCTTCTTTTTTCTTCCTTCCTTCTTTCTTTTTTCCTCTTCTCCCTCTTCTTTCTTCCTCTTCTTTCTCCCTCTTCTTCTTTCCTCTTCTTCTTTCTCCCTCTTCTTTCCTCCTCTTCTTCTTCCTCGTCTTTCTCCCTCTTCTTTCTCCCTCTTCTTTCTCCCTCCTCTTCTTTCCTCTTCTTCTTCTCCCTCTTCTTTCTCCCTCTTCTTTCTTCCTCTTCTTTCTTCCTCTTCTTTCTTCCTCTTCTTTCTTTCTTTCTTTCTTCTCTCTCTTTCCTCTTCTTCTTTCTCCCTCTTCTTCTTTCCTCTTCTTCTTCTTCCTCTTCTTTCTTCCTCTTCTTTCTCCCTCCTCATCTTTCCTCGTCTTCTTTCTCCCTCTTCTTCTTTCCTCTTCTTCTTCTTCTTCTTCTTTCTTCCTCTTCTTCTTTCTTCCTCTTCTTTCTTCCTCTTCTTCTTTCTTCCTCTTCTTCTTTCCTCTTCTTCCTCTTCCTCGTCTTTCATCCCTTGGCTGTAACCGTTGTCCATTTGGTTCACTGTCTCACGCGTCTTTTTCCCGTCACTTTTAGTCTTAGGAGGGGGTATATATACATGGTGCTCTCCCCGTCTGTTTGTCTCTGCCTTCTGTCAGTCTGCCTTATGTCTGTCTGTCTCTGCCTTCCGTCAGTCTGTCTGTCTCTGCCTTCTGTCAGTCTGTCTGTCTCTGCCTTCTGTCAGTCTGCCTGTCTCTGCCTTCTGTCAGTCTGCCTGTCTCTGCCTTCTGTCAGTCTGTCTGTCTCTGCCTTCTGTCAGTCTGTCTGTCTCTGCCTTCTGTCAGTCTGTCTGTCTCTTCCTTCTGTCAGTCTGTCTGTCTCTGCCTTCTGTCAGTCTGTCTGTCTCTGCCTTCTGTCAGTCTGCCTGTCTCTGCCTTCTGTCAGTCTGCCTGTCTCTGCCTTCTGTCAGTCTGTCTGTCTCTGCCTTCTGTCAGTCTGTCTGTCTCTGCCTTCTGTCAGTCTGTCTGTCTCTGCCTTCTGTCAGTCTGTCTGTCTCTGCCTTCTGTCAGTCTGTCTGTCTCTGCCTTCTGTCAGTCTGTCTGTCTCTGCCTTCTGTCAGTCTATCTGTCTCTGCCTTCTGTCAGTCTGTCTGTCTCTGCCTTCCGTCAGTCTGTCTGTCTCTGCCTTCTGTCAGTCTGTCTGTCTCTTCCTTCTGTCAGTCTGTCTGTCTCTGCCTTCTGTCTGTCTGTCTGTCTCTGCCTTCTGTCAGTCTGTCTGTCTCTGCCTTCTGTCAGTCTATCTGTCTCTTCCTTCTGTCAGTCTGTCTGTCTCTGCCTTCTGTCAGTCTGTCTGTCTCTGCCTTCTGTCAGTCTATCTGTCTCTGCCTTCTGTCAGTCTATCTGTCTCTTCCTTCTGTCAGTCTGTCTGTCTCTGCCTTCTGTCAGTCTGTCTGTCTCTGCCTTCTGTCAGTCTGTCTGTCTCTTCCTTCTGTCAGTCTGTCTGTCTCTGCCTTCTGTCAGTCTGTCTGTCTCTGCCTTCTGTCAGTCTATCTGTCTCTGCCTTCTGTCAGTCTGTCTGTCTCTGCCTTCTGTCAGTCTGTCTGTCTCTGCCTTCTGTCAGTCTGTCTGTCTCTGCCTTCTGTCAGTCTGTCTCTGCCTTCCGTCAGTCTGTCTGTCTCTGCCTTCTGTCAGTCTGTCTGTCTCTTCCTTCTGTCAGTCTGTCTGTCTCTGCCTTCTGTCTGTCTGTCTGTCTCTGCCTTCTGTCAGTCTATCTGTCTCTGCCTTCTGTCAGTCTATCTGTCTCTTCCTTCTGTCAGTCTGTCTGTCTCTGCCTTCTGTCAGTCTCTCTGCCTTCTGTCAGTCTATCTGTCTCTGCCTTCTGTCAGTCTATCTGTCTCTTCCTTCTGTCAGTCTGTCTGTCTCTGCCTTCTGTCAGTCTGTCTGTCTCTGCCTTCTGTCAGTCTGTCTGTCTCTTCCTTCTGTCAGTCTGTCTGTCTCTTCCTTCTGTCAGTCTGTCTGTCTCTGCCTTCCGTCTGTCTGTCTCTGCCTTCCGTCAGTCTGTCTGTCTCTGCCTTCCGTCAGTCTGTCTGTCTCTGCCTTCTGTCAGTCTGTCTGTCTCTGCCTTCTGTCAGTCTGTCTGTCTCTGCCTTCCGTCAGTCTGTCTGTCTCTGCCTTCTGTCAGTCTGTCTGTCTCTTCCTTCCGTCAGTCTATCTGTCTCTGCCTTCCGTCAGTCTGTCTGTCTCTGCCTTCCGTCAGTCTGTCTGTCTCTGCCTTCCGTCAGTCTGTCTGTCTCTGCCTTCTGTCAGTCTGTCTGTCTCTGCCTTCTGTCAGTCTGTCTGTCTCTGCCTTCTGTCAGTCTGTCTGTCTCTGCCTTCTGTCAGTCTGTCTGTCTCTTCCTTCTGTCAGTCTGTCTGTCTCTGCCTTCCGTCAGTCTGTCTGTCTCTGCCTTCCGTCAGTCTGTCTGTCTCTTCCTTCTGTCAGTCTGTCTGTCTCTGCCTTCTGTCAGTCTGTCTGTCTCTTCCTTCTGTCAGTCTGTCTGTCTCTGCCTTCCGTCAGTCTGTCTGTCTCTGCCTTCTGTCAGTCTGTCTGTCTCTGCCTTCTGTCAGTCTGTCTGTCTCTGCCTTCTGTCAGTCTGTCTGTCTCTGCCTTCTGTCAGTCTGTCTGTCTCTGCCTTCTGTCAGTCTGTCTGTCTCTGCCTTCCGTCAGTCTGTCTGTCTCTGCCTTCTGTCAGTCTGTCTGTCTCTGCCTTCTGTCAGTCTGTCAGTCTGTCTGTCTCTGCTTTCTGTCAGTCTATCTGTCTCTGCCTTCTGTCAGTCTGTCAGTCTGTCTGTCTCTGCCTTCCGTCAGTCTGTCTGTCTCTGCCTTCTGTCAGTCTGTCTGTCTCTGCCTTCCGTCAGTCTGTCTGTCTCTGCCTTCTGTCAGTCTGTCTGTCTCTGCCTTCTGTCAGTCTGTCTGTCTCTGCCTTCTGTCAGTCTGTCTGTCTCTGCCTTCTGTCAGTCTATCTGTCTCTGCCTTCTGTCAGTCTGTCAGTCTGTCTGTCTCTGCCTTCCGTCAGTCTGTCTGTCTCTGCCTTCTGTCAGTCTATCTGTCTCTGCCTTCTGTCAGTCTGTCAGTCTGTCTGTCTCTGCCTTCTGTCAGTCTATCTGTCTCTGCCTTCTGTCAGTCTGTCAGTCTGTCTGTCTCTGCCTTCCGTCAGTCTGTCTGTCTCTGCCTTCTGTCAGTCTGTCTGTCTCTGCCTTCCGTCAGTCTGTCTGTCTCTGCCTTCCGTCAGTCTGTCTGTCTCTTCCTTCCGTCAGTCTGTCTGTCTCTGCCTTCCGTCAGTCTGTCTGTCTCTGCCTTCCGTCAGTCTGTCTGTCTCTGCCTTCCGTCAGTCTGTCTGTCTCTGCCTTCTATCTGCCTTAGATGTGGTTTTTCTTCCTTCATTCATTCCTTCATTTATTCCTTCTTCCATTTTTTCCTTCCTTCCTTCACGTCCAATTCCTCTCCACTATGTCTCCCCTTTTTAATTCTTCCATTTTTCTTCTGTTCTTCCTTCTCACTCCTCCTTCGCCATCTTTACCCCTCCATCACCTCCTCCTCCTCCTCCTCCATCACTCTCCTCCTCCTCCTCCTCCATCACCCACCTCCTCCTCCATCACCCTCCTCCTCCTCCTCCTCCACCACCACCCTCCTCCTCCTCCTCCAGTATCGCTCCCACTCTTCCTCCACTTTCATTACCTTTACCTCCTCTCTTCCATCTTCCAAGACTTGAGACACAAAGGCCTCTCTCTCTCTCTCTCTCTCTCTCTCTCTCTCTCTCTCTCTCTCTCTCTCTCTCTCTCTCTCTCTCTCTCTCTAACAAGAGTGGTAGAGGAGTTGCATCGTACGCCCGCCAGTGATGATCGTCAAAGGAGTGGCGGGAAACCTGGATGCCAACCCAAACTGTCGTACAGCATTCAGACAATAATAACAACAACAACAACAAGAGCTGTTTACGAGGAGGAAAATAGATCACGTGAAGATTAGTCACCCCAGTTTATTTAACCTGATGATTAAATACACTAATGCTGTTTAGGGGGTTAGGTTAAGTTAGGTTAGGTTAGGTTAAGTTAGGTTAGATTAAAGTTAATGTTTAATTATCAGGTGAAATAAGCTGGGTTGTCTTAATCTTCGTATTATTACCCAAAACACACACACACACACACACATACACACACACACACACACACACACGTACGTCTGTAGCTGTCGCCTTCATTGATTTCACTAAAGCGTTCGACCTAGTCGACCACAATATAATCATCAACAAAGCTATTGACCTCGGGCTTCGGAGAAGTCTTATACCATGGCTTACAGACTTCCTCAGTGACCGACGCCAAGCTGTACGCTCCCGAGGGGCTGTCTCCACCTTTCAGTCACTCACCTGTGGCGTCCCCCAAGGCACCAAGATGGGACCACTCTGCTTCCTTATGCTTATCAATGATGCCCTAAGAGAAACCCCCGCTCGCTGGAAATATGTCGACGACTCCACCATTGGGATCAGCGTCAACAATTCTGCTCCCAACTATACCGCCCTTCAGGATTTATTGGACAGCCTCCAAAACTGGGCCACCAACAACCATGTCACCATCAACCATACCAAGACCATGGTTATGCACATCAACCTCTCCTCCGACATTGTCCCACCTCCTTCCATTACTCTAGGTCCGAACACACTCCAGGTTGTAGATTCCACGAAGCTCCTCGGCGTCACCATAGACAACAAACTAAATTGGAAACCACACGTCAGTGAAGTTGTCAAATCCTCCAGTTTCCGTCTCCACCTCCTCCGCCGACTCAAGTCCCTCGGAGTTCCTGCACACGAGCTCCTCAGTGTTTACACAACATTCATACTTCCCAAGCTCACCTATGCCTCCCCCACCTGGTCTTCCTCTCTAAATGCCACACAACGTAAACACCTAGAAAAAGTGCAAAAGAGGGCATGCAAGATTATTCTCTCCCCCTCCTACTCCACATATCAAGAAGCGCTCAACACACTGACCCTTTCGACTCTCACTGACCATCACCACGACCTCATCTGCAAATTTGGTAAGAAGCTTCTACACCATCCCCGACACCGGCTCCTACTACCACCTGAGATCCCTAGTCCGAGAATTGCTGTTCGACACCACAACCGCATCCAGCCCATACGTGCGCGAACTGATCGCTATAAGAACAGCCCAGTCCCAACCATTGTAAAAATTATCAATAACTTGTAATAAACCAGTGTATTCACTCCCAGTAAACACTACTCCTTGCACTGTCACTATGTTGAAATGAACTGTAGTTTGAGCTTTTCCCCATCTAGTTATTATATGTCTTATTTGTGTCACTTATGTTACTTGTATATTATTTGTAATTCGAAACCCATTCCCCAAATATGTAACTGTATATTTTCAGCCTTCTGGCTGCCAATCTCTTTCAATAAACCGTTAATTGTTATTATTATTATTACACACAAACACACATCTATGGTCCTTGTATTAAATAGATATAATATTAAAAAAAATATTACATAAAAAAAAAAATATTGTCATCTGCTTATCGAAACTTGAGGTGGGGACACTGTGTCGGTCAGCAGTTGTGAGGAGCCAGGTCGTATTTCCCGATATGCTGTTCTTTTTTAGTATCTCTGGTGGCTGCAGTTTTTTCCCCCGATATTCATCAGGGTAATGCACCACCTTGGGTCGAGGAGGGTTCATTTTTAGAGTTGCTAGTCTACACCTCTAGTCTACACCTCTAGTCTACACCTCTAGCCTACACCTCTAGCCTACACCTCTAGTCTACACCTCTGGCCTACACCTCTGGCCTACACCTCTGGCCTACACCTCTAGTCTACACCTCTAGCCTATACCTCTAGCCCACACCTCTAGTCTACACCTCTGGCCTACACCTTTAGCCTACACCTCTAGCCTACACCTCTAGTCTACACCTCTAGCCTACACCTCTGGCTTACACCTCTAGCCTCCACCTCTAGCCTACACCTCTGGCTTACACCTCTAGTCTACACCTCTAGCATACACCTCTAGTCTACACCTCTAGCCTACACCTCTGGCTTACACCTCTAGTCTACACCTCTAGTCTACACCTCTAGCCTACACCTCTAGCCTACACCTCTAGTCTACACCTCTAGCCTACACCTCTAGTCTACACCTCTAGCATACACCTCTAGTCTACACCTCTAGTCTACACCTCTAGCCTACACCTCTAGCCTACACCTCTGGCTTACACCTCTAGCCTACACCTCTGGCTTACACCTCTAGTCTACACCTCTAGGCTACACCTCTAGCCTACACCTCTGGCTTACACCTCTAGCCTACACCTCTAGCCTGCACCTCCAGCCTACACCTCTAGCTCTCTAGCTTACACCTCTAGCCTACACCTCTAGTCTACACCTCTAGCCTACACCTCTAGTCTACACCTCTAGTCTACACCTCTAGCCTACACCTCTAGCCTACACCTCTGGCTTACACCTCTGGCTTACACCTCTAGTCTACACCTCTAGCCTACACCTCTAGCCTACACCTCTAGCCTGCACCTCAAGCCTACACCTCTAGCTCTCTAGCTTACACCTCTAGCCTACACCTCTGGCTTACACCTCTAGCCTACACCTCTAGCCTACACCTCTAGTCTACACCTCTAGCCTACACCTCTGGCTTACACCTCTAGCCTACACCTCTAGCCTGCACCTCAAGCCTACACCTCTAGCTCTCTAGCTTACACCTCTAGCCTACACCTCTGGCTTACACCTCTAGCCTACACCTCTAGCTTACACCTCTAGCCTACACCTCTAGCCTGCACCTCAAGCCTACACCTCCAGCCTACACCTCTAGCTCTCTAGCTTACACCTCTAGCCTACACCTCTAGCCTACACCTCTGGCTTGCACCTCTAGCCTACACCTCTAGCCTACACCTCTAGTCTACACCTCTAGTCTACACCTCTAGCCTACATCTCTAGCTTACACGTCTAACCTACACCTCTGTCTTATACCTTTAGCCTACACCTGTAGCCCACACCCCCAGTCCCCAGCCTACACCCCCTTCCCACACCCCCAGCCTACACCCCGAGCCTACGCCCCCAGCTCCAGTCTTCCTCCCACCTGCATGGACGTCACCAAATGGATGTGGTGTTTGGTAAAGTGCTTCGAACTGTGTGTGTGTGTGTGTGGAGGAGAGAGAGAGAGAGAGAGAGAGAGAGAGAGAGAGAGAGAGAGAGAAAAAATATATAACTGTGTGTATGTGTGGGAGTAAGAGAGTTCGTTAGCGTCTCTCTCTCTCACTTTCTCTCTGTGTAAATGTGTGAGAGAGAGAGAGTCTTAGGCATCTCGAGGGAAGGTATGATAAAATTAGGTTGGTGTAATTGGGGCGTGAATATATATAGCTGATAAAACTGACGTAATGACTTTCAGGGGGATACAGTTAACTACCCAATTATCCCTAAACTAACCCTTAGATAAGGTAGTTAGTGCCGTCTCTACCACCTTAGGTCCTCACACCTCCCCTAAAGGTACTGGCAGAGGTGTAGGTTGAGGCAGGTGTGAGTGTTCTGGTGTGATCCCCGGAAGCTGGTGCTGATTAATCTTTGCATCACCTGGTAGGCTTAACCCTTCGTCATCTCTCTCTCTCTCTCTCTCTCTCTCTCTCTCGAACTGTACACACACACACACACACACCCCACACACACACACGCACCCCCCCCCCCCCCCACACGCACACAATTTCATACATTACTTGAATTCGAATCCAAAATATAGTTCGCCATAAACACTCTGAATATCCGATTATACGTGCTAATGGCTCTGAAATATGTTATTTAAACTGGCTGTGCCTCGTTATCCGGCTGGAGTGGCCGTACGATATTTTTAACCGAATGACTGGCAGCATGTCGATGGCGTTTCCGGGCGCACGATTAATGACTGAATATTTTGGTTTTGTTATTTTTAGTGGAATTTTTTTTTTTTTTAGTATATTTTACGGTGAAACTTCTGGTATTTTAAGGATTTCTTGTGAGTTTGGGTGAAAATGGTTGAGAAATGGAGGAGGTGGAATGGTGAATTTCGTAATTTTGGGGAATTTTTATTTTAGTAAGGACTGAGCTCTTAGTAAGACGACCTCACTTGAACCAGAACACTGACCATCCATCATCTCTCTCTCTCTCTCTCTCTCTCTCTCTCTCTCTCTCTCTCTCTCTCTTAATGGCGCACAAATTCATGAACTATGCAGTATATTACGTTTATAAAAGTCTCACACACACACCACACACACGCTAGTATACGTCCACTGATGTTTTTTTTTTCCACCGTTTCATATTTTTCTCCATATTTTCACCTTGAGAGTAAAAGTTTGTGTGTATAAAAGTGGGTCAGGCTTTTTGTGGCCAATACTCACCCTGCCTGGTGTTCCTCTTTCTCTTTTTTGTATATATTTAACAAACAAAACATCGTGTGTGGGTTTGTGTTTGGGTTGGATGCATTTTGTGTGTGTGTGTGTGTGTGTGTGTGTGTGTGTGTGTGTGTGTGTGTCTGACTAAACTGAATTAGCCTGGTATCAAAACTTGTATGTGTGTGTAATTACAAGTTTGCTAAATTATCTCAACCAAGAATATTTATTAGAGTAACGTGGAACAAAGTACAGTACAGGAGGAGTCTGGTTGGGGGTGTTGTGGTACTGTGCCAAGATTGTTTCATTCTAGTGACGTGTGAGTGAGTTATGGTCCTATGTTGTGTAATATACCACGGCCAGGGGATATAAAGTGTTTTATGGGCTATTTCATGGACCCTTGTAAGGTGCCATGATATTGTTTTAGGTGTGTGTGTGCGTGTGTAGTCTGTATTGGTTAAGAACATAAGAATGGAGGAAACTGCAGCGGGTCTATTGGCTTATACTGGGCAGTCCCATTACACCCAACCCCTATTGCTCATATATCCATCCAACTCATGTTTGAACCTATCCAGTGTATTCGAGTTAATGATGATGTTTGTTAACTTGTTCCACTCGTCCACTACTTTATTTCTAAACCAGTGTTTACCTATCTCGCGCCCAAATCTAAATTTGTCTTGTTTGAAACCACTGTTACGAGTTCTCTCCTGGTTGGATAGTTTGAGTACCTTTCTTATATCACATTTGTTTAGCCCTGACTTCCATTTATAATAAATATTAATGGTCCAAGTACTGAGCCTTGGGGTACTCCACTAGTGACGTTACTCCAATCGGATTTAGTGCCGTTAATGCTCACTCACTGTTTCCAGTCCCGTAACCACGCTCTGATCCATTTTAGTATATCTCCTCCAATGCCATGAACCTTCACTTTTTGTTTTATTTTCTCGTGGGGGACTGTCGAAGGTTTTGCTACAGTAGATATATACCACATCATAATCGTGCCCGTCTTCCAGTGATTCGAAAACAGTTGAAAAGAATGTTAATAGATTGGTCAGACATGAACGCCCACTTGTGAAGCCATGTTGGGAATCATTGATCAACTTGTGCTTCTCCACTTAACAAAGATATATTTAAGTGACTCACACCATTTTAACGAGAAAGATACATTATAGTTTAAGTGAGTCAATCTTGTCGCCCGGCAGAACTTGAGGGACTTGATTGACATACATTATTCATCCGACTTCAAACTTCTCTCCAATATTTCACGAAACAAGACGAAATCTGATAAAAGAAGTTGGTTTTTTTCGTTCGTGTGAGATATATATTATTCCCATAGTTTTTTCCCTGACTTATTTCCCTTAAGTTTTTTCTCTCTCTCTCTCTCTCTCTCTCTCTCTCTCTCTCTCTCTCTCTCTCTCTCTCTCTCTCTCGCACTCCATAATTCATCTCACTTACCACTCCACCTCCCACCCCACCCACGCTCCCCAACACACCCCACCCACTCTCCCCAACACACCCCACCCACTCTCCCCAACACACCCCACCCACTCTCCCCAACACACCCCACCCACTCTCCCCAACACACTCCACCCACTCTCCCCAACACACTCCACCCACTCTCCCCAACACACTCCACCCACTCTCCCCAACACACCCCACCCACTCTCCCCAATACACCCCACCCACTCTCTGCCATATTGAAGTATTAATCCATTAAGTCCTCTGCCCTGTTGAATGATGGTGAGGGGAGGGAGGGAGGGGTGAGGGGAGGGAGGGAGAGGTGAGGGGAGGGAGGGAGGGGTGAGGGAAGGGAGGGAGGGGTGAGGGAAGGGAGGGAGAGGTGATGGAAGGGAGGGAAGGAGAGGTGAGGGGAGAAGGGTAAAGGTGAATGAGAGGGAGAGTGACATTTCAAGGGGAGCAGTCGTGGGGAACGGTGTGAGAGGGGAATTAAGGGGAAGAGTGAGTGGGGGGAGAGGGAAGGGAGAGGTGAGGGAGGGAAGGGAGAGGTGAGGGAGGGAAGGGAGAGACGATTGAGAAGGGGAAGGGTGAATGAGGGGAAGGGAAGGCAGTTGTAGGGGTATGTGTGAGAGGGGAGGGATGGGAGAGAGGAAGGGTAAAGGGAGAGTGAAGTGTCAAAAGGGAGATAAGTGAGAGGGGGTAAAATGAGTGAGAGGGAGTGAGAGGGGGGTAAAATGAGTGAGAGGGAGTGAGAGGAGGGGAGAGAGATGGGGGGTAAAATGAGTGAGAGGGAGTGAGAGGAGGGGAGAGAGAGAGGGGGGGTAAAATGAGTGAGAGGAGGGGAGAGAGAGGGGGTAAAATGAGTGAGAGGGAGTGAGAGGAGGAGAGAGAGAGGGGGATAAAATGAGTGAGGGAGTGAGAGGAGGGGAGAGAGAGGGGGTAAAATGAGTGAGAGGAGGGGAGAGAGAGGGGGGTAAAATGAGTGAGAGGGAGTGAGAGGAGGGGAGAGAGAGGGGGGTAAAATGAGTGAGAGGGGGGGAGACTGTATGATAAGATAATGATTAATAATTACAAAGAGGAAGAAAATGAGGAATAAGGAAGCTGATGTTAATAGGGGAGTAGAGAAAGATAATAAGGATAATGAAGGATGAGTGTGAAATTATATACGAGTGGATGGAAGAGGGAAATGGGTAATAAATGGTGATGAAAGTAGGGAGGGGAAGGGAGGCAGTAGAGTGTCAGCATGGACGACGATAACAGTACAGTACGGCGGCTGCTTTAACCAACACACACACACACACACACACACACATACTTCTTATTGATTTATCTCTCCTTGGTCTTCCTTCCTTCCTTCCTCCTCCTCCTCCTCCTCCTCCTCCTCCTCTTCTTCTTCTTCTTCTTCTTCTTCTTCTTCTTACTCCTCCTCCTCCGTCTGCCTTCTCGGCGCCAAGTGGAGGGAGAAAGAGGTGGTTGTGTGAATTCCTTCTTACTCCTACACCGAAGTTCCTTGTGCCAGCTCTCTCTCTCTCTCTCTCTCTCTCTCTCTCTCTCTCTCTCTCTCTCTCTCTCTCTCTCTCTCTCTCTCTCAAATACATAACTTTAATCCAAATTTTCTTAAGATAGATAAAATAGTGACAACCCAACCCAGCCCAACCCAGCCTAACCCAACCCAACCCAACCCAACCCAACCTAACCCATCCCAACCCAACCCAACCTAACCCATCCCAACCCAACCCAACCTAACCCAACCCAACCCAACCTAACCCATCCCAACCCAACCCAACCCAACCCAACCTAACCCATCCCAACCCAACCCAACCCAAACCCAACCTAACCCAACCTAACCTAACCCAACCCAACCTAACCCATCCCAACCCAACCCAACCTAACCCATCCCAACCCAACCCAACCTAACCCAACCCAACCCAACCCAACCCAACCTAACCCATCCCAACCCAACCCAACCCATATAAGCTTGGGAAGGGGGGGCTAATCTTCAGGTGATCCATATCAGGTCAAGTAGGGTAGAGTGTGAGACAGGTATCATGTAGGTGCGTGATGACAACGGCTGGCGAGAAGAAGCGAGAGGTCTCAGGGTTTTATGTTAATTTTACGAGGTCATTGGTGTAGCTCGGGGCTAAGTGTTTGTTATGTGTGTTTGTTACGAGTTTGTTTGTGTTTTGAACTTGTTGTGTGTTTGTTTGGTGTCAGTGTGTGTGTGTGTGTGTTTTGTCAGTTTGTGTATGTCATGCTCTCGAGTCAAGGGTTCAAGAGTTAGGTTATGGGTTCAGTGTGTCAGCCAAGGGTTCAAGAGTTAGCTTATGGGTTCAATGTGTCAGCCAAGGGTTCAGGAGTTAGGTTATGGGTTCAGTGTGTCAGTCAAGGGTTCAAGAGTTAGGTTTTGGGTTCAGTGTGTCAGCCAAGGGTTCAAGAGTTAGGTTATGGGATCACGTGTGTCAGCCAAGGGTTCAAGAGTTAGATTAAGGGTTCAGTGCGTCAGCCAAGGGTTCAAGAGTTAGGTTATGGGTTCAGTGTGTCAGCCAAGGGTTCAAGAATTAGGTTATGGGTTCAGTGTGTCAGTCAAGGGTTCAAGAGTTATCGGTTCAATGTGTCAGCCAAGGGTTCAAGAGTTAGGTTATGGATTCAGTGTGTCAGCCAAGGTTCAAGAGTTAGGTTATGGGTTCAGTGTGTCAGCCAATGGTTCAAGAGTTAGGTTATGGGTTCAATGTGTCAGCCAAGGGTTCAAGAGTTAGGTTATGGATTCAGTGTGTCAGCCAAGGGTTCAAGAGTTAGGTTATGGGTTCAGCGTGTCAGCCAAGGGTTCAAATGTTAGGTTATGGGATCACGTGTGTCAGCCAAGGGTTCAAGAGTTAGGTTAAGGGTTCAGTGTGTCATCCAAGGACTCAAATGTTAGGTTATGGGTTCAGTGTGTCAGCCAAGGGTTCAAGAGTTAGGTTAAGGGTTCAGTGTGTCATCCAAGGACTCAAATGTTAGGTTATGGGTTCAATGTGTCAGCCAAGGGTTCAAGAGTTATCGGTTCAATGTGTCAGCCAAGGGTTCAAGAGTTAGGTTATGGGTTCAATGTGTTAGTCAAGGGTTCAAGAGTTATGGGTTCAATGTGTCAGCCAAGGGTTCAAAACTTAGGTTGTGTTCAGTGTGTCAGCCAAGGATTCAAATGTTAGGTTATGGGTTCAGTGTGTCAGCCAAGGGTTCAAGAGTTAGCTTATGGGTTCAGTGTGTCAGCCAAGGGTTCAAGAGTTAGGTTATGGGTTCAGCGTGTCAGCCAAGGATTCAAATGTTAGGTTATGGGATCACGTGTGTCAGCCAAGGGTTCAAGAGTTAGGTTAAGGGTTCAGTGTGTCATCCAAGGATTCAAATGTTAGGTTATGGGTTCAGTGTGTCAGCCAAGGGTTCAAGAGTTAGGTTATGGGTTCAGTGTGTCAGCCAAGGGTTCAAGAGTTAGGTTTTGGGTTCAGTGTGTCAGCCAAGGATTCAAGAGTTAGGGTTGGTTGCTACAATGTGTTCGGTACATTTGAACTCATATAAGAACTGGAATTATTTAACTATGCTTGAAAGTAAATCACAACAGCTGAAAGTATAAAAGTATATAACAGCTGAGATTATACACCAGCGTCTATAATCAAATAACAGCTGAGATTATACACCAGCGTCTATAATCACATAACAGCTGAGATTATACACCAGCGTCTATAATCACATAACAGCTGAGATTATACACCAACGTCTATAATCACATAACAGCTGAGATTATACACCCAAGTGACGGCAGAACATTTTACCACATGCGTCTGGGTAAACTGTTATGCATGTGAGCAGAATGTGGAGGAGTAGAACAAGGCAGCATTGATGTTTGCCTCGCATGTGTTGGGAGTAGGAGCAGCATTACCCCTCCCCCCCCCAACAACCCCTCCTCAACCCCACCCCTCAACCCCACCCCAACCCCACCCCTCAACCCCACCCCTTCTCTCTTCCTCCCTCTTCCCACCTCCCCCCCTCCCCCAGTCTCCTACACCGCTACATATTGGGAATGATTTTTGTATATAAGAGATGAGACTCGTGGTTATTACTCCACATATCGACGTAATTATGAGTGTTATTATATCACATGGTAACGTGTGTGTGTGTGTGTTTTACATATATAATACGTGTTATGGTGTGTTTTTCATCTTGAGTTACATTATGTTACACTCGTATATATAGAGTGTTTCTTATGTGTTCTATTCGTAGGTTAATTGTGTGTTCAGTGCAGTTTATATAATTCATAGTATTTTTAAGGGGTGACTAACTTATTTCAGGGGGTTCATAATTGTCTGTGTGTGTTTTGTTAAGTGTTGTGTGTGTGTTTTTTTTTACGTGTTGTGTGTGTTGTGTTTTGTTGTGTGTGTGTGTGTTGTGTTGTATTGTGTTGTGTTTTGCTACCCTGTGTTGTGTTGTGTTGTATTGTGTTGTGTTTTGCTACCCTGTGTTGCGTTGTGTTATATTGTGTTGTGATTTATTGTGTTGTGTTGTGCTGCAGTGTGTTGTATTGTATTGTGTAGGGGTGAAGAGGGTTCTAAAACTAACTAGCATCATAACCAACATTGACCTGGACTATATTTGACCTAATTATTGACACGTTCCTAACCTGACCTAACCTAACCAATACTCACCTGGGCTATATTTGACCTAATTATTGACACGTTCCTGACCTAACCAATACTCACCTGGGCTAAATTTGACCTAATTATTGACACGGTCCTAACCTAACCTAACCTAACCTAACCAAACCAATAATCACCTGGGCCATACTTGACCTAATTATTGACACGCTCCTAACCTGATCTGACCTAACCAATAATCACCTGGGCCATACTTGACCTAATTATTGACACGTTTCTAACCTAACCAATACTCACCTGGGCTATATTTGACCTAATTATTGACACGTTCCTAACCTAACCTAACCTAACCAATAATCACCTGGGCCATACTTGACCTAATTATTGACACGTTCCTAACCTGATCTAACCTAACCAATAATCACCTGGGCCATACTTGACCTAATTATTGACACGTTCCTAACCTAACCAATACTCACCTGGGCTATACTTGACCTAATTATTGACACGTTCCTAACCTAACCAATACTCACCTGGGCTATATTTGACCTAATTATTGACACGTTCCTAACCTGACCTAACCTAACCAATGATCACCTGGGCTATACTTGACCTAATTATTGACTCGTTTATATTGCTCAACGTTTAATGTGGCTCTTTTATATTGCTCAACGTTTCCAGTGACTCGTTTATATTGCTCAACGTTTCCAGTGACTCGTTTATATTGCTCAACGTTTCCAGTGGCTCGTTTATATTGCTCAACGTTTCCAGTGGCTCGTTTATATTGCTCAACGTTTCCAGTGGCTCGTTTATATTGCTCAACGTTTCCAGTGACTCGTTTATATTGCTCAACGTTTCCAGTGACTCGTTTATATTGCTCAACGTCAGCATCCACTCTTCCTCTCATGAGATTTTCCCAATACCAGGGACCAGTTGAGACGATGAATGGAGCAGTATTTAGAGTTTGTTGAGGTGAGGGTGTGTTGAGGTGAGGGTGGGTTGAGGTGAGGGTGTGTTGAGGTGGTGTGTTGAGGGTGTGTTGAGGTGAGTGTTGAGGTGAGGTGAGTGTTGAGTTGACGGTGTGTTGAGGTGAGTGTTGAGGTGAGGGTGTGTTGAGGTAAGTGTTGAGTTGACGGTGTGTTGAGGTGAGGGTGTGTTGAGGTGAGGGTGTGTTGAGGTGAGGGTGTGTTGAGGTGAGGGTGTGCTGAGGTGAGGGTGTGTTGAGGTGAGGGTGTGTTGAGGTGAGGGTGTGTTGAGGTGAGGGTGTGTTGAGGTGAGGGTGTGTTGAGGTGAGGGCGTGTTGAGGTGAGGGTGTGTTGAGGTGAGGGCGTGTTGAGGTGAGGGCGTGTTGAGGTGAGGGCGTGTTGAGGTGAGGGCGGGTTGAGGTGAGGGCGGGTTGAGGTGAGGGTGGGTTGAGGTGAGGGTGGGTTGAGGTGAGGGTGTGTTGAGGTGAGGGTGTGTTGAGGTGAGGGTGTGTTGAGGTGAGGGTGGGTTGAGGTGAGGGTGGGTTGAGGTGAGGGTGTGTTGAGGTGAGGGTGTGTTGAGGTGAGGGTGTGTTGAGGTGAAGGTGGGTTGAGGTGAAGGTGGGTTGAAGTGAGGGTGTGTTGAGGTGAGGGTGTGTTGAGGTGAGGGTGTGTTGAGGTGAAGGTGTGTTGAGGTGAAGGTGGGTTGAGGTGAGGGTGGGTTGAAGTGAGGGTGTGTTGAGGTGAGGGTGTGTTGAGGTGAGGGTGGGTTGAGGTGAAGGTGGGTTGAAGTGAGGGTGTGTTGAGGTGAAGGTGGGTTTAGGTGAAGGTAGGTTGAGGTTAAGGTGGGTCGAGGTGAGGGTGTGTTGAAGTGAGGGTGTGTTGAGGTGAGGGTGGGTTGAAGTGAGGGTGTGTTGAGGTGAAGGTGGGTTGAGGTGAGGGTGGGTTGAGGTGAAGGTGGGTTGAAGTGAGGGTGTGTTGAGGTGAAGGTGGGTTTAGGTGAGGGTGGGTTGAGGTGAGGGTGTGTTGAGGTGAGGATGGGTTGAGGTGAGGGTGGGTTGAGGTGAGGGTGTGTTGAGGTAAAGGTGGGTTGAGGTGAAGGTGGGGTGAGGTGAGGGTGTGTTGAGGTAAGGTGGGTTGAGGTGAAGGTGGGTTGAAGTGAGGGTGTGTTGAGGTGAAGGTGGGTTTAGGTGAAGGTGGGTTGAGGTGAGGGTGTGTTGAGGTGAAGGTGGGTGGGTTCAGGTGAAGGTGGGTTGAGGTGAGGGTGGGTTGAGGTGAGGGTGGGTTGACGGGTCTGCTGCTGTTCCGTGTGTAGTTTCTCCTATACTGACGTTGTTGTTGTTTTTATGTTGTTGTTGTTGTTGTTGTTTTTTTGGGGGGGAGGTGACAGTATATCCAGGTCTTACTCTCAGTTTTATTTATCTTGTTCATTTTATTTTTATTTTTATTTATTATGTATGTGTTTATTTATTTTTGTTTGTTTTTATTCATGTTTATTTGATTTTACTGTAATTTGGATATTTATTTATTTATTTAGTTTATTTATGTTGATATGATTTTGATGTGTGTATGTATGTGTGTATTGTGTTTTGCTACGTGTGTGTGTGGTGTTGTGTTGTGTTGTGTTGGGAACCTGGATGTTAATCGATTTGCGGATCGTATTCCGGGGTAATGGTTAGCCAGTGCAGTTGACGAGTTGTCCGGTCATCTCGGACTATTCCTTAACACTGGGTCATGCAGCTCGTTAACTCAGGGTGTGGTTGTTGTGTTGGCGACAGTTTCTACACCTTAAACAAATTCACGCCTAGGTGGCCCTTGGGCCCGCCATCCTCGTTACACGAAGGGCAACCATTATTATGTATGTACAGGTTTGTATGTATGTATGTATGTATGAATATTAACTTAATATATATTGTTTACAGTGCAGAATAAGTGGCTTCTCCACGTCTCATGGGCTCTTGTATGACGATCTTACTGACAAGGTTATCATGTCTCCACCTACACAGGCGCAGTCTGACCTAAAGGGAGTATAAGGTTAGGTGTGTGTGTCACCCCTCATAGCTATATGGTTCCTTTGTACACATTAACCATACGCGATACACCTAATTGAAAACTGAACCTTGGGCAATACCTCTCTCTCTCTCTCTCTCTCTAGATATGGAAGAGAGAATATGTCTAATTTTGGTTGAGTCTTGATGTAGTTTCGACGCCGTGTGTGTCTGTGTGTGTGTCTGTGTGTGTGTGTGTCTGTGTGTCTGTGTGTCTGTTGTGTGTGTGTGTGTGTGTGTGTGTGTGTGTAGAGGTAGATAAATAAATAAATAAAAATACAGAAAAGACGTTACATGAAGATTAGTCTCCTTCCCGTAAGCTTATATCACCTGAAGATTAACCACCCTAATGTTATTTGGGGTTGGTGAGGTTAGGTTAGGTTTATAATATGGCGGTTTATCTTCAGGTGATACTAGAAATGTACTGATACTGTAAAAGGTTTATTAACTAAAACGTCTTCCATTTTGTTTTATTTTAATGCCATGGTGACTGGGTGAGCCAGGGTAGTGTCGGCCAGTACCGGGTCATGATGCCCGCCTTAACTCTGGTATCGTTATCTAGAAACATACTGACGTCATATCCTTGTGTGGTCTGAGACGCCTGGTGACGCTGATGCAGGAGTAGCTCGGAGAATGTCAGCTACGTATCAGCATCCTCGTCAGTTCCATGTCAGCCGGGCGTCCTCACCGTGGTGGCCTGACTCATCAGCTGATTAACACAACAAAACCACGTGACTGACGCTGTTCCTACGCGGATACAATAAACCGCAGTTAATTGAAAAATAAATTGATTATCAAATAAATAAACGAATGAATAAATTAATAAACAAACATGAACTGGCCCTAAAGTTAGTTCCAACCATATGTGGGTAACAAAGGCAAACTAATACAACCAGAGATACAACACATTTTGTCAGGCAAATTATTTTAGCGCCAATAACTTTATGGTGGTGTTGGTGTGTTAAGAGTTGTTATACGTAGATGTGTGGTGAGTGGCACTTGAGGCTGTGAGGTGCCAGATTACTACTGCACTGTCTTACACTATAACCCTAGTTAACCTCACTCTGATACAGACTCTGAAAACTACAGAAATTACCGTATTTATTAAAACATAACAAACTACTGTATCAGAAAAAAAATACAGTACTGCAACTTGATTTTAATTACACAACAGTAAAACACAATAACGTCCAGTTGAAAATAGTATCACAGTACTTGACTTAACTACCTTAACTACACCTAATCACTACACTGAATCGGCTACACAATTCCCTCCCTCTCCCCCTCCCCTCCCTCTCCCCCCTCCCCCCCCACTCCCCCTCCCATCTCCCCTCTCCCTTCTTCACCATTTCCCCCTTTCAATCCCCCGTCATTAAATAGTATGAACTCCCTCTCGTGTTTGATCAACTCTCTCGTGATCA
The DNA here is from genome assembly GCA_958450375.1 of Homarus gammarus. NCBI lineage: Eukaryota > Metazoa > Arthropoda > Malacostraca > Decapoda > Nephropidae > Homarus > Homarus gammarus. The sequence goes on from CAUDMG010000693.1 coordinate 2,026,968, forward strand.
TTTCTCTCGTGATCAACTTGTCATCAAACTTTTCCCTCAAGGATCATCATCACCGTCGTCTAATGAGGTCTGTCTGTGTGTGTGTGTGTGTGTGTGTGTGTTGGTAATTAGTGTATGTAAAGGAATGATAGTCGGTGGCTCTCTCTCTCTCTCTCTCTCTCTCTCTCTCTCTCTCTCTCTCTCTCTCCCCCACTCCTCACACCACCACACATCTCCCAGTCATGCTCCTTCACACACCCCCACACATCCCCCCGTCATGCTCCCACACATCCCCCAGTCATGCTCCCACACACCCCCACACATCTCCCAGGGTCATACACCCCCCCCCCCCCCCACACGCACCATCGCTTGTCAGATGTGTATTGATTTTGGCAGCAGCAGCAGCAGCAGCAGCAGCAGCCTCCGTCCAGCTGGCTTGACACACACTGATCCACCGCCCTATTATTTCCTACTTATGAACCCGTGTGCTGCTAGTGGCTTGGCTAGTGCAGGTGTGGTGTACTAGTAGTGGTAGAGGAGGTGAAGGTATGCTAGTGGTGTGGTGGTGGTGGAGGTGTGGTATACTAGCTGGGGTGGTGGTGGTGGTGTGGTGGAGGTGTGGTGTAGTAGTGGTGGTGGTAAAGGAAGGTGAATGTGTTGCTAGTGGCGAAAATGGACTACTAGTGGAGGTAGTGAAGGTGTACTAGTAGTTATTATTATTATGAGCTAGTTGTTGTGAAAGTGGTGATGGTGGTAGTGTGCTAGTTGTGGTTAATTAGGCTATTAGCAGGCTGTATATATATATAGTCGAGGTGGCTTTAAATATCTTGTGTGTGTGTGTGTGTGTGTGTGTGTGTGTGTGTGTGTAGAAAGTCCGGAAGTAACACGATAATCCGACAATTTACGGTCATATAGCGCCCAAGCTTTCCCTATAGCACCACTGGAACCGGATCACTGTGAAATTAGGCTCCTTTTCCGCGGAACCCTGGTGGAACAAAGGAACGCCGCTGGATTTATTCCGGGGAACAGTCTCACGGAATGTCAGAATGGATACAACAGCTGGAAATAAGGAACATCCAAAAAGTACGGAACGATTTTTTTTTATTTGCTCCTGATTCATGTAACCTCAAATTTTGGTTAACGGAAATACTCTCTCTCTCTCTCTCTCTCTCTCTCTCTCTCTCTCTCTCTCTCTCTCAGTTATAAATTAAGTGTCAAGAAGTTTACCAAAGTTGACCTCTTGCACTTAAATGTTCAACCACTTAAGTTTTATTGTTCTCAAGTAAGTGGGAGATGTGAAGTAGATGTTAAGTGCACTTCTTATACTTAACGTTAAGACATTAAGTGTATAAGTGATTAGCATAAAGAGCTCCAATCTTAACACACGTAACCAGTCCCAATGACTAGGTTAGGTTAGGTTAGGGCCTATTAGGACTGGGACCCATCGAACCTAAATCTGTACCATTATTTTGTGTCTAAATCTGTACCATTATACTTTAAATCTGAACCTGTAGTTAATATATGTGTGTCTGTATACTTCCTGGTTGCCGTGGCAGGGTGGACAGGAATTCTCACAACAGACCTGTGGCCAAGGATCGATCTTACCTGGCTGAGTCATGCTTGTAAACACAGGAATATTTCTTGGTATAGTGCAGAGGTCGACGTCCTGGTTATTGGTTAAAGGTTTAGTAAGTGGCCTAACCTGACCTACCTTACCCTAGTTTTATCTGACCTAACCTGACCTACCTTACCTTAGTTTTATCTGACCTGACCTGACCTAACCTGACCTACCTTACCCTAGTTTTACTGACCTACCTTACCCTAGTTTTACTGACCTGACCTAACCTGACCTACCTTACCCTAGTTTTACTGACCTGACCTACCTTACCCTAGTTTTATCTGACCTGACCTAACCTGACCTACTTTACCCTAGTTTTATCTGACCTGACCTGACCTACCTTACCCTAGTTTTATCTGACCTGACCTAACCTGACCTACTTTACCCTAGTTTTATCTGACCTAACCTGACCTACTTTACCCTAGTTTTATCTGGCCTGACCTAACCTAACCTAACCTAACCTAACCAAACCATCATGAGTAGGGCCTTATAACACTCAGTAGGTTAAGTTGGATTAACATAACTTAGGGTTGTAGTGAAGAAGATGTTAGGACTAGAAGCTATTTGATCAATCGGTTATACTCTGAGATCTTATAATGTGAATATCCCAAGAGAGGGTAATCGTTATTCACACACACACACACACACACACACACTAATATATTCATGGGCCCTGCTGCCTCCTCCACACTTTAAGATGTCTCCTCTGGAAAGTTGTGCTTCTGTACGATAGATATATACAGTATGTGTGTGTGTGTGTGTGTGTGTGTGTGAAATTAAGATAAAGGATAGAGAAAAAAAAAGAGAATGGGTGTTTAGGGGAGAGAGAGAGAGAGAGAGAATGTAAGATAAATAAAGAGATAGAGAGAGAGAGACCTTAAGTATATCTATAACAGTGTGAAGTGTGTCAAGTGGTCCTTCAACCTGTTTATTTTACACTGAGGGGAGAACCTCCGCCTCAGGTTACGTTGTGGTGTGTCGTGTAGTGTTGCTGGTCGTACACCTTCCTACTGCGTCGTGTAGTGTTAATGGTCGTACACCTTCCTACTGCGTCGTGTAGTGTTGCTGGTCGTACACCTTCCTACTGCGTCGTGTAGTGTTGCTGGTCGTACACCTTCCTACTGCGTCGTGTAGTGTTAATGGTCGTACACCTTCCTACTGCGTCGTGTAGTGTTGCTGGTCGTACACCTTCCTACTGCGTCGTGTAGAGTTAATGGTCGTACACCTTCCTACTGCGTCGTGTAGTGTTAATGGTCGTACACCTTCCTACTGGGTCGTGTAGTGTTGCTGGCCATTAATTTCTTGGATGTTAAGTAATGTATTTAAATTAATTGTTCCTACGTGTTTAATATAACTTAGGCTGTTTGTACTGAATGTTTTTATACACTGTTAAGTTCTTTTGTAGTATTGTGTTCCTACGCTGATGTTTTGTCTCACTCTATGTATGTATGTATGGTATGTATATATGTATGTATGTATGTATATTGTATGTATGTATGTATATTGTATGTATGGTATGTATGTATGTATGTATATTGTATGTATGGTATGTATGTATGTATGTATGTATATCGTAGGGAATTGTGTTGCACCTTTTATCGTGTTTACTTATTTATTCGTTTATTTATTTATTAATTTATTTTTGATGCACTTTATTGACTATTAAGGTTCAGTCAGTTATGTTGGCAAAATTGTTGGGTTAGAATTTATTTCCTTTAAACTTTTATTGTCACTGAATCACTCGTAACGGTGTTTGTTTTTGTTTGTATATATTTGTGTTTGTTTATATGTTTGTGTTTGTTTATATATGTTTGTGTTTGTTTATATGTTGTGTTTGTTTATATATATTTGTGTTTGTTTATATGTTGTGTTTGTTTATATATGTTTGTGTTTGTTTGCATATGTTTGTGTTTGTTTATATTTGTTGTTTGTGTTTGTTTACCATTATGTGGAGGTGCTATAGATGTTGAGGTTTGTTTGTTTGTGTATATCACCCCAGTGCCCTTTGTTCCTGACCTGACTGAAAGAGTTTTTCCAATTTAGGGAGTTTTGTTCAAGTAAGGCAAAAGTTAAATGGCCATTCTTACGTCATATAATGTATAGGGTGTCCCAGAAAAATATATCTCCCTGCCTGCTCCCCTCCCTCCCTGCTCCCCTCCCTCCCTGCTCCCTGCCTGCTTCCCTCCCTCCCTGCCTGCTCCCTGCCTCCCTCCCTGCCTGCTTCCCTCTCTGCCTGCTCCCTGCCTCCCTCCCTGCCTCCCTCCCTCCCTGCTCCCCTCCCTCCCTGCTCCCCTCCCTCCCTGCTCCCTGCTTGCTCCCCTCCATCCCTGCTCCCTGCCTGCTCCCTCCCTCCCTGCTCCCTCCCTCCCTGCTCTCTGTCTCCCTCCCTGCTGCTCCCTGCCTTCCTCCCTGCCTCCCTTCCCGCCTGCTCCCTCCCTCCCTGCCTGCTCCCCTCCCTCCCTACTGCCTGCCTGCTCCCCTCCCTTCCTACTGCCTGCCTGCTCCCCTCCCTGCCTGCTCCCTCCCTCCCTGCCTGCTCCCCTCCCTCCCTACTCCCTGCCTGCTCCCTCCCTCCCTCCCTCCCTCCCTGCCTGCTCCCTCCCTCCCTGCCTCCCTCCCTGCCTCTCTCCCTGCCACCCTCCCTCACTGCTCCCTGAGACACTGGGAGTTGGAGGGGGGGAGACTAGGACATTCTATATATGCAAAATTTTGGTCATAACTCCCAGGACAGTTGACAATATATGAAAGCTTTTGGGTTATATATGTGAACGGCGCTTTTATACAGGAATTTGCCTGAATAATAGAAAATACCGGATCACGTTAAGTTAGGCACCTAAGCTTAGTCCACCAGAGGATTGAATACCCTAACCTAACCATAACCTAACCTAACAGAATCTAACCTTGACCATAACCTAACGTAACCTAACCATAACCTAACCTAACCATAACCTAACCTTAACCTAACCTAACCTAACCTAACCTAACGTAACCTAACCATAACCTAACCTAACCATAACCTAACCTTGACCATAACCTAACGTAACCTAACCATAACCTAACCTAACAGAATCTAACCTTGACCATAACCTAACCTAACCATAACCTAACCTAACCATAACCTAACCTACACAGAATCTAACCTTGACCATAACCTAACGTAACCTAACCTAACCTAACCTAATCTAACCTTGACCATAACCTAACGTAACCTAACCATAACCTAACTTAAACTAAACGTCCCTCAGGTAGCGTTAAGGTGTTTAGTCAATAAGCTGAGGTGTCTATTCCTCATGTTAAAGAAAAATCCTATTATATAGTATCAAAAATTTAGTCAATAAAAAGCTACACGTAAAAATATATTAAAATTAAATAGATGTTAATTCAAATTAATGTTAAAAATCCAGATACCTTTATATACGTGACCCTAAAATTGACCAGATATTGCCAGAAGTGTTCAAGGAATTTTAACATCAATATAACACATTGATATATTTTGTTATGAGAAACACTAATACAATGATGTCGAGTTAAGAAGACATAATGGTGGTCAGTCGTTCTAGGGTTAGTTGGCCTCATATTCTATTGAGGTGAAACAGTGAGGCTTTCTGTGTCTGAGGAGGAGGGGGCGGCAGGGTGTGGTTGGGAGGAGGGTGGTGATGGGTGGGAGGAGATTTCAGGGTGTGGTAGTGTGGAAGAGAGATTGGAGGTGATGGGGGAGGAAGGGGAATTGGAGAGTGGTGGTGGGGAGGAGGAGAGTTGGAGGGGGTAGAAGTTGAAGGGAGATGGTGATGGGGAGAATTGGAAGGGGTGGAGTGGTGGGATGAGGGAAGTTGGAGGAGATGGTGATGATGGAGGGTTAAGTGGTAGGAGGGGGAGGAGGGGAGTCACAGGAAGAGGGGAAGACGAGTCGTCCCCCTGTGGTGCGCCTCAGGTTCTGATTGGCCGCCGTCCAAGTCCCACTGCGTTTGTTTTGGTCTGACAGCTGAGTCAAAACAAAGTTGTAACTAATAAGTCTATTTGAGGCTAAAAGACTTCTGGCAGAGTTGTAGGTAATATATGTGTTGTTAGGCTAATATGTGTGTTTTGAGGCTAATATGTGTGTTTTAAGGCTAATATGTGTGTTTTAAGGCTAATATGTGTGTTTTAAGGCTAATATGTGTGTTTTAAGGCGAGTATGTGTGTTTTGAGGCTAATATGTGTGTTTTGAGGCAAATATGTGTGTTTTAAGGCTAATATGTGTGTTTTAAGGCTAGTATGTGTGTTTTAAGGCTAGTATGTGTGTTTTAAGGCTACGTGTTTTACGGCTATACATATACGAGTAAGACTACTACGTTGTAGCCAAGACGCGTTTTTCTCAGACTGTAAGGCGAGTGAAGTTTATGCAGATTAGATTTTAGATTTGCCCTCGAGGGGGCTAGTTTATTGGGCACACCCTTACATCATGTGCAAGGTGAAGCGCAGAAGCGTTTACAGCGCCCATCTGGGAATCATGCTTGCCTTTATGACTCATGCATTAAGGGCGTAAAAACCTGAAGGGTCATGGGTTTTGTCAGTAAGTTACATAAAGTGACGGAATAATGAGTGTGTGGGGGGGCAAGGGTGACGCACTCAATATCCTGTGACCCTTGTGTGTGTGTTTTCCCTAAGAGGTCAATAGACAATAGCTGAAGCATGTGACAGCCATTAAAATATCTTTGTTGGAACTTGTGGCAGTAATTAGAGATTGTCCTTGTTCTGTGTTTGTTGGAGATTGAAATAGTTTTAACATCTTTACGTAGAGGTAGAGAATATATCTGGAGTAATTATAGGGACATAGTGGACATCTCTTGAAGCTACTCAAGAATATTTTATTAATAGCCGAACACATAGTGGACATAGTGGACACCTCTTGAAGCTACTGAAGAATATTTTATTAATAGCCGAACACATAGTGGACACCTTGAAGCTACTGAAGAATATTTTATTAATAGCCGAACACATAGTGGACACCTTGAAGCTACTGTAGAATGTTTTATTGATAGCCGAACACATAGTGGACACCTTGAAGCTACTGAAGAATATTTTATTAATAGCCGAACACATAGTGGACATAGTGGGCACCTTGAAGCTACTGTAGAATGTTTTATTAATAGCCGAACACATAGTGGACATCTTGAAGCTACTGTAGAATGTTTTATTGATAGCCGAACACATGGTGGACATAGTGGACACCTGGAAGCTACTGTAGAATGTTTTATTGATAGCCGAACACATGGTGGACATAGTGGACACCTGGAAGCTACTGCAGAATTTTTTATTGATAGCCGAACACATAGTGGGCATAGTGGACACCTTGAAGCTACTGCAGAATTTTTTATTAATAGCCGAACACATAGTGGACATAGTGGACACCGCATGAAGTTACAGATTAATTATTTAACCAATATAGAACACCTAACCTAACCTAAACCAATATAGGACACTAATATATGTATACTGGTCATTTTTATACAGGAAATAACCAGAAAAGATTTAATTTACCATCAAGTCTCACTTAGCGCAATAACATGACGTCACTAGCGCTCTGAATTCCCTGGTGATTGAGTTTATGTCACGTGTCGACCTGTAGTTATTGGTGTTGGTGGTGGTAGTGGTGGTCATGAGTGGTGGTGGTGGTGGTCATGAGTGGTGGTGGTGGTGGTGGTGGTCATGACTGGTGGTGGTGGTCATGAGTGGTGGTGGTGGTCATGAGTCTGCCTGGGAATTTCTTTGGTTACGTTGCCTTTCAGTCTTTTTATGACATGAGTGAATTTATATAAAAAAACTATCCATCCATCTCTCTCTCTCTCTCTCTCTCTCTCTCTCTCTCTCTCTCTCTCTCTCTCTCTCTCTCTCTCTCTCTCTCTCTCTAGTCTAGGGTTTAATATTGCTAAATCTCTCTCTCTCTGGCGAGTAGGTAACGAGGTATGAACCCAAATAAAAAGAACGAGATTGATATTTTAACGTCAAATCTCTCTCTCTGATATAAATCCTTAACGAGATATTTACGAGGTTGAATATTTAACGATGTAATAACCAAAATAAAAACCATATATTTTTTTTAGCATTAGCTCTCTCTCGTAATTCATTTTTAACTAGACAGGAACCAAGTGGATTAAAGTAGCTTATAATATTAACCCTGATAATCTCTTGTTTATATATGAATGAAATAGTAAATAAACACTCGAAAATATATTAAGTTTTCCCGCCAAAATATATATAAACAAAATAGTAAATAAACACGAAAATATATTAAGTTTTCCCGCCAAAATATATATAAACAAAATAGTAAATAAACACTCGAAAATATATTAAGTTTTCCCGCCAAAATATATATAAACAAAATTGTAAATAAACACGAAAATATATTAAGTTTTCCCGCCAAAATATATATAAACAAAATAGTAAATAATCACGAAAATATATTACGTTTTCCCGCCAAAGTCCCATCAGCTGATATCCTTCCCACTCATGTATATACAATGTAACTCCTTTATACTTGTAACTATCAGATGATTTATATAGGGGGAAAATACTGTATAAGTGGAATATACTAAATGAGGGAATATTTCTCCCCAGCAGACACGAACAATATAGCTTTATGTTACTATAAAGATAAAGCAGACTACGACAGCTAAATAGTAATATAGAGCATGAAGCTATTTTCTCCCGCTAAAATATACGTTGATTAGAGACCTCTGGCGGGTAAATATATTCATTAAACGTAAATGGTAAATAAACGTAATGGGTACGTAGGTAAAGTGTTATGAGGTTTATAGTGAATGCTGATGGCGCTGTGTTTAATGATTATATTCCCCATTAAGAGGTGTTTGGGCGGGAGAAATTACCACTGTGTTTGGGTTACATAGTCTTGCCATTTTGTGTAATCACTCCAAAAACTCTGTATTTGGGGGTGATCGATGAATTTCAGAATGAACACTATGACTCCTGTTGTCTCGGTAGAGTTGTCAAAATGTTTCGTCCGTTGTGTCATATTTTTTCATCACAATTTTATATAGATGGTCATTGATTGAGTAGGTACAAGTGTTGCCAATTGATTACACATAATCATTTAGTACCAGGAAGAGATTTAATGATAATGGCAACACTGATCTCTGGTGGAGTAATAGGATCCAGCAGATGTTGTTGGTTAATTTAACCGTCAGTTCCTGGTTATAACAACGCCTCAACACACTGGGGGGGTCATGACACACAATACACTACGCAGTAAACATAGTCATAATACGTAAACCACAGTCATATAATCGATACACGAACCACAACGATGATTATCCCTGTGCGGTCAATATTGGTGGTCAAGAGCGAGACACTGTGGCCGCGTCTCACAGCCCTAAGGAGACGATACAACCAAGACGTGTTGAAGTGATGGATCGCTTACAGTTATGGTACAGTATGATGATTCAGTTAATGGTTACACATCAACATTGAGCTTATGTATAAAACTGTACCTGGGATTTAAATGAGAAATATATTTTATAATAATTGATGTGTACAGTACAGTGAAACCTGTATTTAACGGACTAAATAGAGGAAAGTCTGTAATGTAAAAAGGTCCATTAGATGTAAAACCCCACTCTAATGAAAATCCTGTGTGTGCGTGTGCGTGTGTGTGTGTGTGTGTCCGTGTGCGTGTCCGTCCGTCCATACGCCCATCCCCAAACTTTTAAAATCACTTTGTTCCCAATACATTTTGCTGGAATATCACGCCATTGAGTGTACAAATGGTGCATATGCATAGATGCTGTATATATATGTATCTAGATGGTGTGCTTTGATGACTGTCTGTCTGTCTGTCTGTAACACCGTCCGTCTTATTGGTAAATTGGGTTAGTGGGCAGTGTGGGTGAACTGCTCTAGGTAGTGAAGATGTGTGTGTGTGTTCATCATCCTTGTTCTTTATAACTCTTGAACATTTATGGTCCAGCGGGTCAGGTCTTGTAATCGTTAAGTGAGGAATATGTTTGTTATTTATCTAGTTTATTGGACTTGATTGTAGAGGTTGATGATGTATTGTGGGGTACGGGATGTTTGGTTCACTCTCAGGATGGGATGGAGAAAGGAAACTCACGAGTGTGCTCTCTGTTTACTTGTTGTATTGGGTGTACAGTGCAGCTTGGTGCTGGGAAGTGGCAGCGTGGTTACAAGCGTTGAGTAGAGAGAGTTGGTTGGTGAGGGTGCTCAGAGGAGGACCAGCTTGTGGGTCGCCATGCTCGCCGGCGGGAGCGAGGGCCGCCTGGCAGGAGGAGGAGGTGTTGCTTGCTGGTTGGTATAAGTCGAAAGAGAGGTACAGTAAGTCACCACGAAGTCAGGTCTTATATAGCGGAGGTAGGCGTGGCTTAATAGTTGACCTCCGTCATGTAAGGCGGCGCTGGTTGACCTAGACCTCGAGGCATACACTGGGGAATTCGCGGGGTCGGCTACTCAGTGACAAGCGTTTGTAAGGGAGGAATCCACTACAGTATAAGGCTGATGACAAGAACCTTTATTACTACTACTACTATTTTTATTAGTTGTAATATGCACATTATTATTAATTAATTGTGGGCAGTTTATTATTATTATTATTATTATTATTATTATTATTGTTGTTGTTGTTGTTGTTGTTGCATTATAATTATTATCATTTCGTATCCTGAAAGTTAGAAAAAATACATTATTATTATTATTATTATTATTATTATTATTATTAGTATTATTACTGTTGTTGTTATTGTCGACATTTTCACTATTTTTATTATTTCGTCTCCTGAAAACACACAAAAGACCTTCAACACTTTAAAATCATAGGTTATGGTTGGCCCATTCGTCACCACGCGATAATCCAGTGCTGTGTGTTGAGGATGACACCACCACCATCACACCACACCACCACACAACCAACACCATCACACCACCACTACCACACCACACACACCACCACTACCACACCACACACACCACACCACCACTACCATCACACCACTACCACACCACACACACCACACCACCACTACCATCACACACCACCACTACCATCACACACCACCAACTATCATCACACCACCACCACTACCACACCACCACTACCATCACACACCACCAACACCACACCACCACTACCACACCACCACTAGCATCACACACCACCACTACCACACCACACCACCACTAGCATCACACACCACCACTACCACACCACACCACTATTACCATCACACACCACCACACCACACCACCACTACCATCACACACTACCACACCACCACTACCATCACACACCACCACTACCACACCACCACCACCATCACACACCACCACACCACCACTACCACACCACACCACCATTACCATCACACGCCACCACACCACACCACCACCACCATCACACACCACCACTACCATCACACACCACCACTACCACACCACACCACGCCACCACTACCATCACACACCACCACTACCATCACACACTACCGCACCACACCACCACTACCATCACACACCACCACCTACCATCACACCACACCACCACTACCATCACACACCACCACCTACCATCACACCACACCACCACCACCATCACACCACCACCACCATCACACACCACCACTACCATCACACCACACCACCACCATCACACCACACCACCACCATCACACACATTGGTACAATAGTTCACCGGTATCGTTGCTTGAGTGTCATTATCGTGGTGGTCGTGAGCGGACCTTCACCCCCTGATCGCTCCATTTGGGGAAACTTAACTCGACTGGTAGCGTCTTGAACCGGTGTTGCCAGTTTTGAGGTTGATGTCGCCCTGCTCCTCTCCCTCCCTCTCGCCCTCTGCCTCCCTCTCTTGCCCTCTCCCTCCCTCTCTCACCCTCTCCCCCCCTCTCTCTCCCTCCCTCCCACAGCTCCTACCCCCCCCCCCTCCCTCAGCTGGTGTTGACCTCAGGCTGTGACGCCGCCAGAGATTAATAAACGGTGTTGTGTGTCCACCCTGACCCCGTGTTTTATATGGTTTAATTGGTGGACACGTGGTTTAGTGTGTGTCTTAATCACGTCTTGATAGAAATGTAATTATGTGGTTTAATTAATTGATACGTGTTTTATGGTGTTTAATTAGTATATGTGATTTAGGTGGTTTAATTCGTGGAGGTATGTTTTATTTGGGTTTAATTCAGTTATTATCCTAGTTTTGAGGGTTTAAGTAATGTATTATTGTATTGTTTTAATTAAGACATCATTGTAAATATCCTTTAGTATTATTTACAAGGTTTAATTTAATACATTATTGTGTGGATTATTATGATATTATAAAAATGTATTGAATTTGTATGGTTTAATTTAATGTTTTATCGTGTGTTTTAGGAAATTAACTTGTTACATAAACCCGTTAACTACATAATGGGGTTTTGGTTTTTATTAAGGATTTTTAAGACAATTAATCCTTGTTTTTTTATGGTTTGTTTATGTCGATTTAATAACCTGTGTAGTAGGTAGGAATTAGTTGTTTTTTGTTGAGTTTAATTTATTAATGGTCTCTCTCTCTCTCTCTCTCTCTCTCTCTCTCTCTCTCTCTCTCTCTCTCTCTCTCTCTCTCTCTCTCTCTCTTCCATCCTCCTTACCTATCCCTATTTCTTCCACCCCCCCTACCTCCTCTTTTTCACCTTCCTTCCTTCCTTCATTCCTTCATCTCTTCTCACTTCCCCCTTCCTTTCACCTCTCTTCTCCCTACCTCCTTCCTTCCTTCCAGTCCATCCTCCTACCTCCCATTCCATCCTCCTACCGCTTTCTCCCTCCTTCCATTCCTCTCCCACCCTCCCTCCCTTCTTTCTGTTCTTCCTACCTTCTTCCCTCCCGCCCTCTCTCCCTCTCTCCCTCTCTCTCCCTCTCTCCATCATAAATCGCTCCACCATTGGTAGTTGGCCGGGTAGGGGGGATGGTGGCCGGGTAGGGGGGATGGTGGCCGGGTGGAGGGGATGGTGGCCGGGTTAGGGGTTGGTGGCCGGGTAGGGGGGATGGTGGCCGGGTAGGGGGGGATGGTGGCCGGGTTAGGGGTTGGTGGCCGGGTAGGGGATGGCTGGGCAGAATTCCAGAATATGAAATTGCACAGAGAGAATCCCACTAAATTATCCCACACAGACACACTCCCACTAGACACAATCCCACAGACACACTGGACTTCTGGACATAATCCCATCCACACACACACACACACTCTTACTGGACATAATCCCATAGACACACTGGACATCTGGACAAAATCCCACACACACACACACACACACTCCCGCTGGACATATGAACCACCGTAACTCTCACTCGTATATCAAGCGTCAATACACACAGGTAACAAAGGCACCATCAGGTAGACACAGGTGCCAGAAATTTGTAAAAGCGTCGGTGAGGAATATTTTTGTGAGAGGAATAGTGAGGTGGGTAGGTGTGGATGTGTGTGTGGGCGTGTGGGTGGGGGTGTGGGCGTGTGTATGTGTGGTCATTACGATGTATGGTGATTTGATGTTTAATTACTATATAGACGTGTCTTAAGAAAAGTTATCAGGTGTATGCTTAATTATATTACTCTATAATAATTGCGGATCACCTGAAGATTAATCACCCTATCGCTAATCTTACCAAACCTACCCTAGCTTATTCTAATATAATTTAACCCAGCCTAAATCTTACCTAACCTAGACTTCCCAGGCAGCATTAAGGGTGTAGCAAATTAGGGGAATAATCTACAGGTGGTCCATATTCCCTCCGGTAATATAAACACAAACATTAACTATACACATTTTTAAAACAAATACCAAAATAAAAACACCATGACCTCGGGTTATACACAGTCATATTACAAACAGCACAATGAAACCAAGTCATTAGGGCTGGAACACAGGTAGAGCTGCCCTGGATGGAACCCCGCCCCAGATTCAGATTTTTTTTTTTTCAGATTTGCCCGGCGAAGGGGTTAGTTTATTGGGCACTCCCTTACATCCTGTGCAAGCCGAGACGCAAAAGCGTTTATTCCGCCCAACAGGGAACCATGCGGAGTTCATGCTAGCATTCGTGACTCTTGCATTAAGGACGCAAGTGCCTGAAGGCCATTGGTTTTGTCAGCAATTTACTTAAAGTGACAGGATGATGAGTGTGTGAGGAGAGAATTCCCGGCAGGTCCCTAATAATGTCAAGTGCCAGGCCTGTCACTCGGGGGAGGTGCTGGTGACGGCTGGGGGGGGGGGGGGGGACCCGTAGCAGGTAGACATAGCAAGCGAGGATGTAGTGAGGTAGGGTGTGTGCCCAGTGAGGGGGCTAGTTTATTGGGCATCCCCCTGCATCCTCTTCAAGGCGAAGCGTAGAAGCGTTGAACAGCGCCCAACAGGAAAGCATGCGAAGTTCATGCTTCCCTTCGTGACTCATGCACCCGGAACCTCCTCATAATCAGTGACAGCACTTATGCCCCGCTAGCGAGGCTCAAATTGCCTTCTCCCCCCTCCCCTGCCGCCCAACACACCCTAGCAGCCGTCGCAGGGCGAGAGCAAACTGATGACATCCGTGTCAAGTTTATTTGTGTCCCGTCACATATAGAAATAACTGCTGCCTGTGACACTGTTGATCACCTTGCCAAAGAAGCGACACAAGAGGACATTGAAGTCACCCTCGCCCTCTCTCTCCATCATCTCAAATCTCTCATACACACCGAACAACGAGAAGCATTCGACGAACACTGGTCACATCTCAAACATCGGGGAAGTGCCACACTACGCTCTATGACGCAGTTACTGATGATGACAACCGCCATTACGAAGAGTATCAGTCTGACTCGGTCCCAATAGATTCTGTACATGAGACTGCATCTAGGGTACAGGCACCTATGGGAGTACTACATTGGCCGCACTATTTGTAAACTTTGTGGTCAACCCGACTCTCACACCCTAACTTGCCCTATGACCTCCTCCTACAGGTCTCCAGCTGTCACCTACACCTCGTCCCTCCCTGACCAAATCTCCCTCCTCTTAGAGACAGGCCTGGCACTTGACGTTATTAGGAACCTGCCACACTTTGCCATAAACAGATGAATTGGTGTGAGAGTCGGGTGGCTAGAATGGTCCACCGAGATACCTGGGTTCAAAGGTCAAGGGTATCAGCTACTCTTTATCGTTACTCGCTTTGTCATAAACAGATAAATTGTGCCGGGAATTCCCCCCCCCCCCCCCCCCACACACACACTCATCATTCTGTCACTTTATGTAACTTGCTGACAAAACCCATGACCCTTCAGGCTTTTACGCCCTTAATGCACGAGTCACACAGGCAGGCATGAACTACGCTTGCTTCCCAGATGGGCGCTGTAAACGCTTTTGCGCTTCATCTTGCACAGGATGACAAGGGGGTGCCAAATAAACTAGCCCCCTCGAGGGCATATATAAAAAAATATATATATTATCGTGACTGGAAGGATGGATGGGTGACTGACTGGCTGGCCGTATTGCTGACTGACTGACTGACTGGCTGACTGACAGGCAGGCTGGATGGATGTAAGGGTGACAGGCTGGCTTACATGTTAGTTGACTGACTGACTGTAGTACTTATAGCAGTATTTTCAGCGGCAGTAATAACGAGAGCTTTCATAGTGCCAGCGAGTACAGTGTGAGAGCAACAGCAGCAGCAAACACCGTCAGATGGGTTGGGCAACACAGCCAGCGGACGAAGTGACAACAACACTGATGATCACACCATCCCTCCCTCCCTCAACCATGACTCAATCTGCCACCCACTGCTTCTGTTGTTGAGGAGGATTGATGGTGGTGGTCAGGCCCGTCCTTTAGGGGGGACTAACAGGGACGACCGCCCGGGGCCCCGTGCGTGTGGGAGCCCCGCGGGGCCCAGCACTAGACCCAGTGACCTGGACACATTACCTGTTGACTAGTTAATCTGACCTGACGGCTTACGCCACCATGGCAACCGTGACCTTACCATCCATAGCGACAGTCCCTGGGGGTTGGTGGGGGTGGGTTCCCCTGACCACATAATCTGGGGCCCCGCAGTGGCTGAGTTGCCCCGGGCCCCGCACTCTCCTAGGGACGGCCCTGGTGGTGGTGGTGGTGGAGGTTATGACCGTAGTGGTGGTGGTTGTGGTGGAGGTTATGACCGTAGTGGTGGTGGTTGTGGTGGAGGTTATGACCGTAGTGTTGGTGGTGGTGGTGGAGGTTATGACCGTAGTGGTGGTGGTTGTTTAGGTCAATGTTATAACAGCCCAAACTAGTGTTATTATTCTTGGTTGTAGTGGTGGTGGTGGTGAATGATTGTGGTAATTGTGGTTGTCACTGATACTAACGCAACCTTATCAATAACATTATCAGTTGGTAATTGTTATTGTTGAAATTAAGTCAAATCACATACACGTTATTGAGGTTATCAGTTATAAGAGAAACACAGAGATTATTATCATTATTATTATTATTATTATTATTATTATTATTTATATTATTATTATTATTATTATTTATATTATTATTATTATTTATATTATTATTATTATTATTATTATTTATATTATTATTATTATTATTATTATTATTATTATTTATATTATATATTATTATTATTATTATTATTATTATTATTACTACCGTCTTACCTGACTTTGCTGATGGATGGGGTATTTACTATAGCGAGGGATGGATGCTCTCTCTCTCTCTCTCTCTCTCTCTCTCTCTCTCTCTCTCTCTCTCTCTCTCTCTCTCTCTCTTTACAGTATATTTTATCTTTCTTACTTTCATTCTTCCTTCTTTACTTCCTACTTACCCCCCTCTCTCCTGCTATACCTTCCTTCCTTTCTTCCTTCCATCCTCCCTTTCTTCCTTCCCCCCTTCCTTCCCTCCTTCCTTCCTTCCTTCCTTGACATAGGTATTCACTAAAGGAATAATATTTGAAATAATTACCTTCGTTTTAATGCAGAGAGAGAGAGTTACGTTCCTTATGGAGAAAGAGATAGAGAGAGAGATTACGTTCATTGTGGAGAGAGAGATAGAGAAAGAGATTACGTTCATTGTGGAGAGAGAGAGAGAGATTACGTTCATTGTGGAGAGAGAGAGATTACGTTCATTGTGGAGAGAGATAGAGAAAGAGATTACGTTCATTGTGGAGAGAGAGAGATTACGTTCATTGTGGAGAGAGAGAGATTACGTTCATTGTGGAGAGAGAGAGAGATTACGTTCATTGTGGAGAGAGATAGAGAAAGAGATTACGTTCATTGTGGAGAGAGAGAGAGATTACGTTCATTGTGGAGAGAGAGAGATTACGTTCATTGTGGAGAGAGAGAGAGATTACGTTCATTGTGGAGAGAGATAGAGAAAGAGATTACGTTCATTGTGGAGAGAGAGAGATTACGTTCATTGTGGAGAGAGAGAGAGATTACGTTCATTGTGGAGAGTGATAGAGAAAGAGATTACGTTCATTGTGGAGAGAGAGAGATTACGTTCATTGTGGAGAGAGAGAGATTACGTTCATTGTGGAGAGAGAGAGAGATTACGTTCATTGTGGAGAGAGAGAGAGATTACGTTCATTGTGGAGAGAGAGAGAGATTACGTTCATTGTGGAGAGAGAGAGAGATTACGTTCATTGTGGAGAGAGATAGAGAAAGAGATTACGTTCATTGTGGAGAGAGAGAGATTACGTTCATTGTGGAGAGAGAGAGATTACGTTCATTGTGGAGAGAGAGAGATTACGTTCATTGTGGAGAGAGAGAGAGATTACGTTCATTGTGGAGAGAGATAGAGAAAGAGATTACGTTCATTGTGGAGAGAGAGAGAGAGATTACGTTCATTGTGGAGAGAGAGAGAGATTACGTTCATTGTGGAGAGAGAGAGATTACGTTCATTGGGGAGAGACTACTGTGATGGGTCTGTTACCACGCTGGGCAGCGCTGGGGCAGCTGTGTGGATTCCTGAGCGCCAGACCCGCAGGAAAATCAGGGTCCACGACTGGGCCTCCTCCACTGATGCTGAAAGCATAGCCATCCTCGCGGGCATTCATGAGGGGGCGACCTATGCTCGCACTGAACGCCGGAACCTCCTTATAATCAGTGACAGCACTTCTGCGCTAGCTAGGCTCAAATTACCCTCCCCCTCCTCCCCTGCCGCCCAACACACCCTAGCCGCCGTTGCCGGGCTAGAACAAACTGATGACATCCGTGTCAAGTTTCTTTGGATCCCGTCACATATAGGAATAACTGCCTGTGACACTGTGGATCGGCTTGCCAAAGAAGCTACTCAAGAAGAAGATACTGAAGCCACTCTCGCCCTCTCCCTGAATCATCTCAAATCTCTCATACACGCCACACAACGAGAGGCATTCAACGAAAATTGGACACACCTGAAACAACGGGGTAGCGTCACACTATGCCACTATGACGCTGTAACCGGTGACTCCAACCGCCACTACAAAGAGTATCAATCCCTGACTCGATCTCAACAGCTTATATACATGAGACTGCGCCTAGGGTACAGGTACCTATGGGAGTACATTGGCAACCTTGAGCCTCACCGCACTGTTTGTAAACTTTGTGGCCAACCCGACTCTCACACCCTCTCTCACTACATCCTCACTTGCCCTATGACCTCCTCCTATAGGTCCCCAGCCGTTACCAACACCTCTTCCCTCCCAGACCAGATATCCCTCCTCCTAGTCACAGGCCTGGCACTAGGGACCTGCCACTCTCTGCCATAAACAGATAAAATGTACCGGGAACTTTCCCCCCACACACTCATCATTCTCTCACTTTATGTAACTTGACAGAACCTATGACCCTTCAGGCTTTTACGCCCTTAATGTACGAGTCATAAAGGCAAGTGTGAACTTAGCATGCTTCCCTGTTGGGCGCTGTAAACGCTTCTGCGCTTCACCTTGCACAGGATGTAAGGGGGTGCCCAATAAACTAGCCCCCTCGGAGGCAAATCTGAAAATCTGATTGTGGAGAGAGAGATAGAGAGAGAGATTACGTTCATTGTGGAGAGAGAGAGATTACGTTCATTGTGCAGAGAGAGATAGAGAGAGAGATTACGTTCATTGTGCAGAGAGAGAGAGCGAGATTACGTTCATTGTGGAGAGAGAGAGATTACGTTCATTATGGATAGAGAGAGAGCGAGATTACGTTCATTGTGGAGAAAGAGATAGAGAGAGAGATTACGTTCATTGTGGAGAGAGAGAGAGAGAGAGAGATTACGTTCATTATGGATAGAGAGAGAGAGAGAGAGAGATTACGTTCATTATGGGTAGAGAGAGCGAGATTACGTTCATTGTGGAGAAAGAGATAGAGAGAGATTACGTTCATTATGGATAGAGAGAGAGAGAGAGAGAGAGAGAGAGAGAGAGATTACGTTCATTATGGATAGAGAGAGAGATTACGTTCATTATGGATAGAGAGAGAGAGATTACGTTCATTATGGATAGAGAGAGAGAGATTACGTTCATTATGGATAGAGAGAGAGAGATTACGTTCATTATGGATAGAGAGAGAGAGAGAGAATGAAAAGGCAAAACAGACAAAGAGAGAAAGTGAGAAGAAAGTGGAGGATTAAAGATAGGGGTAAGAGAGAGTGAGAATGGAAAAACAGATAGACTGAGAGACATTAAAAAGAAGAAAGTGAGCGAGGAGTCAGATGGGGGAGGGGAGAAAGTTTGGAGAAGTTACAGAAATTAAGAGAAAGGATGAAAGTTACAATGAGAGAAAGAGAAGAAGAGAAGAATATGAGGAATAAAAGTCAAGAGAGATAGAGTGAGAGAGAGAGAGAGAGAGAGAGAGAGAGAGAGAGAGAGATAACACAGTCTTACAGCTCTAGGCACTGGCGTCATTTAGCTGTCAACGTCATTCTGCTGTTCCCAGTATATATAGTACATTGTGTTTTCCTGCCTGTGCTGTTTGGCCGCCGGCGCTCGATCAAGGGAAATTGCATATAACTTTTCCTACTTTTAAGATTTGTAAGTAGCGGTGTTGTGATACTTTATACCTTGACCTACTTATTTTTTTTATTGTTGTTAGTGGTAGTGTTGTTAAGTTGTTGTTGTTGTGGTGTTTATGGGTCATATTTTTCCTACTATAATTCCTGGAGAAGGTCTTTGTTCACGTGGTTCTTAGCCTTCTGCAGGTACTGGGTTTTCCCTGCCCCTTACAGGATGCCAGGTCACCCAAGGCTTGTTTCACACCCCCCCCTTTCAGTACCTGGTGGGTTATGGCCATGGACACATCCTTCACTATACAGTTATTAGTCATCATTTAGTGCCAGTAGTCTATATTCTCCTCCTGGCTCAAGTATAATCCACCTTTATTTAGATGATGTTTTTGATTTTAACCTGTGATTTTTTTTTTGCAATTATTGTATGTTGATTTGATTGAATTTTGAATTTGTTTTCTTCATTTTTGCGATATCTCTCTCTCTCTCTCTCTCTCTCTCTCCATAGACAACAGTAGATAAATAGTTCCTTCGAGTATCATCACCAGATTTCAGGTTTGTCCTGCGAGAGGGCTAGTTTATTGGGCACCCCCTTGTGTCCTGCGCAAGGCGAAGCGCAAAAGCGTTTACAGCGCCCACCAGGGAACCATGCGGAGTTCATGCTTGCCTCCGTGGATCGTGCATTAAGGACGCAAGTGCCTGAAGGGCCATTGATTATGTCGGCATGTTAAATATAGTGTCAGGAGGACGTGTGTAGGGGGGGAATTCCTTGTATAATTCATCTGTTTACGGCAAAGTGTGGCAGGTCCCTGATAATGTCAAGTGCCAGGCCTATGGGAGCCGTGCTAAACAACATAACTCGCCTCTCTAACCTTGACCGTTTACGTTCAGTATCTCAGTATCTAGATTGCGCGGGCTTTTGTGTTTACATTATTTACATCATCGACAGCTGACTCATGAGGCAGCTTTCACTCAAACCTTGACAACGAATCGGGCTTCGACTTCGCCTCTCTTTAAATGTCATAATATTTACAGTGTCATTTGTATTTATTAAGTAGTGACATTACCTGTTAAAATTATATTATTTTCACCTTCCCACAATTATTTTCTATTATTATTTTTTATTTGTTATTTTTTGTGATTATTATTAGAATTATTGGTGGTTATTTTTTCATATAATAATCAATACAGGTTATATATTCTTCCTTTTAAAATTAACAAACACGTAATTCCACTCAAACTTACACTGAACATCACCAAAGGGGGGGTGGGGTGGGGGGGGGGGAAGGAATACATGACAAGGCCCACTGCGGGTACTCTGCAGGATGTGGGTTTGGCCTCAATGGCATTTAAAATACCTGTATTAAAAAAATTTCCGAGGGTATTTCCTTGGGAGTGTCCATACCCTTCCTTCCTTCCTTCCTTCCTTCCCCCCTCCTCTCTTCTCTTTTCTCTTCTCTCCCTCTTCTCTTCTCTTCTCTCCTCTCTGGAAAGGCACCCGAGGGACAGTCTAAACGTAGCCAACACCTATAAAAAAATATCTATATCAGAAAAGACCCGATATTATAATGTCTTTTTTATACTCGTTTCAGAAGTATCGTTTTCCGATTCTGGTGAGGATATTGAAAAGACGATCCCTCAGTCAATGGTGGGTGGGGGATTTGGTGGGTTGGTGGGTCAGTAGGTGGGTGAGTAGGTGGGTTGGTAGGTAGGTGGGTGAGTGGGTGACCATTGTATATTTTATGTCCGTTCACACACACACACATACACAGACACACACACACACTCCAACACAACTACTGCGTATAAGGAGGTGTTTACAGAAGCTCTTATTGTTTATATTTATTGTTTGTGTTTACAGTCTCCTGAAGAAGCTACATACATCATAAACATTAGTTACTTCATTATATCCGTTGGTCCGTACACGTACAGGAAAAAACGTACCAGCCGTCCGTAATATATTCTTTTTTTTTCCCCGTTTGTAAGTGTAAGTTACAGCGGCCATAGTGAAGAAAAGTTATATACAGAAAGTCATGGAGAGTGTAATGATGTTTTGGGTGTGTGACACTCTCGAGGAACTGTAAACACATACGTCGAGGAACTGTAAACACATACGTCGAGGAACTGTAAACACAAACGTCGAGGAACTGTAAACACAAACGTCGAGGAACTGTAAACACAAACGTCGAGGAACTGTAAACACACACGTCGAGGAACTGTAAACACAAACGTCGAGGAACTGTAAACACATACGTCGAGGAACTGTAAACACAAACGTCGAGGAACTGTAAACACAAACGTCGAGGAACTGTAAACACAAACGTCGAGGAACTGTAAACACATACGTCGAGGAACTGTAAACACAAACCTGACCTCACCCAACCCAACCCAGCCCAACCCAACCCAACCCAACCCAGCCCAACCCAACCCAACCCAACCCAACCCAACCCAGCCCAACCCAGGTATTGTTTGAGACTTTAACCACAACAGAGACTAATCTTAAAATAATTTCTGTGGCGGTACTTAAATGAAGCTTTTCCTATCCAGTTTCCTATCCCCTGTGCCGTGTTTCTCCCATCCTCCAAACTCACATGTTATCTTGATATCTTTTTCTCCACGACTGTCTGTAGGTATTGTTCCCTCACTATTGTTTGCTTCATCCCCGTCTCCGGTCTTTTTGCCGTCATCTTCTCACTTGGGTTCCCTCCAGCCAGCCTACAGCCAGCTAGACACTTTTATCTCTCACTTAGGTTCCCTCCAGCTGGACACTTTTGTCTCTCACTTGGGTTCCCTCCACCTAGACACTTTTATCTCTCACTTGGGTTCCCTCCACCTAGACACTTTTATCTCTCACTTGGGTTCCCTCCACCTAGACACTTTTATCTCTCACTTGGGTTCCCTCCACCTAGACACTTTTATCTCTCACTTGGGTTCCCTCCACCTAGACACTTTTATCTCTCACTTGGGTTCCCTCCACCTAGACACTTTTATCTCTCACTTGGGTTCCCTCCACCTAGACACTTTTATCTCTCACTTGGGTTCCCTCCACCTAGACACTTTTATCTCTCACTTGGGTTCCCTCCACCTAGACACTTTTATCTCTCACTTGGGTTCCCTCCACCTAGACACTTTTATCTCTCACTTGGGTTCCCTCCACCTAGACACTTTTATCTCTCACTTGGGTTCCCTCCACCTAGACACTTTTATCTCTCACTTGGGTTCCCTCCACCTAGACACTTTTATCTCTCACTTGGGTTCCCTTCACTTCTTCTATTTTCAGATTGTATTCAAAGGCTCCTCGTAAATCTTGGTTCATTATCACTTCTTGCGTATCCTAACTCTCCCTCAAGGCTAGTGTAGTGTGGTGTGATGTGGTGTTGGGGTGTGGTGTTTTGGGGTGTGGTGTTTTGTGTGGTGTGGTGTGGTGTTTCGTGGTGTGGTGTTTTGTGGTGTGGTGTGATGTTTTGCGGTGTCTTTTGTGTTGATGTGGTGTTTTGTGGTGTGGTGTTTTGTGTGGTGTGGTGTTTTGTGGTGTGGTGTTTTGTGTGGTGTGGTGTTTTGTGGTATGGTGTTTTGTGTGGTATGGTGTTTTGTGGTGTGGTGTTTTGTGTGGTGTGGTGTTTTGTGGTGTGGTGTTTTGTGGTGTGGTGTTTTGTGTGGTATGGTGTTTTGTGGTGTGGTGTTTTGTGTGGTATGGTGTTTTGTGGTGTGGTGTTTTGTGTGGTGTGGTGTTTTGTGGTATGGTGTTTTGTGTGGTATGGTGTTTTGTGGTGTGGTGTTTTGTGTGGTGTGGTGTTTTGTGGTGTGGTATGGTGTTTTGTGTGGTATGGTCTTTCGTGGTGTGGTGTTTTGTGTGGTATGGTCTTTCGTGGTGTGGTGTTTTGTGTGGTGTGGTGTTTTGTGGTGTGGTGTTTTGTGGTGTGGTGTTTTGTGGTGTGGTATGATGTTTTGTGTGGTTGGTGTTTTGTGGTGTGGTGTTTTGTGTGGTGTGGTGTTTTGTGGTGTGGTATGGTGTTTTGTGTGGTATGGTCTTTCGTGGTGTGGTGTTTTGTGTGGTATGGTCTTTCGTGGTGTGGTGTTTTGTGTGGTGTGGTGTTTTGTGGTGTGGTGTTTTGTGTGGTGTGGTGTTTTGTGGTGTGGTATGATGTTTTGTGTGGTGTGGTGTGGTGTTTTGTGTGGTATGGTGTTTCGTGATGTGGTGTTTTGTGGTGTGATGTGGTGTGGTGTTTTGTGTGGTGTGGTGTTTCGTGGTGTGGTATGATGTTTTGTGTGGTGTGGTGTTTTGTGTGGTGTGGTGTTTTGTGGTGTGGTGTTTCGTGATGTGGTGTTTTGTGGTGTTTTGTGTGGTGTGGTGTTTTGTGTGGTGTGGTGTTTCGTAGTGTGGTGTTTTGTGGTGTGGTGTGTTGGTGTGGTGTGGTGTTTTGTGGTGTGGTATGATGTTTTGTGTGGTGTGGTGTGGTGTTTTGTGTGGTGTGGTGTTTTGTGTGGTATGGTGTTTCGTGATGTGGTGTTTTGTGGTGTGATGTGGTGTGGTGTTTTGTGTGGTGTGGTGTTTCGTGGTGTGGTATGATGTTTTGTGTGGTGTGGTGTTTTGTGTGGTGTGGTGTTTTGTGGTGTGGTGTTTCGTGATGTGGTGTTTTGTGGTGTTTTGTGTGGTGTGGTGTTTTGTGTGGTGTGGTGTTTTGTGTGGTGTGGTGTTTCGTAGTGTGGTGTTTTGTGGTGTGGTGTGTTGGTGTGGTGTGGTGTTTTGTGTGGTGTGGTGTTTCGTGGTGTGGTGTTTTGTGTGGTGTGGTGTTTCGTGGTGTGGTGTTTTGTGTGGTGTGGTGTTTTGTGTGGTGGTGTGGTGTTTTGTGTGGTGTGGTGTTTTGTGTGGTGTGGTATGGTGTTTAGTGTGGTGTGGTGTGGTGTTTTGTGGTGTCCCCTTACTTCCTCCTCCGTTGTGTATGTTATAGTCTCCTTTAGCAATCTGTAGTATATAAAGACTTCCATTTGTGGCTGGCAGTTGGGTGGTGATGGCTGGAGACTATTAACAATATCTGTTCCTCAGAGTCTTGATATACAAAAGCTCGTAAGATGAATATTTCTCCCATAAGAGGATTTAAGAATGCATTTAATATATTGACATGCACCAAAATAGCACTCGAAATAACATTCAAACTACACAGTGACTACAGAACTATACATCATTCCCGTATGTAATCTTCTATACAGGTGACTGAAGAGAAATAGTGGGTTAATTCCCCTTAAAATAAATATCACTACTATCTCACTGTAGAAAATATAACACACAATTGGGGATATCTGTAAAGTGTATTTCGACCGTAATCTACAAATCCGCGGTGTGTTTCATCTTCTACAGTGTGTTTCATCTTCTATAGTGTGTTTCATCTTCTACAGTGTGTTTCATCTTCTATAGTGTGTTTCATCTTCTACAGTGTGTTTCATCTTCTACAGTGTTTCATCTTCTACAGTGTGTTTCATCTACAGTGTGTTTCATCTTCTACAGTGTGTTTCATCTTCTACAGTGTTTCATCTTCTACAGTGTGTTTCATCTTCTACAGTGTGTTTCATCTTCTACAGTTACGAGAATCTGGGCTGGAAGGTGTTGGGTGAAATTACCGCCGGGGCCCCGTCTTATAATAATTTGATTTCTCCGATTTTCACGTCGCAGTTGTTCATGGCAGTGGGGAGAGAGACTTGTCAGTACGATTTCACTCACGTGTTCGTTGTCTAGTATCAGTAACACAGACTGACTTATATCACAGTCAACTCGTTTTGTTACTCCATATTAAGAACGGAATTTATATAAAAAAGAAAACTAGGAAAGTAATATTTAATATCGCATTGTTATTCAGCGTTTCCTGTTCCACCCACTCCCCTTGTCCCCACCCCTCCCCTTGTCCCCACCCTACACCTTCCCTCCCCTCCCCTCCCACCAACTAGCCCAGCCATCGGAATGTTTACGTTTGGGTCGACTCATTGGTGCTGGTGGAAGCGCCGCCACCACCAGTATAGAGCTAGACGTACCACCAGTATAGAGCTAGACGTTGGTGGTGGAGGGTGTGCGCTCTCGCTCTCTGTGATTCATTCGATTTGTCAACTCCAAACTTGGTGTTTATTGTGTTGAAGGGGTTCCTTTTATCCGGAATCAGTACTTTTATTGGGCGTGTTGGATATTAACTCCGTATACTAATAAGGTGAGTTGCATATGTTCCGTTTAAAAGAAACTTTACGCCAAAATCAGTTTGTAACGTCAGATCTTTCAAAGCTGTTCTGTGTAACACTGTCTCACTTCCCCACCGTCCTGATGTGACACACGGACATGTGTTGAGTTTCAGAGTTTCTGTAGTCCAGTATGGTACAATACTATAATGACAGGAATACATGTTTGTGTTTTTTAGTAATTGGCAGGATTGTACGGGAGGCTTTCTCCGTCAGCTTTCACATCACTTTCTCAGGAATTCTTGAATGCAGGGATTCCTGATCTCATTTTGTTTTACTATGTGAAGTGTGACAATGCCTTTGTCTTTTGAAGTTGAGAAAATGGCAGTGTGCTTTGTCTCATGATAATTATTATACTGATAAATTGAAACTTCGTGTAGTGATATTATGGTACATTGATTAACATGTAAATATGATGAGTTGTCGAGTGAGGCAGTTTTAAATATGTTGTCCTACCCTTTGACAGACCCCGTTGTTGTTTATTTTTTCAAACCAACCTCATTTATCTGGTAACAATCCGACCTCGTATATTTGTTGACAGCTGTGGTGGGCCTATTGTTGTTCGGCAGGTCCAGCTGGATCACCGTTAGACGTAGATAAACAATGAATACCGTCCGTACACAAACTCACATTGTTTACAAAATATAAAGCGGAGGGGCCCATCTATTCCAACATACTGTACCTTGAGTTATATATAATCACCCTCACACACACACCAAGACCCTGGTTGTTCATCGATGAATATCTTAAAGTTTCAGACAACATTTGGCATTTCTGTTGCCTGACAGGAAGTTGGACATTTTGTTCCAGATGACAGTTTCAGTCACATTGTCCCCCGACTACCATTTCCACGTTCTGTCTCTTCCTGTAATAATTTGTCCTATTGTGTTTTGAAGGTTGACAGCTGCAGGCATTTTCCCTTGTGAAAATCTGTACGGTAACAAATTGATGAGAAGTACATATTATAACACTTATTTGCCCCAGTCAGGTAAGCTAGTGATGTAAGTTTTTTATTAATATCAATGGGAGTTTTGTGTGGTGGCGCCAATTGTGCCTGGTATCACCTGGTAGTGTGGTGGTGGGTAGCGGAAGTCTGTACAAGGTCATTCATTCCTTTGTTACAGGTGCTCCTCCGCCTGACCCATCCTTGCCAAACTATACTCCACCTGGCCTTGGTTCACGGGTCGTTCAGAGGTGGTACCATACATGTTTGAACTCAGAAAAATACATGAGGAATTAATTACTTAACAGTATTATATGTCTGTTAATAAACTGTCGTCGTGTGAGTTGTGGATATTTATTACAAATCCCAAACCTGTGTAGAAATTCGCCAGAGTTGAAGAGCGAAATTTTTACCCTCAACCTAGCCGATTTTTTTTATTTTAATTAATGGTTACGTTAAAAACTATGTATGAGCGTCTACTGTACAAGTATTGACTCAACATAAGTATCATGTCACCATAGATCCCTTAATATGACCCATGAACCCGTCAGTAGTTTATTCATACGATTCACTGGTGGAAGTAAGTCTTTGCTAATCGAGTCTCAAGTTCCTCCAAGCTGGTCGATAACTGGTTTGTTCCTCTTCACTTTGCACTTGTACTTCACACAGTCTCTTATGAGGTAAAGTACTGTAGTCCTGTTGGCTTTTCCTCAGACAAACCAGTTGAGATTTTGCTGGTATTTGTGGACTAGGATTAGGATTGTGTCTCTTCAGTTCTGGACTAAACCTTGATCTCATTTAGAAAGTATGTAATTTGTTGTAACTCTATCTCATATATTCTTGGAGGTGTTTAATGTTGGAGCACTACAAACTTGTTCAGGAAGGGAGTTGCAGGCTTTGGTTACTCAAATATAAAGGTTGAAACTAGATGGACTTGTGCCACTTAGGTTATTGTCTTCCGCCTCAAGTGACAGATGACTTCTCAAGTGGCAGGCAGGCAGGAATGTGGGTGACACCTGGTAAATGCCAGGACGATATTTTAAACTTTCAATCTTATAATAATAATTGTTCTCCTTGAATGGAGGGAAGGAAAGGTTTTAAGTGGATCGAGACGTTCAATTCAGTTGAGTGAATGGCCATGGTCATCAACCCTCGGGCGTGAGGAGGCCACCGTGATTGACTTTTTTGTTAAAATTGAAGTATTGTGTTTCTTGTGTCACTGGTGGTTTACGTTGGGTCGTCTCGGGATCATACACAGTGCCTCTCCATCACTAGTATTTGACCACCTAACAGAAGGTAGATAGTCGACGTTATCAGCAAGGTCGGAGACGGGCTGTCAAGGTGAATTGTTTCTTGAGAGGTTATAGCTAATTGTGTATTAGTTATGGAAGCTGAGAATACTAATACTTTTTTAGTGTCCGGTGTTGTGGTCGTATACACTGGTAGAGGTGTGATGACGCGACTTACGCAGACTATGCTACATGGAGGCGGCTCTTGTCAAGTGCTCTAGTTATATTTGGCAATCCAGTTAAATATTCAGCTGTGAGTCCGACTCTTTTACAATTTCAATTATTTACACCTGTGCTTTTCTGGGTCTACGTGCGCGCGCTTTTGTGACCTTGTGTGTGTGTGTGTGTGTTTGTTTTTATTCCCAAAGATACATTTACAGTCACACGCTCTCTGTCGTGTGGGTGTAGCCGTGTACTGTAGGTAGGTTTGTGTATGTCCATGTCAGCGAGGGTCCGGGAGGCAGGGTGGGTGTGTACAGCGGAGAGGGGGAAGGTTGCTGTTGCTCAGGCGTGAAGTTTAAGGTCGGGTCAAGCACCTGGGGAGTATGTTTGTTTACATCAAGGTCAGAGTGTCTCCTCGCCCTCCTGTCATTGTGGGGCTTTCTGTGTGCTGTTAGTGTGGGAATGTGGTTCATATCTTGTGTGTGTCATGGTGGTGAGGGAGAGTTAAGTAGTGGTGTGTGTGTGTGTGTGTGTCCGGCTTCCTAATACGTTATCGTGAAAGGTTCAGGGTTTAGTCAAGATTTCTTCCTATTTCCTGAAGGTTTCTAGATCGGTAGTTTATTTGGATCATCTGAAGATTAGACATCCTAGTTTATTTCATCTGACGATTAAATACTCTAACCTCCCTTCGCCCAGGTAGCGTTAGGGTGTTAATCATCAGGTGAAATAAACTGGGAGCAATAATCTATAATGTCTTAGATGATTGGTTATTTATACTGTGTTAATGTCCTGTATTCGTTTAGCCTAGTGAAGGGTGGCCGACGGACTGTGCTTCCCCGAGTTATTGGAGTGACCGCATAAGCAAGAGAACAACAAATACAAGTGCTATCTATATCTGGAACATGGTGCGTCTTAGTGGTGGTGGAGGCGGCGGTATAATGACGTACTGTTATGGTATGATTATTATACCTTGTTGTATATATTCGCTTTCTTGTCTGCGTCCTTCCTTCCTGACATGACTGATGTTTTTCAGCACAAGTGAGTTTTCTGTTTAAAAGACGCCTCGTTACACACTCAGGGCGTACTGTGCTATCAGCCTCGCCTGTTGTAACCAATCCTTTCTCCCCCTTTCTTCATTATGTTTACTACTTATTCTCAGGGTTCGTTGTACGGTACTTATATGCTTATAGTATTTAGTAGTTTTCTGTGCATTTAATTTGTAGAAAAGATTTTGAGTAACTGTAACTTAAATATTAGGCCCCTACCGTCCCTGTGCTTAAGCTGGGCATGTGTACCCCGGCTAAATTCCAGCATTTCACCGCGACCCCCTGTGGCGGGTTCTCTCATCTTGAATTACCTGAGCTGACGTATGTTGGTAACGTAACCTCCATGTGGTCACTGACCTCTGCTTGAGTACAACTAAGCCTCTGCCAACCTGTGTTCATCTACCACATGATGAGTTTTATGATCTTACTATACTTTGATGATATAGATATGAAGGAAATACAGTTGTAGTGCTGAGTTACCCTCACGGTGTATTAACTTGGGGCAAGTGTGTCCATGTTTATGCAAAACACATATATCAGGAGATAAATTCTTGGCGACTTCTATACTCGTAAAACTGCATTCTTCGGCTACCAACCTGTTCTTAGTGGCTCCTGCCTGACCCTGCATGTTGTGCTCAGTTGACAACATCCTGTACAGTATATATATAAAGCCGTCACTGGAATAACTGGTCACACTGTACAGAGGTAAAAAGAACAACATTATCCCGCCAATAATACTCGCCAGTTTTTGGTTTAAGTTCATCTGGAATATTTGCATTTCTCCATAATTGGGTATTTCCCGGAGCGGATGACATGAGTGCCGAGGCTGACCCCACACTGGCTCCCGGCGTGTCCATGGCAGATGTTCCTTGAAGCTGGAGGTTGCCTGAAGTGGATGTTCATGATATTGTTGACTATGTTAAGAGTACGTTGATAGCAGGGGAGTATGGCGTCTAGTGGGTGTTGTAGTGCTTGTAGCTAATAGTTTGTGTTTTATGGTTATTGCTACCCTGAAATATGGCGGGAAATGATAGGCAACACTGATATAGAGCTAAAAGTATTGACTATTTTTTCTTTTGCTGTATTTTACTTTTGTTAACTTGAGTAAAATGAGTCAAAAGATCCGTAACGTTGTTGTATCCTGACAAAGAGTTGAGGCACGAAAATTCTATATATTTTCTGGACATCAAGAAGACGTGTTATCATAGTTAATAACAACGAGAATGAAATTGATCGATGAAATTCATTTAATGGTAAACAATACTTAGTACAGTTTCTTATGTTTATGTGAGCACGTGTTGTGGTGCTAAAGTAGCCAAGACGTCAATGATGCCTTGCTTTGGTTATTTACCCATATAAGGTTTATTTTAGACGTAGATAAACATGACAAGTGAACCGCCCGAGGCAGGCAGACACACGGCCGGCTGGACACTTCATGCGTCACGCCGTGGGGCTTCCTCCTGCTCCATGTTTGTGTATCTGCGTCCTCTCTCCCTTCCTGAAGTGATTCTGTTTTTCTCTGTTGTTTTTCGTTCCACCAGGAAGTATTTTAACCCAGTTACCGCTGCGTGATTGTTGACTCGTAGAAAGTTTTGTAATGGAAGCGAAAGATGAACAAACCGGCGAGTTGGCGTCAGCAGTGTATCAGCGCTTGGTAAATAATAGTCTTGTTTGTTCTGCTGCTTCTTCTTCCTGCACTGTCATTATTGTAAACTTTTAACACGGCCGAACTTGCCTTCATTTAATACACATTCACCAGGAATAATGACATGCAATTATACCTAGATTATGGTTTACTGTGTTGCTGTTATCCTCAGGTAGATCGGGTGAACTTATAATTTCGGTCAAGTCGTATTTTATAATAATTCCGTGAGGGTATTTTATGAAACGTGGTTGAGTATTGCAAGACGTCATTGGTGGGAGCTGTGGGGGTGACCTTGGTGTGTGGATGTTAGCTGGGTGGGAGGCAGGATGGGATAGTGGTGTTCGTCCTGCCCTCACACACTCCCTGTTTACCCCACACACACACGCCAAGGCAGGGGGGTAGGGGGGTGTAGTTTTAACGTGACCACACCTGCCTACTCGACCTAACTAACATAACCAAACGTAATTACAATAAATTCTATATCCCTCTCAAACTTATAGCCTTGTTTACATCACCAGCAGGGGGTCCTATACATGGAGGTCCTCTGTGAATGTCATCTCTCTGCTGGCACTGAGAGAAAGATTGTTGTCTTGGTACACTTTTGATGCCATTGTATGTAGTTTAGCATAAGTCGGCCAGTTTGGTTACATGATCACATCTTCATTTTAGAGAATAATTTAACGCATGACGCTCTAAGAATCCCGTCTTTGTTTTTATTCCGGGTTCTGGTTGTTGATATACGAGTGAGTTATTTATAATTGAACTGTAGATTTAAACTCAACATTCACCTTTAATCACCTTGACATTCCAAACTAAATTAGTGATTGTAGATTAGTGTATTGTCTAGGTTAACATTTTTTTAGTACAATTTTTTTTTCGAAGTCAGGGAAGGAGGGAGGATCTGAAGGACTGGTTTATATTCGTGTTAATGTGAAGTCTTTTTCTCCAGGCGGTCCAGGATCACACTGACGGCTGCTATTGTCCTCGTTTATTTATTTTTACTATTAATTATGTACAAGACCTAATCCAGCACTGCCTCCATCGTGCCCTCGGTAGACTGTGACCACATCTTTACTTCAGGATGTGATTGTGATATCGAAAAATTTCATGGTGTTTTGTTCTTCAGGAAATCAACAAAGCAAGGACATCATCCTCATTTGCATATAATTATACTGAGGTGAAGATTTACACTAAGTCACCTAACCTCCTGACCAAGGGCATAGGTTACTCTCTCTCTCTCTCTCTCTCTCTCTCGTAAAACCTAACCTAACCTAACCTATAGTCCCCATTGTTCCTCTCCGGTTTTGTCTTTGAAACTATTGTGTGTGAGGTTCACGACCCATTACGAGTGGGCGCTGTTTACCGCCTCTCGTGAGTGTTAGTGACGACCCTGGAAACTCTCTATTTTTCTAGGTTTGTTATCGAGTGGTTGGCCTCCGAGGTCTCCAACTGGCTGAAGAGTTCTCGGTGGGGGGGAGGAATTGATAAATGTCTAACTTGCACCACTTATTGTGTGTGGTAAATGTAACGTCTCAGATTTTTTTATTTGGCCAGATGTAAAAAAAAGCCTCAATTTATTTTCATTATTTTTACACGTAGTGATGTGTCGCAGAATGACTGAGAGGTTGATGAGTAAAAATATTTGGTGAGTGCATGTGTAAATTTTGGTTGTGTTTACTACTGCTCCCAGGTTTGTAGTCGTCTCCTGATGACCGTGTACTGTACCTGGTAACTGAGGTCCCAGATCTGAGCGTTTCATTATATATGTCAGTCGGCGACCTTCATGCCCGGCTGCCACACCAACCTACTTGTTTAGTTCACACTGCCGCCTTGTTAGTGCAGGAGCTCTGAACTACATCTTGCAGTAAAGTCGTGTAGGTCGTTGAGTCATTATGTGTTTAGTGAGGGATATATGTGACTCATGGTTCGTCTTTTTATCTTCGTAAATGGAAGTGTAGTGATTTATTTAACTGACTGACGTAAATCATCAGCACAAAGATCACACTAGAGTAGAGGCGTTGACTCGAGTGTTACCTGGTAGCGAGTGAGGAGTGCCACAACGGGTCCACCACCTGTCATGGGACCTGTGGCTCACACGCTACTTACCACGGTATAAAACTAAGAACTCAGTGCAATATCTCTGACCACAGGTGGCTCACTGTGGTCACCTGTGTCACTCGCTCTGTTGTCTCTCCACAGTGTCAGCTTACATTACTCTCCCGACTATAAGCAAGTAAAGGTATCAGGTATATTTCCCTGTCCCAATTACTTATACATTGGGTGAATGAATGTCCGTCTGCTCGCTCGTCCTCAACTACCGTATGTACTTATTTTCCGTGTCAAGTTTTTTAAAAGGGTTACGTAAAGTGAACTGGGTGGAGGTAAAATAATGTCTTCACGCTTTTTCTTCACGTAACCTGATTACTATTCATGCTGTTTGGTTTTCCTAATCTGTGATATTTTCCTTATTTTTTTTTTGTTAATTATTTTGTAAACTGTGAAGGCATACAAGTTTTATATACACAACTCAAGTTTATTTATAGAATTTTTATCTATGCCAAGAACACAGTCAGCAGCAGGCGACACACTGTGACCTCTGATATTATGTCTCGGCTGAGCCATTTATGACGTGCAAAGTGTGGCAACCGTGTAAGAAAAACAAAACAAAAAAGAAATTACCAAAAATTTAATGGAATGGAAAAGTCATTTCACGAATGAGTGAATTTAGAAAGATTTCACATCCGATTAAAATCTCATCAGAAAATAGGAATATTGTCACACCAGTCTGAGCAAAATTCCTTCAACACTGAGGAATATTTGACACTTGTGGGATATATATCTACTCTCTGTGGATTAGTCTATTGCTGGCAAACGGTATTTTCATTATTATTCTCTAAGTAACATGAAAAATCACATTATTAAAGCAGTCAGAGCAGATAATGTTAAAATCCCAGCCCTCTTACCTACATAACCCTCAAATATAAACGTTGGTGAGTCTGGCTCCAGGCTACTGTGAGAGACGTGGTAGAGGTGATGTGTACCAGTGACCCCAGCACACTTGTAGGGCTTTTGCTTCACCCACACTGTTGGCATTTGTCTTATCATACCCAAGTACTACACTGTGGCTCTCTGCTGATAAGGTGAGAGATGGGGGGGGGGGGGTTGTTGGGTTTATCTATCTATCTATCTATCAATCTACGTTTACCGCACACGTAGCTTCATCTTACCGACAATGTTGCTACTTAGATTCTTCGGTGGGTCGTTTATGAAGACTAGACGATGTGTAACTGGACCACATGAACTTTAACCACCCCCCCCCTCCACCCCAACCCCGGTTTATTTCACCGTATAATTAAACACCTTAACGCTGTCCTTGGGTAATTAGATTAGCGTTAGGTTGGTTAATCTTAGGATGAATTAAAGCTGTGGGGGGAGGTTAATCTTCATGTGATACTTGGGACTTTTTCATGTATATTATATGTAGTTTTTTTATATATTTTTGTGTGGTTAGCATTGGTATCTGTGGTTGGTATTGGTATCTGTGGTTAGTATTGGTATCTGTGGTTAGTATTGGTATCTGTGGTTAGCATTGGTATCTGTGGTTAGTATTGGTATCTGTGGTTAGTATTGGTATCTGTGGTTAGTATTGGTATCTGTGGTTAGCATTGGTATCCGTGGTTAGCATTAGTATCTGCGGTTAGTATTGGTATCTGTGGTTAGTATTGGTATCTGTGGTTAGCATTGGTATCTGTGGTTAGCATTGGTATCTGTGGTTAGCATTGGTATCCGTGGTTAGCATTGGTATCTGTGTTTTCTTAATTGTCCCCCTGGCTGGTGTGTTTACGTGGGCAGCGTTTCCAAGGAGGTGTCATTGTACAGCTGGGCTTGATGTGGACCGCCAGTCTCATTCCCCAATACCACCACCACTACTACCACTTACCTGTTCATCTTTTTAACGTTCAGAAAAACCCCCACAAATAATCACTAGTTACAAACCTCACTTGTTTTCCCAGCTAGTTACAAACCTCACTTGTTTTCCCAGCTAGTTACAAACCTCACTTGTTTTCCGAGCTAGTTACAAACCTCACTTGTTTTCCCAGCTAGTTACAAACCTCACTTGTTTTCCGAGCTAGTTACAAACCTCACGTGTTTTCCCAGCTAGTTACAAACCTCACTTGTTTTCCCAGCTAGTTACAAACCTCACTTGTTTTCCCAGCTAGTTACAAACCTCACTTGTTTTCCCAGCTAGTTACAAACCTCACTTGTTTTCCCAGCTAGTTACAAACCTCACTTGTTTTCCCAGCTAGTTACAAACCTCACTTGTTTTCCCAGCTAGTTACAAACCTCACTTGTTTTCCCAGCTAGTTACAAACCTCACTTGTTTTCCCAGCTAGTTACAAACCTCACTTGTTTTCCCAGCTAGTTACAAACCTCACTTGTTTTCCCAGCTAGTTACAAACCTCACGTGTTTTCCCAGCTAGTTACAAACCTCACGTGTTTTCCCAGCTAGTTACAAACCTCACTTGTTTTCCGAGCTAGTTACAAACCTCACTTGTTTTCCGAGCTAGTTACAAACCTCACTTGTTTTCCCAGCTAGTTACAAACCTCACTTGTTTTCCCAGCTAGTTACAAACCTCACGTGTTTTCCCAGCTAGTTACAAACCTCACTTGTTTTCCCAGCTAGTTACAAACCTCACTTGTTTTCCGAGCTAGTTACAAACCTCACTTGTTTTCCGAGCTAGTTACAAACCTCACTTGTTTTCCCAGCTAGTTACAAACCTCACTTGTTTTCCCAGCTAGTTACAAACCTCACTTGTTTTCCCAGCTAGTTACAAACCTCACTTGTTTTCCCAGCTAGTTACAAACCTCACTTGTTTTCCCAGCTAGTTACAAACCTCACTTGTTTTCCCAGCTAGTTACAAACCTCACTTGTTTTCCCAGCTAGTTACAAACCTCACTTGTTTTCCCAACTAGTTACCAACCTCACTTGTTTTCCCAGCTAGTTACAAACCTCACTTGTTTTCCCAGCTAGTTACAAACCTCACTTGTTTTCCCAGCTAGTTACAAACCTCACTTGTTTTCCCAGCTAGTTACGAGCCTCACTTGTTTTCCCAGCTAGTTACAAACCTCACTTGTTTTCCCAGCTAGTTACAAACCTCACTTGTTTTCCCAGCTAGTTACAAACCTCACTTGTTTTCCCAGCTAGTTACAAACCTCACTTGTTTTCCCAGCTAGTTACAAACCTCACTTGTTTTCCCAGCTAGTTACAGACCTCACGTGTTTTCCCAGCTAGTTACAAACCTCACTTGTTTTCCCAGCTAGTTACAAACCTCACTTGTTTTCCGAGCTAGTTACAAACCTCACTTGTTTTCCGAGCTAGTTACAAACCTCACTTGTTTTCCGAGCTAGTTACAAACCTCACTTGTTTTCCCAGCTAGTTACAAACCTCACTTGTTTTCCCAGCTAGTTACAAACCTCACTTGTTTTCCCAGCTAGTTACAAACCTCACTTGTTTTCCCAGCTAGTTACAAACCTCACTTGTTTTCCCAGCTAGTTACAAACCTCACTTGTTTTCCCAGCTAGTTACAAACCTCACTTGTTTTCCCAGCTAGTTACAAACCTCACTTGTTTTCCCAGCTAGTTACAAACCTCACTTGTTTTCCCAGCTAGTTACAAACCTCACTTGTTTTCCCAGCTAGTTACAAACCTCACTTGTTTTCCCAGCTAGTTACAAACCTCACTTGTTTTCCCAGCTAGTTACAAACCTCACGTGTTTTCCCAGCTAGTTACAAACCTCACGTGTTTTCCCAGCTAGTTACAAACCTCACTTGTTTTCCGAGCTAGTTACAAACCTCACTTGTTTTCCGAGCTAGTTACAAACCTCACTTGTTTTCCCAGCTAGTTACAAACCTCACTTGTTTTCCCAGCTAGTTACAAACCTCACTTGTTTTCCCAGCTAGTTACAAACCTCACTTGTTTTCCCAGCTAGTTACAAACCTCACTTGTTTTCCCAGCTAGTTACAAACCTCACTTGTTTTCCGAGCTAGTTACAAACCTCACTTGTTTTCCCAGCTAGTTACAAACCTCACTTGTTTTCCCAGCTAGTTACAAACCTCACTTGTTTTCCCAGCTAGTTACAAACCTCACTTGTTTTCCCAGCTAGTTACAAACCTCACTTGTTTTCCCAGCTAGTTACAAACCTCTCTTGTTTTCCCAGCTAGTTACAAACCTCACTTGTTTTCCCAGCTAGTTACAAACCTCACTTGTTTTCCCAGCTAGTTACAAACCTCACTTGTTTTCCCAGCTAGTTACAAACCTCACTTGTTTTCCCAGCTAGTTACAAACCTCACTTGTTTTCCCAGCTAGTTACAAACCTCACTTGTTTTCCCAGCTAGTTACAAACCTCACTTGTTTTCCCAGCTAGTTACAAACCTCACTTGTTTTCCCAGCTAGTTACAAACCTCACTTGTTTTCCCAGCTAGTTACAAACCTCACTTGTTTTCCCAGCTAGTTACAAACCTCACTTGTTTTCCCATTTAACAACATCCTGACCCTCGACGCCAAAAGTGGTGAAATTGTTCCATTGTATCATAGAGGTGAACTAATGATGGAAATGACGAAAGGAAGATAGGAATTAACGGACAGGGTTAAGAAAAAAACACTTGGTTATTTATAAGAAATTTGGTTATTATTATTATTATTACAGTATATTTTTGTATTAATATTGACTTTGCATTGTTAAGACATTATTATTATTATTATTACAGTGTATTTTTGTATTAATATTGTCTTTGCATTATTAAGATCATTATTATTATTATTATTATTACATTATTGTCAGTAATAGACCATTGTAAAAACGATCTCGGATAACAAGAAAAAGTTGCGGTCTGGTTGCACGACGGAAACCGGGTAACCTCAAGAAATTTCTTGAATGCTAAACGTTTACTGTACTATATCCCGTCCATTGTCGCCCAGTCTTGTCTCTTGTTGGCTGGGGACCGTACAGCCTTGCATCACCATAATACAGCCTTGCATCACCATAATACAGCCTTGCATCACCATAATACAGCCTTGCATCACCATAATACAGCCTTGCATCACCATAATACAGCCTTGCATCACCATAATACAGCCTTGCATCACCATAATACAGCCTTGCATCACCATAATACAGCCTTGCATCACCATAATACGGCCTTGCATCACCATAATACAGTCTTGCATCACCATAATACGGCCTTGCATCACCATAATACAGTCTTGCATCACCATAATACGGCCTTGCATCACCATAATACGGTCTTGCATCACCATAATACAGTCTTGCATCACCATAATACAGTCTTGCATCACCATAATACAGCCTTGCATCACCATAATACAGCCTTGCATCACCATAATACAGCCTTGCATCACCATAATACAGCCTTGCATCACCATAATACAGCCTTGCATCACCATAATACGGCCTTGCATCACCATAATACAGTCTTGCATCACCATAATACAGTCTTGCATCACCATAATACAGTCTTGCATCACCATAATACAGCCTTGCATCACCATAATACAGCCTTGCATCACCATAATACAGCCTTGCATCACCATAATACAGCCTTGCATCACCATAATACGGCCTTGCATCACCATAATACGGCCTTGCATCACCATAATACGGCCTTGCATCACCATAATACAGTCTTGCATCACCATAATACAGCCTTGCATCACCATAATACAGCCTTGCATCACCATAATACAGCCTTGCATCACCATAATACAGCCTTGCATCACCATAATACAGTCTTGCATCACCATAATACAGCCTTGCATCACCATAATACAGCCTTGCATCACCATAATACAGCCTTGCATCACCATAATACGGCCTTGCATCACCATAATACGGCCTTGCATCACCATAATACGGCCTTGCATCACCATAATACAGTCTTGCATCACCATAATACGGCCTTGCATCACCATACAGCCTTGCATCACCATACAGCCTGTTCACTCGTTATGTGATGCACGTATGTAACATAGAGTATTGTTGTTATTATTATTAGTAGCAGTAGTAGTAATATTGGATCACCTTAAGATTAACCCCCAGCTTTTATCACCTTAAGATTAACCCCCAGCTTATTTCACCTTAAGATTAACCCCCAGCTTATTTCACCTTAAGAGTAACCCCCAGCTTATTTCACCTTAAGAGTAACCCCCAGCTTATTTCACCTTAAGATTAACCCCCAGCTTATTTCACCTTAAGATTAACCCCCAGCTTATTTCACCTTAAGATTAACCCCCAGCTTATTTCACCTTAAGATTAACCCCCAGCTTTTATCATCTTAAGATTAACCCCAGCTTATTTCACCTTAAGATTAACCCCCAGCTTATTTCACCTTAAGATTAACCAAGCTTGTGGATTATGGCGGATTTTGTCCACGTCTCTCTCTCTCTCTCTCTCTCTCTCTCTCTCTCTCTCTCTCGTCCACCTGTCGTCCTTCTCCTTGTCTTGTCACTCCAGTAGCATCAGGAAACACTTAAGGAGTTATTGTACAGTGTGTTGTAGCCCCGTTACTCCGCCTCAGGATGACGGGAGTAAAGTCCATATTAATAGTGATATTAGATCAGGTGGGAGGCTATGGCAAGGTTTCTATTGGTAATGATAACCGTTTCTCTGGGATCACTTGG
Organism: Homarus gammarus; assembly: GCA_958450375.1. Classification (NCBI taxonomy): domain Eukaryota; kingdom Metazoa; phylum Arthropoda; class Malacostraca; order Decapoda; family Nephropidae; genus Homarus; species Homarus gammarus. The sequence goes on from CAUDMG010000693.1 coordinate 2,066,541, forward strand.
AGAGTAACACATACACACACAAGCAAACTCACACACACACACACACGCAAGCAAACTCACACACACACCCACCACCTACCTTATTTCACCTGTTGATTAAACATGCTAACCGAATTTAATCAAATTTAACCTGATCCACCTTAACCTAACCTAACCTAGCCTAACCTAACCTAACCTAACCTAACCTAACCTAACCTAACCTAACCTAACCTAATTTAACTTTGTCAGTATAAGTAATTCTGGTGGTAGTGTGGGAGGGATCTAGGGGATGTGGTGTAAGGAATAGTACTATGTGGTGTAAGGAATAGTAATATGTGGTGTAAGGAATAGTACTATGTGGTGTAAGGAATAGTAATATGTGGTGTAAGGAATAGTACTATGTGGTGTAAGGAATAGTACTATGTGGTGTAAGGAATAGTACTATGTGGTGTAAGGAATAGTAATATGTGGTGTAAGGAATAGTAATATGTGGTGTAAAGAATAGTAATATGTGGCAGTGGTGGTAGTGGTAGTAGTGGTGGTGGTGGTAGTAGTGGTGGTGTCGTCACTTCCCCCCGAGTATGTCAAGGTGTGTGTGTGTGTGTGTGGAGAGAGAGAGAGAGAGAGAGTTATTGTCGTGTAGAGGTGGTAAGTGTGTGTTTGTGTATGTGTGTAGCGTGTGTGTGTGTGTGTGTGTGTGTGTGTGTGTGTGTACTCGCTTGTAATGTATGTACTGTGCGTTTGTTGGTGTACGTAAGCGAGTGGAGAATACAGGTAAATAATTTGCATATAGATTAAACCCTGAACACGTTCCTACATACTTGTAATTTCACACACTTAAACTTTTCAAAACACAGAATACTTTTACTTAGTGAGTCTTATTTAAATATTTGTAGTCTTATTTAAATATTTGTAGTCTTATTTAAATATTTCTAGAGTCTTATTTAAATATTTCTAGTGAGTCTTATTTAAATATTTGTAGTGAGTCTTATTAATTTTTACGTCATTAACTCTCAAGGTTAGCCCTATAAGTAAAGTGATTTAACCCCTTGAGTATGATGGCATTAACCCCTTGAGTATGATGGCGTTAACCCCTTGAGTATGATGGCATTAACCCCTTGAGTATGATGGCGTTAACCCCTTGAGTATGATGGCGTTAACCCCTTGAGTATGATGGCATTAACCCCTTGAGTATGATGGCATTAACCCCTTGAGTATGATGGCGTTAACCCCTTGAGTATGATGGCATTAACCCCTTGAGTATGATGGCATTAATCCCTTGAGTATGATGGCGTTAACCCCTTGAGTATGATGGCATTAACCCCTTGAGTATGATGGCGTTAACCCCTTGAGTATGATGGCATTAACCCCTTGAGTATGATGGCGTTAACCCCTTGAGTATGATGGCATTAATCCCTTGAGTATGATGGCATTAACCCCTTGAGTATGATGGCATTAACCCCTTGAGTATGATGGCGTTAACCCCTTGAGTATGATGGCATTAACCCCTTGAGTATGATGGCGTTAACCCCTTGAGTATGATGGCATTAACCCCTTGAGTATGATGGCATTAATCCCTTGAGTATGATGGCATTAACCCCTTGAGTATGATGGCATTAACCCCTTGAGTATGATGGCATTAACCCCTTGAGTATGATGGCATTAACCCCTTGAGTATGATGGCATTAACCCCTTGAGTATGATGGCGTTAACCCCTTGAGTATGATGGCATTAACCCCTTGAGTATGATGGCATTAACCCCTTGAGTATGATGGCGTTAACCCCTTGAGTGTGATGGCATTAACCCCTTGAGTATGATGGCATTAACCCCTTGAGTATGATGGCGTTAACCCCTTGAGTATGATGGCGTTAACCCTTGAGTATGATGGCATTAACCCCTTGAGTATGATGGCATTAACCCCTTGAGTATGATGGCATTAACCCCTTGAGTATGATGGCGTTAACCCCTTGAGTATGATGGCGTTAACCCCTTGAGTATGATGGCGTTAACCCCTTGAGTACAATTATTTAACCCTTGAGTAAAACCTCCATTTAACGGACATCAGCCTAACGGATATATTTCATTATAGTGAGTTTACATCTAACGAACCTCGCTATAACGGAATACACACTCCCATATAGTTCATTAAATGGAGGTCTCACTATATCTTGGTAACGTGATATGGATTTTATTGTTTTTTTTTATCATTATTACAATAAACTGTCAATTACATTATACACCTAACAGGGTAGTATGATTGTTTTATATCTGGTTTAAGATTGATCAAGTTTTATATCTGGTTTAAGATTGATCAAGTTTTATATCTGGTTTAAGATTGATCAAGTTTTATATCTGGTTTAAGATTGGTCAAGTTTTATATCTGGTTTAAGATTGATCAAGTTTTATATCTGGTTTAAGATTGATCAAGTTTTATATCTGGTTTAAGATTGATCAAGTTTTATATCTGGTTTAAGATTGATCAAGTTTTATATCTGGTTTAAGATTGGTCAAGTTTTATATCTGGTTTAAGATTGATCAAGTTTTATATCTGGTTTAAGATTGGTCAAGTTTTATATCTGGTTTAAGATTGATCAAGTTTTATATCTGGTTTAAGATTGATCAAGTTTTATATCTGGTTTAAGATTGATCAAGTTTTATATCTGGTTTAAGATTGGTCAATAGAATCTTCTAAGTCATGGTCTTATATTGTTTCTCACAGTATGTACAGGTAGTTGTTCTTGGTAATGTCGGTAAGTTCGGGAGTTTAATATATAATCCCGTTTCTCACTGGGATTTTGTTTTATAGGGATTGTTTATTTGTCTCCATTAATGCCATTGATCTTCAGTTGATTGTATTGTTTATAATGGTTGTTGTGGTGCGGGGATGTTGAGTTTAGTAGCACTAGCTAATATTGTCTACGGTCTTACTCCTTTTATTACTGGTCATGTCTAGTGATGCTGTACCACCGCTCCTTTTTATGAAGAAGAAAATGTATGTACAGTAGCTTGGTCAATGAGCTGTTAACCTTGGGCACAACGTCATGGATTATCAGCGAATAATGCTGGTGAATTATTGCAGCTAAGTTAGTGTTGTCAAGTCAGTTAGGTTGTTATCACAAATACGTGTTGTTTCGTGGAAGAAAATATGGAATATTGTACCGGTGAAATTTCCCGACCCATAATATGTGATATCTGGCAACTTCATGTAGGTAAGAATGTCAACACTGCAGCTCTTCCGTTAGTGTGTGTTGTGATGCGCCGCACAAGTCTTGCCGACGACCTGGAGCTCATTGTGTTCCTGGGGACACTAACACAGTCATAGGTTTACCTTCTCCTTAGTTTTATGTCTCGGACAAGTTTTTGTCTGGTGGAGTATAGTTCTGTAGAGTGAAGACAGACAAGCCCTGGGGGCCGTGTAGTTCACTTCACCAGAGTGAAGGCAGCCAAGCCCTGGGGGCCGTGTAGTTCACTTCACCAGAGTGAAGGCAGACAAGCCCCGAGGGCCGTGTAGTTCACTTCACCAGAGTGAAGGCAGACAAGCCCCAAGGGCCGTGTAGTTCACTTCACCAGAGTGAAGGCAGACAAGCCCCGAGGGCCGTGTAGTTCACTTCACCAGAGTGAAGGCAGACAAGCCCCGAGGGCCGTGTAGTTCACTTCACCAGAGTGAAGGCAGACAAGCCCCGAGGGCCGTGTAGTTCACTTCACCAGAGTAAAGACAGACAAGCCCTGGGGGCCGTGTAGTTCACTTCACCAGAGTGAAGGCAGACAAGCCCCGAGGGCCGTGTAGTTCACTTCACCAGAGTGAAGGCAGACAAGCCCTGGGGGCCGTGTAGTTCACTTCACCAGAGTGAAGGCAGACAAGCCCCGAGGGCCGTGTAGTTCACTTCACCAGAGTGAAGGCAGACAAGCCCCGAGGGCCGTGTAGTTCACTTCACCAGAGTAAAGACAGACAAGCCCTGGGGGCCGTGTAGTTCACTTCACCAGAGTGAAGGCAGACAAGCCCCGAGGGCCGTGTAGTTCACTTCACCAGAGTGAAGGCAGACAAGCCCCGAGGGCCGTGTAGTTCACTTCACCAGAGTGAAGGCAGACAAGCCCTGGGGGCCGTGTAGTTCACTTCACCAGAGTGAAGGCAGACAAGCCCCGAGGGCCGTGTAGTTCACTTCACCAGAGTGAAGGCAGACAAGCCCCGAGGGCCGTGTAGTTCACTTCACCAGAGTAAAGACAGACAAGCCCTGGGGGCCGTGTAGTTCACTTCACCAGAGTGAAGGCAGACAATCCCCGAGGGCCGTGTAGTTCACTTCACCAGAGTGAAGGCAGACAAGCCCTGGGGGCCGTGTAGTTCACTTCACCAGAGTAAAGACAGACAAGCCCTGGGGGCCGTGTAGTTCACTTCACCAGAGTGAAGGCAGACAAGCCCTGGGGGCCGTGTAGTTCACTTCACCAGAGTGAAGGCAGACAAGCCCTGGGGGCCGTGTAGTTCACTTCACCAGAGTAAAGACAGACAAGCCCCGAGGGCCGTGTAGTTCACTTCACCAGAGTAAAGACAGACAAGCCCTGGGGGCCGTGTAGTTCACTTCACCAGAGTAAAGACAGACAAGCCCCGAGGGCCGTGTAGTTCACTTCACCAGAGTAAAGACAGACAAGCCCTGGGGGCCGTGTAGTTCACTTCACCAGAGTGAAGGCAGACAAGCCCTGGGGGCCGTGTAGTTCACTTCACCAGAGTGAAGGCAGACAAGCCCCGAGGGCCGTGTGGTGGATCATTAGCCAGGCTTTATGGCAGGTCCCTTCCTGGCGCTGGTTGCTGGCTGGGCTCGTCCTCCCACTCAATATCTGGGTCATTACAAGAGCTTCTGTGTAGTTTGTTGAGTCAATACAGAAATTGCTGAAGGGATATGTCCCCCCCCCCCCCCCCCGTGTGTGTGCGCGCTTGTGTTTGTGGGTGTGTATTTATGTATGTGTGTTTGATCGTGAAGAAAGATGAGTATTGGAATGCGCTGTAGCCTCTTAGTGATAATGGCATTAACCCCACGAGTACGATGACTGAACCCCACGAGTACGGTGTCATCATTTGAGAAAATAAGTCATCGCATTTAAAGTGTACCTAATGGGTTCAAATATCTTAATCAGTGGGCTAATTCTCTGTATTCAGGGGTTGACATCGTATTAAGGGTATGTGTCCGGGGTGAGTCTTGTACCCCGCCCCTTCAGTGATGACTTACGTTAAAATATTCATGTTCGTCTTTACAACTTTATACAGAAGCATCAACACAGGTATAGTGATGGCAGCAGTGTAGGGTCATTAAAACATGGTACACCAACACCTGTGATTGGTAGTACTGTTGCTTATAACTATTTCAGAAGAGAGAGGCGGTGTAGACGTCCCTATCCTGTGTTAATAGACGTTAAAGGGCTCCTCTGACTTAGTTATGGTATGTGGGCGAGGTTGTGTCCTGGGTTTTAATAACAGGCACCACAGTAGTAGTAAAGTGGGCGTGTTGTTACTGGTGTAGCCTCCCGGGTGCTGGTGGCTCACTTCCTCGTAGTAGTTGTTAACAGCGCCAGTTAGAAAGTATTTTTTTTTCTCTTTAATGACGGTGGCTGTACAAGAGGTGGGGGGAGGGGGGTTCTGTGATGGTTTTAAAGGGGTAAAGGTTCCCTCTAACTGTCAACCGACGCCACGGTTGAGAGTCGCAGGAAGTTAGAGGGGGGAGGGGGTACAGGAAAGGGGTGTGAGGGGCGGGGGTGTGATAAGGCCTTGATATTTAACATTCCGCTGTGAGCAGTCATGCGCGGTGAGGCGAACACTGTGCCACCTGGTTCCTGGCGGTCACCCGAGGTCGTGTAAATTGATGGGGTTCACCTGATGGTTCCCGAGGGAGGAGACGGGGCGGGGAGTCTGAGATTTCGGCTTTCCTTGTAGGAGGTAATATAGGTTTACTGTCGAGGCTGTGGGAAGATCACTCAAGAGCTTCATGCTACCTGAGGGTCGGCAACCTTCGCCCTCAACAGATTATCGTTACCGATTCTCCCACATTTTATATATCCGGGACAGACGGTAACACTAATGTGAGCTGTCATTTGCCAGTGTAGTGTAGGTGTTATCTGGGTTCCGATAGGTTAGGGGAGGGAGGTAAAGGTCACATGAACTCTCCATCATCATGTATGCGGCTGAGGTTGGTCCATACAGGAACTGCTCTGGACTATTCTGGGTGTGGAGGAGCGCTGGTCATATATTGCTACACCCTCTTGTGTTTAAAAATACTCACACATTTATTCCTCAAATGAAACCTTTAAATTAGACAAATATAATTGGTCAGAAAATCGCAATATAAACACAATCAATTGCACTACTCATTAGGAGGCTAGAGGTTTCCCCGACAATGTTGTAGCCAAAAGTTGAGTAATGCCACAAGTTGGTATCAGGTGGTGATGGCCCAGCACATGTGACCTGTGTGTCGACTTTGACCTCACGTGTAGGGGAGGCGGTAATCATAGTTAGCTCTGGCCAGGTGAGCCTTCCTCTCCTTTCTCCTGGTGACCTTTGAACCAGTCTGTGGTCGTGGGGGAAGGATGGGGAGGCCAGAGGCAGGTCCGGGGCCACTAACTTGAGGTGTTGGTAGATGGGAGAGTTGTTTTGCTGGAATTTTCATGAGGTTTGAGCACGACTATTAGAATAATTGTCTTCTCTAGTTAAACCACTTGTTGTTTACTGTAATATAAAACAATGTGTTTGTCAAAGTCCCGGTGAGATACTTCCTTCTCCCACAGTCCCGGTGAGATACTTCCTTCTCCCACAGTCCCGGTGAGATACTTCCTTCTGTCACAGTCCCGGTAAGATACCTCCTTCTCCCACAGTCCCGGTAAGATACCTCCTTCTCTCACAGTCCCGGTAAGATACTTCCTTCTCTCACAGTCCCGGTAAGATACTTCCTTCTCACACAGTCCCGGTAAGATACTTCCTTCTCTCACAGTCCCGGTAAGATACTTCCTTCTCTCACAGTCCCGGTAAGATACTTCCTTCTCTCACAGTCCCGGTAAGATACTTCCTTCTCACAGTCCCGGTAAGATACTTCCTTCTCTCACAGTCCCGGTAAGATACTTCCTTCTCACAGTCCCGGTAAGATACTTCCTTCTCTCACAGTCCCGGTAAGATACCCCCTTCTTTCACAGTCCCGGTAAGATACCCCCTTCTCTCACAGTCCCGGTAAGATACCCCCTTCTCTCACAGTCCCGGTAAGATACCCCCTTCTCTCACAGTCCCGGTAAGATACCTCCTTCTCTCACAGTCCCGGTAAGATACTTCCTTCCCTCACAGTCCCGGTAAGATACCCCCTTCTCTCACAGTCCCGGTAAGATACTTCCTTCTCTCACAGTCCCGGTAAGATACCCCCTTCTCTCACAGTCCCGGTAAGATACCCCCTTCTCTCACAGTCCCGGTAAGATACCCCCTTCTCTCACAGTCCCGGTAAGACACTTCCTTCTCTCACAGTACATAACTAACCAGGAAATAGTGTCTTAGTGTTTGGCAACTTCCAGCATGAGACCAGCGTGGTTACACACTCAAGCATTCCAGGGTTCCTTACAGATCAAAGCTTTAAAGTTTTTCCTGGTGATTTGAACCTCTTGAGGATTTAAACCCCGGTGTTAGAGGTTCAAACCACCATGTTAAGTATGAGAGCATAATAACCCGTGTTAGTTGAGCTGTAGCGTAAGCGTCCACGACTGGTTCTTGGGGAGGGGGGGGGGGTGGTGGAGCTGGCTGGTCTCTCTACTCGTAAGTGAGGGTTCAGGGCTGTACATACACGCAAATCCTACCTTGTGTCTGGGTGAATCTCTTTTATAACAGATAATGATAGGAAATACCTTTAATATTAGTATACATTATAGACGCTGGTGATTACGTCAGATCTGATGTTGTTAAATTACCACCCCCCCCCTGACTGTGCTAGTGTGTGTTCTTTATGACAAGTATAGTGCTGTTTAATTGTGAAAGTTGACCATATATAGTGCTGTAATTACGTATCATTATGTCTCGGATGGTGTATGATATGTCTATGTTGGGAGGAATGTTCTAGAGTTCCAGTTTGTGTAAATTTTGGTCTTAAATGTTTTTCAGTTTATTTGGCCCATCTGAAGATTACGTACCTAGCTTATTTCACCTTAATATTAACCACCCTAACGTTAACCTTACCTTAACATTAACCACCCTAACGTTAACCTTACATTAACATTAACCATCCTAACGTTAACCTTACCTTAATATTAACCACCCTAACGTTAACCTTACATTAACATTAACCATCCTAACGTTAACCTTACCTTAATATTAACCACCCTAACGTTAACCTAACCTTAATATTAACCACCCTAACGTTAACCTCACCTTAATATTAACCACCCCAACGTTAACCTTACCTTAACATTAACCACCCTAACGTTAACCTTACATTAACATTAACCATCCTAACGTTAACCTTACCTTAATATTAACCACCCTAACGTTAACCTTACCTTAATATTAACCACCCTAACGTTAACCTAACCTTAATATTAACCACCCAAACCTTAACCTTACCTTAATATTAACCATCCTAACGTTAACCTTACCTTAATATTAACCACCCTAACGTTAACCTTACCTTAATATTAATCACCCTAACGTTAACCTTACCTTAACATTAACCACCCTAACGTTAACCTTACATTAACATTAACCATCCTAACGTTAACCTTACCTTAATATTAACCACCCTAACGTTAACCTTACCTTAATATTAACCACCCTAACGTTAACCTAACCTTAATATTAACCACCCAAACCTTAACCTTACCTTAATATTAACCATCCTAACGTTAACCTTACCTTAATATTAACCACCCTAACGTTAACCTTACCTTAATATTAATCACCCTAACGTTAACCTTACCTTAACATTAACCACCCTAACGTTAACCTTACATTAACATTAACCATCCTAACGTTAACCTTACCTTAATATTAACCACCCTAACGTTAACCTCACCTTAATATTAACCACCCTAACGTTAACCTTACCTTAATATTAACCACCCTAACGTTAACCTTACCTTAATATTAACCCTACTTAACCTACCTTAACCACCTAACGTAACCTACATTAACCACCTACGTTAACCTTAATATTAACCACCCTAACGTTAACCTTACCTTAATATTAACCACCCTAACGTTAACCTAACCTTAATATTAACCACCCTAACGTTAACCTTAATATTACCACCTACGTAACTACTTTTAACCACCCTAACGTTAACCTTACCTATATTAACCCTACGTCCTACCTAATATAACCACCCTAACGTTAACCTTACCTTAATATTAACCACCCTAACGTTAACCTTACCTTAATTAACCACCTACGTAACCTACTTAATACCCCCTAACGTTAACCTTACCTTAATATTAACCACCCTAACGTTAACCTTACCTTAATATTAACCACCCTAATGTTAACCTTACCTTAATATTAACCACCCTAACGTTAACCTTACCTTAACATTAACCACCCTAACGTTAACCTTACATTAATATTAACCACCCTAACGTTAACCTTACCTTAATATTAACCACCCTAACGTTAACCTCACCTTAATATTAACCACCCTAACGTTAACCTTACCTTAATATTAACCACCCTAACGTTAACCTTACCTTAATATTAATCACCCTAACGTTAACCTAACCTTAATATTAATCACCCTAACGTTAACCTTACCTTAATATTAATCACCCTAACGTTAACCTAACCTTAATATTAGCCACCCTAACGTTAACCTAACCTTAATATTAACCACCCTAACGTTAACCTTACATTAACATTAACCACCCTAATGTTAACCTTACCTTAATATTAACCACCCTAACGTTAACCTTACATTAACATTAACCACCCTAATGTTAACCTTACCTTAATATTAACCACCCTAATGTTAACCTTACATTAACATTAACCACCCTAACGTTAACCTTACATTAACATTAACCACCCTAATGTTAACCTTACATTAATATTAACCACCCTAACGTTAACCTTACCTTAATATTAACCACCCAAACGTTAACCTTACCTTAATATTAACCACCTTAACGTTAACCTTACCTTAACATTAACCACCCTAACGTTAACTTTACCTTAATATTAACCACCCTAACGTTAACCTTACCTTAATATTAACCACCCTAACGTTAACCTTACCTTAATATTAACCACCCTAACGTTAACCTAACCTTAATATTAACCACCCTAACGTTAACCTTACCTTAATATTAACCACCCTAACGTTAACCTTACTTAATATTAACCACCCTAACGTTAACCTCACCTTAATATTAACCACCCTAACGTTAACCTAACCTTAATATTAACCACCCTAACGTTAACCTTAACTTAATATTAACCACCCTAACGTTAACCTTACTTAATATTAACCACCCTAACGTTAACCTTACCTTAATATTAACCACCCTAACGTTAACCTTACATTAACATTAACCATCCTAACGTTAACCTAACCTTAATATTAACCACCCTAACGTTAACCTTACCTTAATATTAACCACCCTAACGTTAACCTTACATTAACATTAACCACCCTAACGTTAACCTTACCTTAATATTAACCATCCTAACGTTAACCTTACCTTAATATTAACCACCCTAACGTTAACCTTACCTTAATATTAACCACCCTAACGTTAACCTCACCTTAATATTAACCACCCTAACGTTAACCTTACCTTAACATTAACCACCCTAACGTTAACCTTACATTAATATTAACCACCCTAACGTTAACCTTACCTTAATATTAACCACCCTAACGTTAACCTCACCTTAATATTAACCACCCTAACGTTAACCTTACCTTAATATTAACCACCCTAACGTTAACCTTACCTTAATATTAATCACCCTAACGTTAACCTAACCTTAATATTAATCACCCTAACGTTAACCTTACCTTAATATTAATCACCCTAACGTTAACCTAACCTTAATATTAACCACCCTAACGTTAACCTAACCTTAATATTAACCACCCTAACGTTAACCTTACATTAACATTAACCACCCTAATGTTAACCTTACCTTAATATTAACCACCCTAACGTTAACCTTACATTAACATTAACCACCCTAATGTTAACCTTACCTTAATATTAACCACCCTAATGTTAACCTTACATTAACATTAACCACCCTAACGTTAACCTTACATTAACATTAACCACCCTAATGTTAACCTTACATTAATATTAACCACCCTAACGTTAACCTTACCTTAATATTAACCACCCTAACGTTAACCTTACCTTAATATTAACCACCCTAACGTTAACCTTACCTTAATATTAACCACCCTAACGTTAACCTTACCTTAATATTAACCACCCTAACGTTAACCTTACCTTAATATTAACCACCCTAACGTTAACCTTACCTTAATATTAACCACCCTAACGTTAACCTTACTTAATATTAACCACCCTAACGTTAACCTCACCTTAATATTAACCACCCTAACGTTAACCTAACCTTAATATTAACCACCCTAACGTTAACCTTAACTTAATATTAACCACCCTAACGTTAACCTTACCTTAATATTAACCACCCTAACGTTAACCTTACCTTAATATTAACCACCCTAACGTTAACCTTACATTAACATTAACCATCCTAACGTTAACCTAACCTTAATATTAACCACCCTAACGTTAACCTTACCTTAATATTAACCACCCTAACGTTAACCTAACCCCACCAGGTAGTGTCAAGGTGTTTAATTATCAGGTGATATAAATTGAGGTGCCTAATCTTCAGGTGATACATAACCCCCCCTCCCCCAGCTAGCCTTGAGAATCGGGGCCCGTTAGGACTGGGCCCCACTTTAGACTGGGGCCCATTTAACCAGTCCGCCTTGATGTAACAGTTAACGGGTAAACCGCCATCAGGGCCTACAGTCATCACCTGTTAGCGGTTCTGTTAATATACGGATAACGGTAAAACCTTTATTTAACGGAGTATGGAGATCAAAGTCCGTTATAACGAGGGTCTGTTGAATGTGAAACCTCCATCTACCGGATTATATAGAGATGAAAGTCCGTTATATCGAGGGTCTGTTGAATGTGAAACCTCCATCTACCGGATTATATAGAGATGAAAGTCCGTTATATCGAGGGTCTGTTGAATGTGAAACCTCCATCTACCGGATTATATAGAGATGAAAGTCCGTTATATCGAGGGTCTGTTGAATGTGAAACCTCCATCTAACGAACTATATAGAGATGACATTCCGTTATATCGAGATAGAAATTCCGTTATTTCGAGGTTTCACCCTAAATTCCTATCAGACTAAACATATGTGGGCACACGTTTATCTGTCGAGGGTAAATATGGTATCAACCTTATCACCGAAATCTTTTAACAGTTACTTAACAGAAGATACTATTGGGGTGGTTTAGCAGTGTAGACGAGATAAGGGTTTTGGTGGGGAAATTTCTGCGTGTGGTGGGGAAATTTCTGTGTGTGGTGGGGAAATTTCTGCGTGTGGTGGGGAAATTTCTGCGTGTGGTGGGGAAATTTTTGTGTGTGGTGGGGAAATTTTTGTGTGTGGTGGGGAAATTTTTGCGTGTGGTGGGGAAATTTTTGCGTGTGGTGGGGAAATTTTTGTGTGTGGTGGGGAAATTTTGGCGTGTGGTGGGGAAATTTTTGTGTGTGGTGGGGAAATTTTTGTGTGTGGTGGGGAAATTTCTGTGTGTGGTGTAGGGAAATTTTTGCGTGTGGTGGGGAAATTTTTGTGTGTGGTGTAGGGAAATTTCTGCATGGTGTAGGGAAATTTCTGTTGTGATGGGGCGGCTGTCAGTCAGTGTTTACGATGACGCATGTTGACAGTTGTAGTGTAATAGTGATGACGATGGTGTTATGATGAGATAGAGAATTACACCATAGGCTCCAAGACAGATGGTGAGGTGAAAGTATGCACAATACGTTGATGGTGAGTAGTGGACCGTTATAGTGCCAGCTGTCGTGATTGATAGTGCATGTCGGTGTGGTGAGGCGGAACACCACGTATCAACTGCAGATTAGACACCCTAGTTTATTTCACCTGCAGATTAGACACCCTAGCTTGGAAAATGTGTCTGTGTCTGTCTGTACGGGAGTCTTTGTACAGGTAGGAATCATGGTATTAATGGTGTTGTGTGGTGCCTGAGAATCACTCCCTACAACGACCTTGAGAGCAGTTACATCATGGTAACGTTACATTATGGTACTGCTACATCATGGTACCGTTACATCATGGTATTGCTACATCATGGTACTGCTACATCATGGTACTGCTACATCATGGTGCAGCTACATCATGGTACTGCTACATCATGGTACTGCTACATTATGATGCAGCTACATCATGGTGCAGCTGTCACAACTACATCATGGTACAGCTACATCATGGTACACTGAAGATGGTACGCGTCGTTGACCATGGGAGAGAAGGAAGCGAGAAATTACTTTGCATAGATAGTTGTTTTTATTCCCAGGGTGAGGGCCTTAGGGTGTGTGGCTGAGGGCCTTAGGGTGTGTGGGTGAGGGCCTTAGGGTGTGTGGCTGAGGGCCTTAGGGTGTGTGGCTGAGGGCCTTAGGGTGTGTGGCTGAGGGCCTTAGGGTGTGTGGCTGAGGGCCTTAGGGTGTGTGGCTGAGGGCCTTAGGGTGTGTGAACTAGACTGGATGAAAGAACAAAGCATACATACATATTTTACCTGCCACTCACACACACACACACGCACGCACGCACGCACACACACACACACACACACACATACCACCTTGGGCTGGGTCATTTCACGTTTCCAGCAGGGTGAGTATCCCGCCTTCCCAGTCTCTGATCACCAAGGGCTTATAGACATGTTATTACAGCAAGATCGTCATATAAATTAACATTGCTAAGTTATGTGTATAGACAGTGCAGTTTACATTGACTCATTATGTGTATAGGATCTTCAGGTAGCTAGTTATTCAGTGCATATAGACAGATTTTGGTGTTATGGAAAGTTTTAGACAGTCATAATTCTCTCTCTCTCTCTGAAACAATTGTACTCTTATAGCACGGAGGTTGCCGAACTTTCCTTTCTCCGTTTGACGTCATTCATCCACTATACTAAGGTGAAAACGTGTGTGAGTGAGTGAGGTGGGAGAGAGGAATGTTGTGGGGGGGTGGGAAGGAGAACGGGGGAAGAGGAGAGAGAGAGAGAATTGTTGGCTGCAGGGGGCAAGTAGTAGTGTATTTTTACTTGGCTAAAGTCGTCGGTTTATTTACACTCTGGGACTTTTGTTTTTGTTGGTGAGAGTTCATCATTATCATCGTCATTATCATCGTCATTGTCATCATTATCATCGTCATTGTCGAAGTGCTATTCATTGTTGCTGTCGTCAAAACATTAATGATTTCTCCCGTTATAGAATATTTTTTTCTTGACTCGAGCTAGACATTGAGGTGGTTGGCTCATAACTAGCTGTGAGTAGTGGAGGTGGCTGGCCGTGAAACAAAACAGGTTTGTGTGTGTACCGTTGAGGGCTAGACTGTGTTTGTATGTGCGCATGTATGTGACATTGAGGGCTAGTTGTGTGTGTGTGTGTGTGTACCGTTGAGGGCTAGACTGTGTTTGTATGCGCATGTATGTGACATTGAGGGCTAGTTGTGTGTGTGTGTGTACCGTTGAGGGCTAGACTGTGTTTGTATGTGCGCATGTATGTGACATTGAGGGCTAGGTGTGTATGTGTGTGTGTGTGTGTATACATAAACCGTTGAGGGCTAGTGTGTGTGTGTGTGTGTACATAAACCTAACTTTGGACCGCCTACACACCACCCAACATAACAGCTCTCTGGTAGCCGTGTCTATTGCCGGACACCTCATAACTCAGCTATATTATTCCTTTAATTAATATTACACAATATACTCGTTACTCCCTCCAGCTTGATGCTCCACGCGTCACTCACTCTGCCAGGAATTGAATGTCACTCAACCACTCACTCACTCAATCAATCACCCACTCAAACACACACATATACACCCTCAATCACTCACCCACTAAACCACACAGACGTACACGTTCAATCACTCACACACACACTCAATCACTCACCCACTCACACACACTCACCCACTCACACACACTCAATCACTCACCCACTCTCACACACTCAGTCACTCACCCACTCTCAATCACTCACCCACTCACACACACTCAATCACTCACCCACTCACACACACTCAACACTCACCCACTACAACACACACACACACTCAACACTCACCCACTACAACACACACACACACACACACACTCAATCACTCACCCACTACAACACACACACACACACACTCAATCACTCACCCACTACAACACACACACACACACACTCAATCACTCACCCACTACAACACACACACACTCAATAACTCACTGAAGGAGAAAATTTTGTATTTACTCAGACTCGGCTTTGTATATTTAACTGTTTAAACATAATATATATAAAAGGAATCATTGATCAAGCTGTATAGTGTTAACCCAAATAAATGTTTAGGAAAATAAGGTCCTGTAGTGAGTTGAAGACGGAAGTAAACATAGGTGCCGATGTTGATGTTAGTGTGACGGGTATTATGTAGTGTGTGGGATGGTGTAGGGTGTACTGTATGTATGTCTTGTGTGTGGTGTGTGGTATGTGTTTATGATGTGGTGAAGGTGTATAGTGTCATGTGGTGGTGGTGAAGGAGGGATGGGTGTAGCTGTACATTGCATCACCCACCGCTTGTGTTTGATATATTAAGGCGAGACAAGACGTGGAACTTGTCTTTGTTTCACTGTCCTAAGAAGTGCACTGTCACCTAACACTGTTTGTCACCTAACACTGTTTTATAAAGTTATTTACCGTAAATTTCGTGTGTGTGTGTTTTTTGTGTTTGTATATGTATGGCTATGTGTGTGTTTGTATGTGTATGTTGTGTGTATGTGTTACTTGTTATGTAACTTAGAGAAAAATTAGGCATGGAGATTAGGCCCCCCCCCCCCAGTCTTATTTAACCTGAAGATTAGCCATACTTCTACTGTGGTTAGGTTAGGTTAATTTTAGGTTAGTTTAGGTTAACTTTAAGGTGTCTAATCCTCAGGTGAAATAAGCTGGGGTGTCTAATCTTCAAGTGATGCGCAATCAAGGAAACCGCTATGGCAGGGTGTTGTAGTGGGTGACTCCTGTGGTGGGGATGGCGGCAGGCTACCTCTGTACCCACCATCCTGCCTCTCCTGACGGGGCGTGGGACAGTACTCTGTGTCTCAGTACACAGACAATATCGTAATTTAACTCTCTCTCTCTCTCTCTCTCTCTCTCTCTCTCTCTCTCTCTCTCTCTCTCTCTCTCCTGAAAGAATATCGTGATTTTTTTTCTCCTAGGGGGAACGTCATCTAAAACCCAACTAACCTTACCTCAATGACCTAACGTGAACTAACCTGACCTGACCTAACCTAACCTAACCCAACCCAACTAACCTTACCTCAATGACCTAACGTAAACTAAACTAACCTGACCTGACTTAAACTTAACTCAATCTAACCTGAAGTGACCTGACCTAACGTAACTCTACTCAGCTTAACCTAATCTAACCTGACCTAACCAGCGTCAAATAATCTTAGATGTCTTAATGTTTACTTGATTCCTGAATTAAGTTTTAAAAGCCGGACTCAACAACTACATTTACTGCCCCGCCCCGCCCCACCCCACCCCCCCCCACCCCGCCCCGCCCCCCCCCCCACCCCGCCCCGCCCCACCCTGACGAACTGAGGTAATTCATAATACTCAAGAGAGAGGGTTGAGAGGGAGGTAATGGGAGAGGGTTGAGAGGGAGGTAAAGGGAGAGGGTTGAGAGGGAGGTA
The DNA here is from genome assembly GCA_958450375.1 of Homarus gammarus. Lineage (NCBI taxonomy): Eukaryota > Metazoa > Arthropoda > Malacostraca > Decapoda > Nephropidae > Homarus > Homarus gammarus. Next base: position 2,083,491 of record CAUDMG010000693.1, read on the forward strand.
AAGGGAGAGGGTTGAGAGGGAGGTAATGGGAGAGGGTTGAGAGGGAGGTAAAGGGAGAGGGTTGAGAGGGAGGTAAAGGGAGAGGGTTGGGAGGGAGGTAAAGGGAGAGGGTTGAGAGGGAGGTAAAGGGAGAGGGTTGAGAGGGAGGTAAAGGGAGAGGGTTGAGAGGGAGGTAAAGGGAGAGGGTTGGGAGGGAGGTAAGGAGAGAGGGTTGAGAGGGAGGTAATGGGAGAGGTTGGAGAGTGAGGTAAAGGGAGAGGGTTGGAGAGGGAGGTAAAGTGAGAGGGTTGAGAGGGAGGTAAAGGGAGAGGGTTGGGAGAGGGAGGTAAAGGGAGAGGGTTGGGAGGGAGGTAAAGGGAGAGGGTTGGGAGGGAGGTAAAGGGAGAGGGTTGAGAGGGAGGTAAAGGGAGAGGGTTGAGAGGGAGGTAAAGAGAGAGGGTTGAGAGGGAGGTAAAGGGAGGGTCAGCGTGGCATGGCTGAGGCTCTGGCGATGATGCACTAACCAGCAGCTGAAGAAGCAGAATTTAACCCCGCGGCTCCTCTGACAGTAAACCTCCATATAACGGACTTCTCTCTCTATTAGATCAGGGTTTTACATCTAACGGACCCTCGATATAACGGACTTTGATCTCAATATGGTTCACTAGACGGGGGTTTCACATCTAACGGACCCTCGATATGACGGACTTTCATCTCAATATGGTTCATTAGACGGGGGTTTCACATCTAACGGACCCTCGATATAACGGACTTTCATCTTTATAATAGTCCGTTAAATAGAGGTCTTGCTGCAGTGGTAACTCAGTACTGTGCTGTGACTGCTTAGGCCCCTCCCTCCCCCTCCTCTCTCCCCCCCTCCTCTCTCTCCCCTCTCCCCCTCTCTCTCCCCTCTCCCCCTCTCTCTCCCTCCCCCCCTCTCTCCCTCCTTCCCCCCTCTCTCCTCTCCCCCCTCCCTCCCCTCCCTCTCCCCCTCTCCCCCCCTCTCCCTCCCTCCTCTGGTAATCGCATCTCATCCTGTGTGGACCTGAGGCTCTTACTGCAACATTGTGAAATAACACACACATACACACACACACACACACACTTGTTTTAAAGATAAGAATAAAGTTTAATATTCTTATCACGTCATCAAACAGCCATTCTTTTATATATTTCTCTATTTTTTTTTTTATGAATTATCTTATTTTTCTTACAATATATTATCGTTTTTTAAGTAGCAAATAGTTGTGTTGTAGAGATGACGCAAAACTCTACGTAACTAACAAACCCTTAATCAGTGAGGCAACGTTGGGACTGTGTTTGTGTACATCTAATGGAACTAATAATTAATTGGTATATTTATAATGTAAATAAAATGAAGCAAACTAGGGTGAGATGTTAGGTTGGTTAAGCTTCAGGTGAAATAAGCTGGGGTGTCTAATCTTGTGGTGAAATAAGCTGGGGTGTCTAATCTTGTGGTGAAATAAGCTGGGGTGTCTAATCTTGTGGTGAAATAAGCTGGAAGTGTCTAATCTTCAGGTCAAATAAGCTGGGAGTGTCTAAGCTTTAGGTGAAATAAGCTGGGGTGTCTAATCTTGTGGTGAAATAAGCTGGAAGTGTCTAATCTTCAGGTCAAATAAGCTGGGAGTGTCTAAGCTTCAGGTGAAATAAGCTGGGATGGCTAATCTTGCGGTTGATCTAAGAATTCTAACTTCATTAAAACACCAGAAATAACTATACCTACCCTACTACCTGTGCTCGCCCTTGTATACCTACCCTACTACCTGTGCTCGTCCTTGTATACCTACCCTACTACCTGTGCTCGTCCTTGTATACCTACCCTACTACCTGTGCTAGTCCTTGTATACCTACCCTACTACCTGTGCTCGTCCTTGTATACCTACCCTACTACCTGTGCTCGTCCTTGTATACCTACCCTACTACCTGTGCTCGTCCTTGTATACCTACCCTACTACCTGTGCTCGTCCTTGTATACCTACCCTACTACCTGTGCTCGTCCTTGTATACCTACCCTACTACCTGTGCTCGTCCTTGTATACTTACCCTACTACCTGTGCTCGTCCTTGTATACCTACCCTACTACCTGTGCTCGTCCTTGTATACCTACCCTACTACCTGTGCTCGTCCTTGTATACCTACCCTACTACCTGTGCTCGTCCTTGTATACCTACCCTACTACCTGTGCTCGTCCTTGTATACTTACCCTACTACCTGTGCTCGTCCTTGTATACCTACCCTACTACCTGTGCTAGTCCTTGTATACCTACCCTACTACCTGTGCTCGCCCTTGTATACCTACCCTACTACCTGTGCTCGTCCTTGTATACCTACCCTACTACCTGTGCTAGTCCTTGTATACCTACCCTACTACCTGTGCTAGTCCTTGTATACCTACCCTACTACCTGTGCTCGTCCTTGTATACCTACCCTACTACCTGTGCTCGTCCTTGTATACCTACCCTACTACCTGTGCTAGTCCTTGTATACCTACCCTACTACCTGTGCTAGTCCTTGTATACCTACCCTACTACCTGTGCTCGTCCTTGTATACCTACCCTACTACCTGTGCTCGTCCTTGTATACCTACCCTACTACCTGTGCTCGCCCTTGTATACCTACCCTACTACCTGTGCTCGCCCTTGTATACCTACCCTACTACCTGTGCTCGCCCTTGTATACCTACCCTACTACCTGTGCTCGCCCTCGTATACCTACCCTACTACCTGTGCTCGTCCTTGTATACCTACCCTACTGCCTGTGCTCGTCCCTGTATACCTACACTACTACCTGTGCTCGTCCCTGTATACCTACCCTACTACCTGTGCTCGTCCTTGTATACCTACCCTACTACCTGTGCTCGTCCTTGTATACCTACCCTACTACCTGTGCTCCTCCTTGTATACCTACCCTACTACCTGTGCGCGTCCTCGTATACCTACCCTACTACCTGTGCTCGTCCTTGTATACCTACCCTACTACCTGTGCTCGCCCTCGTATACCTACCCTACTACCTGTGCTCGTCCTCGTATACCTACCCTACTACCTGTGCTCGCCCTCGTATACCTACCCTACTACCTGTGCTCGTCATTGTATACCTAAGACACACACACAGATATAATGACGGGGAACATAGTTGTTGTGGTGATGAATCGACTCTCTCCCTCTTGTCTTGAATTGGTCGTAAGTGTTGCATGACGCGAAGGAGAGTTAACGCGTAAGGTTGTGATGCTAATGTGACATTGTTTTGGTGAGGGGAGGTCTTGTGTTGCCATGTTTTGGTGAGGGGAGGTCTTGTGTTGCCATGTTTTGGTGAGGGGAGGTCTTGTGTTGCCGTGTTTTGGTGAGGGGAGGTCTTGTGTTGCCATGTTTTGGTGAGGGGAGGTCTTGTGTTGCCGTGTTTTGGTGAGGGGAGGTCTTGTGTTGCCATGTTTTGGTGAGGGGAGGTCTTGTGTTGCCGTGTTTTGGTGAGGGGAGGTCTTGTGTTGCCATGTTTTGGTGAGAGGAGGTCTTGTGTTGCCATGTTTTGGTGAGGGGGGGTCTTGTGTTGCCGTGTTTTGGTGAGGGGAGGTCTTGTGTTGCCGTGTTTTGGTGAGGGGAGGTCTTGTGTTGCCATGTTTTGGTGAGGGGAGGTCTTGTGTTGCCATGTTTTGGTGAGGGGAGGTTTTGTGTTGCCATGTTTTGGTGAGGGGAGGTCTTGTGTTGCCATGTTTTGGTGAGGGGAGGTCTTGTGTTGCCATGTTTTGGTGAGGGGAGGTCTTGTGTTGCCATGTTTTGGTGAGGGGAGGTCTTGTGTTGCCGTGTTTTGGTGAGGGGAGGTCTTGTGTTGCCGTATTTTGGTGAGGGGAGGTCTTGTGTTGCCGTGTTTTGGTGAGGGGAGGTCTTGTGTTGCCGTGTTTTGGTGAGGGGAGGTCTTGTGTTGCCATGTTTTGGTGAGGGGAGGTTTTGTGTTGCCATGTTTTGGTGAGGGGAGGTCTTGTGTTGCCATGTTTTGGTAAGGGGAGGTCTTGTGTTGCCATGTTTTGGTGAGGGGAGGTTTTGTGTTGCCGTGTTTTGGTGAGGGGAGGTCTTGTGTTGCCGTGTTTTGGTGAGGGGAGGTCTTGTGTTGCCATGTTTTGGTGAGGGGAGGTCTTGTGTTGCCATGTTTTGGTGAGGGGAGGTCTTGTGTTGCCATGTTTTGGTGAGGGGAGGTCTTGTGTTGCCATGTTTTGGTGAGGGGAGGTCTTGTGTTGCCATGTTTTGGTGAGGGGAGGTCTTGTGTTGCCGTGTTTTGGTGAGGGGAGGTCTTGTGTTGCCATGTTTTGGTGAGGGGAGGTCTTGTGTTGCCATGTTTTGGTGAGGGGAGGTCTTGTGTTGCCGTGTTTTGGTGAGGAGAGGTCTTGTGTTGCCGTATTTTGGTGAGGGGAGGTCTTGTGTTGCCATGTTTTGGTGAGGGGAGGTCTTGTGTTGCCGTGTTTTGGTGAGGAGAGGTCTTGTGTTGCCATGTTTTGGTGAGGGGAGGTCTTGTGTTGCCATGTTTTGATGAGGGGAGAGGAAGGTCTTGAGTTGCCGTGTCTTAGCTGGTTATATCAACACGGAGCGTCCTGAGTAAACACCCTGGGGCCCCTGTAAAGGAGACGACTTTGTTCTTAGCCAACTTTTTGTAAATATTGTGATGACCTTCTGAATTTTTCTCCTTGGTTATACATTAAAGTTTTGTATCATGTTATTGGCAAGTTGAACACATGGGGGTATGGGGTTAGGCGTATCGCTGAAACATTTCTTCAGTGTTCAAATGTTCACTCGAGTTTAATTTTATGGCCAAGTCGAAGTATTTTAAGAATTATGAAATGAAAATTCTGGTCTTTCTTGGCAAGGTTCACTGTTTGTCTTAAGCAAAACAAAAGGGTATGGTAGTTTCAGGATGTTATGTTATGCTCCAACGTAACCATTTCCCAGTTGATAATGTGAGGAAGTGGGGAGAGGGTTATTTTTGTTGTGGTTACTGCGAGGTTGTGGAGGAAAGTGTGGTTGAGGCGTTAGTTGTGTAATGGCTGCTGCTGCTGTGTGGGGCCTTGGGGATGGTGGGGGTGTTGGCATATCATACTTGTTATCAACGCTATATGTTGAGAAATAGTGAGGTGTCCAGGCAAGACCAGCTGGTGGGTGTTGTGGAGGGTAAGTTTAATATTGTGAGTGTGTAGGTAGGTACTAGGGTGTACCATTAAAGTGTAAGGCGGGGTGTAGTGCGGTGTGGTGGAGGCGAGGAAGGACTAACCGGTCTTTGTTGTTTCAGATGGGCAGTGCGACGGAGTGAACGTGATGAGTGTGGCGGTATCATCGTCGGCGGGGCTGATGGGGTCGCGGCCGCCCCAGGAGGACAACACCCAGGTCTCCGAGATGGATGGTTGGCGGCATGACGTAAGGGCCAAGGTGACGGCCCTCAAATGCCACGTCATGGCCTCCAGGGGACTCACCTCCGACGGGCATATCGTGGAGCCCTACTCCCCGCGGCTTCTCCTGGAAGCGCCTAATTCTCGCCTGCTCCTCGATGCAGCTAATCTGGACCTGGAGGCGTACGCTGAGGCGCTGCAGAATGGTACCGGGTACCTGAGTAAAGCTGAGCAGGGCCAGAACGGCTCCAGTGAAGAAGGCCCCGTGGACACCTTGTCTCTCAAAGACGTACAGTTCCGCCTGCAGGAGTCCGGGGTCAGTAATGGTCATGACGCCTCAAAGATCTCAGTGACCCCAGCCTCATCCCCAACCAAGTCTATATCCAGCATCTCCGCCAGGTCACATGCGTCCTCCACTTCCTCTTCGTCCTCCTCTTCTTCCTCCGCCTCCTCTTCTTCATCTTCGTCGGCCTCCTCTTCTACGGACTCGCCCGCGAAAGTGGTTGAAGTGAACGGACACTCTTTGAACGGGTCGTGTGAGGGAATCAACGGAACGGCGCCGTCGAGGCTTGAAGACGTGGAGGAGGAGCTGGAAAAGGTGAAGGACGAACTCAAGCACAAGGAGGACGAGGTGGAACGGTTATCCAAGATACGGGACGAGGTTGAAAGCGAGCTCCAGGAACTTACAGCTAATCTATTTCAGGTGAGTACCCCACCAACACTCCTTGTACGGCTAGTGGAGGGCTCTTGTTCCCCTATAAGCGTTCTCCGCCGCAGGTAGGGTGTGTGTGTGCTAGTTTATTTACAAGGACCTATAATGTTACGCCTCCAGGACTCTGTAGGTACTGATCCGGTTATGTAAGTGATTTGTTTTTACTGTTTCATCCTACACAAGATTGTTTACCTGAACCCAGCAACACGAAGCACCTACACATTCTGTTTATAGAAGCTGTGTAAGTTTAAGGTGGTTTTAGAATTGTTTACTGACGAAGGCTCGTAAACCCCAACAGCTGGTACTGAGGGCTCTCCTGCACCCATTTCTCCTTTTAAGACGTTGTTAAACCTTGTATACCTGTGGAGGCTGGACAGACACCTGGGGCCAAGTAAACATATCAAGGTTACGTCAAGTCTCTATAATTTTAGTGTCATTTTATTTGTTACTCTCCCCCGTGTCAGCCGGTTATAAGCGTAGCGACTAATACGTATAAGAGGAAACTTCATTGCAAGAGCTTATGAGAATCTCTAGCTAGATCTCGATTTCTCAAAGATTCACACGTTAACTTTTCCCCCTTAGTGGAGATGTGAAAACTCCCCAAATTGGCTCATATAAGTTACGGCACAAAGTTGTTGGCTTTGGGTCCAGATTTTCAAAGGTTCTTATAATGAGAGTTGCTGGTATCTGACGGTATTGAAACCTTCATAACTGATTAACTCAAAGCTAAAACACAGGAAAAGAATTACACTGAAACTTTTATCTTAACCAGGTTTACTGAGCACATCCGAGGGCACAATATAAACAAGTTGAATATTCGTGAATCGTGTCTCAGTTCTCCAGCCTAATCCTTGAGTACTATGGATTAGTTTATGTACTGCGTTTTCCCCTCTGACTACAAACCGGGGTAAGTCATCGTATTTAGGGGGTTAAGTCATTGTATTCAGGGGGTAAGTCATCGTATTCAGGGGGTAAGTCATCGTATTTAGGGGGTTAAGTCATCGTATTTAGGGGTTAAGTCATCGTATTTAGGGGGTTAAGTCATCGTATTCAGAAGGTAAGTCATCGTATTCAGGGGGTAAGTCATCGTATTTAGGGGTTCAGTCATCGTATTCAGGGGGTAAGTCATCGTATTTAGGGGTTCAGTCATCGTATTCAGGGGGTAAGTCATCGTATTCAGAAGGTTAAGTCATCGTATTTAGGGGGTTAAGTCATCGCATTTGGGGGGTATGTCATCGTATTCAGGGGTAATTCATCGTATTCAGGGGGGTCTCATCGTACTCAGGGGGTCATATTGTTGTTTCCAGGTCAGATACTATTTACAGTAGGTTTGGTTTTAAACTACAGTAATTTTATTTAAACATATTATTATTGTTGTTGGTTATAGGAAATTATTAGAGATATAGGGAATAATAACGTTAACTAATTCACTTTTTGTATAATAATAATCTAAATACAGTATCGTCAATTATATCAGATAACATTAAGATTGCTTAGTCTTGAAGCACTGAAGTCTTGTACCTCTTATACCCCATTGATTAGCCTCTGCAGTCGTTAGATCTAGATAAAAATAATATGAATTAATTTTACTTTTATTAATGGCTGCCATAATGATATAAACTAAAAAGAAAAATATATATAAATCATGGTTCATTGCTTCGAAAAATGGCTTCGATATTTCCGTAAAGGGTTCAGAGGTTCGTTTGTAGGATTACCTTTGGACTCTCAACACTGTTAGTTCGTCAGATCACAAGTTCTCTGTTGTTGATACTCTGGCCTTGTGTGAGAGAGAGAGGGAGAGAGAGAGAGAGAGAGAGAGAGAGAGAGAGAGAGAGAGAGAGAGAGAGACTGACTGACTGACTGACTATGTACCGCTTGAGTGTTTCATCCATGTTCACTTTTATTGTTTTACGAATATTTTATTGACTTGATAATACACTCTTCCTATAGCTGGGTGTATGAGGTGAAATTAGCGGTGGTTAATCATCAGGTGAAATAAGCTATCTGGGGTGCCTAATCTTCGTGTGAGGGGTGCCTAATCTTCGCGTGATGTCTTCAGCCTTTAGTGAGATTATTGCCTGCGGTGTTGTGAGGCTCCGTGATCATTAAACTCTGGTGATGGGAGTTGGGTGTTATAGGTGGTTGGTTCTGCTGGCAGGTGTGTGTGTGTGTGTGTCTTGGCAGCGGTCTTCCTCCCCGTGTGTGTGTGTGTGTCTTGGCAGCGGTCTTCCTCCCCGTGTGTGTGTGTGTGTGTCTTGGCAGCGGTCTTCCTCCCCGTGTGTGTGTGTGTGTGTCTTGGCAGCGGTCTTCCTCCCCGTGTGTGTGTGTGTGTCTTGGCAGCGGTCTTCCTCCCCGTGTGTGTGTGTCTTGGCAGCGGTCTTCCTCCCCGTGTGTGTGTGTGTGTGTGTGTCAAGATGATGTGAGATTGAGGTGTGTGTGTGTGTGTGTGTGAAAGAGAGAGCTGTTCCTCCACTTATATTTCTATTTTCGTTCTCCTTTCTTCACTTCCCTTGTTCTTCTTTCTTTTATTTCATTCTTTTCTCTATTTATCGTCTTTTTTGTTCTTATTTTCCTCCGTCTTTTTCTTATATTCTTCACTCGTTATTTCATCTTCTATCCTGACGTTCTTTCATTGCTTTCTCCACTCACTCCCCTCATTACTCATTCCATGCTCTTTACACAACCTTTTTTGTCTCTTCTCTCTCCCTTCTTCCTGTTCCCTATTCCATCCTTTGTCCTCTCCTCTCTCTCTCTCTCTCTCTCCTTTGTTCATCTCCGTCAACAACCAGCATCATTATCTCTCTCTCTCTCTCTCCTCACGTTTCCCCTTTCCTCTCCCCTCACTCCTCCCCTCACCCCTCCCCTCCCTAGAGTGCCAGAGTGCCAAGCCTTGAGTCGAGGGTCAGATTCATCAGCCACACCTGACACTCAGACCTTGTTGGCACTGTATTGCCCTGACCTCTGCTCTCTTTCACTTCCCTTCACTTATACTTTAATTTACTTATTTCACTAACTGTTAACCTACACACTTATGAGTTACTTGCTTTAGTAACTTATACACTTATGAGTTACTTACTTTAGTACTTAATTACTACGGTTCACTTATTACATACTTGTTCTAAATGTTGAATGGTTGAATCCTTCCCTTCCCCCTCCCCCCTCCCCCTCCCTCCCTCCCTCTCCCTCCCTCCCCCTCCCTCCCCCTCCCCCTCCCTCCTTCCCCTCCCTCCTTCCCCTCCCCCTCCCCCGGCCTAACATCAATATTGACAGGGCTTCAAGGTTTCTCATCTGTGTGTAAAGAACATAGGAATGAGACCTTGTTGCTGGTACGAGGTCACGGTTATTGTGGAGGTTATGGTGTCGTTTGTGAGGGGAGGTTATGGGGTGAGAGGTCTGGAGGGAGGGGAGGTTATGAGGGGAAGAATGGGGTGAGAGGTCTGGAGGGAGGGGAGGTTATGGAGGGAAGAATGGGGTGAGAGGTCTGGACTCCCTTTGGGGAATAACCCTTTCAAAACCAATTCACTGCTGGGGGTGGTCTCTCTCTCTCTCTCTCTCTCTCTCTCTCTCTCTCTCTCTCTCTCTCTCTCTCTCTCTCTCTCTCTCTCTCTCTCTCTCTCAGTACTGTAGTGAAGGTGGTTGTATCAGGGGTGAGTATCATCCATTACACAACAATATGTGTTATAACGTGAGAGGGTTGAGGCTTGCCACAGCTGCTGGTGCCGCCCTCCCCCTCCCTCCCTCCCACCCACTAATTCTCTCCACTTGGGGTTTAACAAGACTAGGGGGAGGGGTGGCTGGTACACAAAAGAGGGAGGGGGTGTTGGTGAAGGGATAAGAAGTATTCATGCAAGTCCACGTGTTTACTGCCAGACTTTCGTGTTGGGGTGTCGGGATCTCGCCTCTGTACACCTGTGTCACTGATGCTGCTCCCTAAGTGAACATCTTCATTACTTTAAGCTCCGGGGGTCGTCCTCGTCTCACGTCAGCAGTCATAAGCCAGGAAGAGGGTGCGTGTGTTGCCACATGAGAGCTTGGGGGTTCATTAAATGAACTTGAGAGTGAAACGAGCGGGTTCGTTTTAATCTTGAATGAGTTGACCCTCTGAGCTGTCTGGTTCCCCACCTTCACCACCACCATCACCTTCACCACCACCACCACCTTCACCACCACCACCACCACCTTCACCACCACCACCACCTTCACCACCACTCCCTTCACCACCACTCCCTCCTACATTGTCTGACGTCATCATCCACATACTACAATAGAAGAAGAATATCGATGGCAAAATGAAAGTTAGTTTTTCTCGTTCTGTGTCGCTTCATGAATAACGTAAATGTTTTGTGAATGAAGCGTCATAGTGTTTGTGAAAGTGTTGAGGGCGGGACTTATGTTGAGTGAGGGTACTCGTGGTAGAGTGGCACTGTGCGGAACACGTGCAAAGATCCCCGTGTTTGGTGAGGCACCCCGCGGGGCCCGAGAGAGAGGGGGAGAGAGAGAGGGCGGTGGACACGACAGCTGATGACTCATTGGCACACACTGGGAGATTGATATAGTAGGTGGAAGGGATCTAGGAGAAACACTGGGAAAGGACTGAATGGGAGGGAACATAGTGGGAGAGGAGATAACGACAGAGGAGCGCAGCGGGAGGCAAACTCGGTGGGAGAGGAGGGGGGGGGGGATATATCAACCGATTATTTAGCTCATTGTAGATGGTGTCTCCCCGAGGGTGTGTGTGGTGGTGATGGTGACGGCGTTAGTGTAGTGGTGTGAGGGCGTGTGTGTGATGGTAACGGCGTGAGTGTAGTGGTGATGGTGAGGGCGTGTGTGTGGTGGTGAGGGTGACGGCGTGAGTGTAGTGGTGATGGTGAGGACGTGTGTGGTGGTGATGGTAAGGGCGTGTGTGTGATGGTGACGGCGTGTGTGTGGTCGTGATGGTGAGGGAATGTGGTGGTGATGGTGACGGCGTGAGTGTGGTGGTGAGGGTGACGGCGTGAGTGTAGTGGTGATGGTGACGGCGTGAGTGTGGTGGTGAGGGTGACGGCGTGAGTGTGGTGGTGAGGGTGACGGCGTGAGTGTGGTGGTGAGGGTGACGGCGTGAGTGTAGTGGTGATGGTAAGGGCGTGAGTGTGGTGGTGATGGTGACTGCGTGAGTGTAGTGGTGATGGTGACGGCGTGAGTGTGGTGGTGAGGGTGAGGGCGTGTGTGAGGACCTTCCCTCTGGTGTACTGACGATTGCACCCAACCTTTTCTATTGTTAAGACGGGGCCACCAATATCCGTGTGTATTATTCTCCAGCGCCTCGAGATTCAGGGGAATATTGATGTGGTGTTCCGTCTGTCCGTGTCTTGAAATGTACTATATAAATTATTAGTACAGATGTGCCTTGTGTCTCATAACATACTGTAATATATTTGTAAACCTGGAGAATATATATACAGTATTTATAAATTCGCTACTTCATCAGGCACTCGTGTTGTTATTAAATAAACGCGTCACTCTCATCTTACCCAATCCGACAAAAAACGTCATCTTGCTCCGATGGAAATCTCACATGTAAACCTCGGTGATGCCAAGTGATGAAATTGTCAACAGACATCAGCTGATTCGCTCCCAGCTGAGAAGACGTGTCAACAGAGATTTGGTGACGCGGGAAACTCCGGAGAGGCCGTGCAAACAAAGGTGTGTTGACGTGAATACCGCGGGATGCTGTGTTGCGCCTGTAGGGTAGACCTTAGGTACATACTCTGGCTTTGGCTTTCTGGGATATTTTAAGACCTGAAATTAATCTTGAGCTGAAAATTTAAGGTCTTAGTGTCATATTTTAACCGAAATTTTAAGGCCTCTAATTTTAATTGTAGCTAAAATGTAATATATATGCTGATGGACCAGTATTGTACAACAAGGTGTGTGCGAATAAGCTGCGTGCGGGAGGAACCTGTGTGACGACTGGCTCTTGACGGTTGTGTGGGAGTGGGTGGTGGTGGTGTGTGGGAATGTGTGGTGGTTAGGGAGGTGAGTGTGTGAGGGAAGTGGTGGTGGTGTTGTTGGGCGGGAAGCAGTGGTGGTGGTGGAGGAGAATGAATGTCCCGGCCATAACTAAGGTTAATTTGATTCCTGGTAGAAAGTTTTTAACCCGTGCCGCGTCCTGTTCTGGGAATAGGGGTGGGAGGGAGCTGAACGGAGCGGGGGGTGGTGTACACGTGGGAGTTATTATACAAGATACGAAACAATTGAATAATAACAACAATGGGGAACACAGACACCATTCTACGAGACACTATTGGACAAGCACTAAGCAGACCCGGAACATTCATAGGTGGGTCAGCTGTAGTGTGTCATCAGAATACATGGAGTAAGCCGCCGCCATTATCCCCCCCCCCCCCTTCCTCCTACCTACAGTATGTGTTCACCACCACTTGGCTCTTCACTGGGTTACTCCATTACGGTCTCATCTCACGCTGTCATCATCTTCCTCCCCTCTCCTCTCACACTTTCCTGCCTCTTCCCTCCTCACTCTCCCTTCTTCTTCCCTCCTCTTCTCTCACACTTTCCTACCTCTTCCCTCCTCACTCTCCCTTCTTCTTCCCCGTCATTTCGAGATTTTAGACCCTTTTAATTTCTTTCTCTATTTCCATCTTTGTGTTTTACCTAACCTAACCTAACCTAACCTAGCCTAGCCTAACCTAACCCTTCAAGGTAGCGTTTAGGTTTGTTAATCTTCAGGTGAAATACTGTAAGCTGTTGGAGGGGCTAATCTTCAGGTGATCCAAAATTTTGTCTTACGAAGTTTCAAGAATATTTGAGTTTGGAGTTCATTGAGCCAGTTTGATTCATCCTCACGTTACGAACTTGACAGAATCCACCAGAATCCGTCTTGGTGTCGTGGCGTAAGTAAGGCAATTCAATTCCTTCTCGCTTCTCCACTTAAGGGGCGGAGAGGGAGTGGGTGGGGGGGGGGGTCTTTTTGGTTGTTGCTTAAGTGGGCCAATTAGATGTGTTCTCGCAGCTCTAGTTGGGGGAAAAATATTGCTTGAGTCGTTTGAGTATCTTTTGTGTCGTTTAACTGAGCCAATTAGGCGTGTTCTTGTATTTCCAGTTAGGGCGTGAAATAGTTCATACCTCAGTAAGTTAATTGAGTTAGTTATATTCGTTGCCATTTCTCACGTTAAGGGGAAATATATCATTATGTTGTAACTGAAGTGAACTAGATTGATATGTTTCTCACTGGTTCATATCTGAGGCAAAACATGACTTACCGAAGCCTGTGAGAACCCAAGCCTGGATGACGGAGAGATTGCGTGTGTGTGTGTGCGTGCGTGCGTGTGTCCCCCCCCCCCCACACACATATATATACACATTCTGATTGTCAACTTCCACATGTATGACCCGACACCCCCACCCCCCGTCGTGTGGCTCTCTCTCTCCTTTACTGTATTAATCACAGAAATTTTACTCTCGTCTGTGAAAATGAAGTGAAAGGAACCAAAGTTTAACCCTGGGTGAAATTTTGTTGTTTTGGATAATTGTATAATTCTATTAGGCCTACGTTACAAGTACAGTTTCCTTTACTATGGGACGGTTACCTTAGGAGCTTTAGGGAATCCACTGAGTCCTACCGAGAGCCAGTTAGGTACATCTATATATCTTAAGGCAAGGGCAAAAAAAAAATTATCCTTATTTTAAAGAATTAAGTTATTAAATTTGGGGTGAGGTGGGGGAGGGGGGGGGTTAGTTAGTTCCGTCCCCATAGTCTCTCTGAGTATAGGGGAATTTAACCTTAAGACGCTGTGTTGTGGTGGTCATTATCTCACGGCCGGCCTCCACACAGCAACCGTGGGAGCTGTGGTTTGGCCTCCTTCCTTCCTTCCTTCCTTCCTTCCTTCCTCCCCCCTCCGCCTCTTCCACGCAATATTACAACCACTTTTCCTTCACGTGATGAGTCTCGTGGGAAATGTGTTGCCTGTTATTGTTGGTGTTAAGTGTTTCTGCCAGGACTCGAACCCACGATCTTATATGTGTGACCGGGGAACGTTACCTCTAGAACCACTAGGACACTAAAAGCAGTCTAGACTTTGTTATATTTCACACAACAACCTCACCCCAGAGAGAGAGAGAGAGAGAGTAAGGTTTGTGTTGTTTGTGTCGTGCTTTTAAAATGGTATTGGGGGTAAGTGTTTGTTCTCTCGTGCGTATACTTGGTGTTTAGAGGCGTAGTTTCGTGATAAGTGAAGCGTTATATTACTTCTCTCGTCACCCCCACCCCCTCTGGTATGGGATCTCAAGTGTTACGCCAGACCACAGGGCGTAGTTGCGTAGTTCTGTCTGAGGTAATAAGTACATTACACATGAGCTTTTCGCCATTACACATAACCACCAGGTAATGGACCTCTTACACGAGACCATCAGCCACTTTCTGTTTCTACCTGACCAGTATGTGTGTAGTAGTAGTAGTAGTAGTAGTAGTAGTAGTAGTAGTGGTGGTGGTGTTTGTGTATGTTTATATGTGTTATTTATGTGTGTGTATGATCTGTACGCTTGTGTATGTTTGTATTGTACTAGCTGGACAAGTGTGTTCCCTGTAGAATGTAATTAGAAGGTATTCATACACTACTCAATTTCATTCCCTCAGTCGTTCATGTGTATGGTGTTACGTTGAGTGCTGGGCCGTCTGTGGGTAGAGACGTACTGTAGAGGATAGCATGACGAATATTAGATTCACCCCACCGTAACATTAACCATATCTACTTCATGTGACTGGATAATGTTACGCTATCACAACATTAACACGATAGCTTAACGATATCGTAACTTTGATCTATTTTATATGAATGGATAAAGTTACGATACCTGACTTTAACCTTTGATATCATAACATTAGCTACTTCATGTGTGGTAGAGGATAACGTTTCGATATTTTGATGGATATTTAACTTTAACCATCATGAAGATAACATTCTAGTGTATTGTAAACTTATTCACTTCCTGGGTAATAAAAAATAAAGCTCATGGTAACTTGCTAAAACCGGAACCAATTGTGTTATTAGACCTTGTGTTTGGAGTAATGAAAGCAAGGGTGTGTGTGTGTGTGTGTGTGTCGCGGTTCTCGGAAAATAGTGTTTATTGTACACTTCAGTATGAGACTCATTTCCTCGTGGTGCGTCAGCTGATGGTATGGTTAGGTTAGGTTAGGTGAGGTTTGGTTAGGTTAGGTTAGGTACTCGTCCATACTGTGGAAGGTTGGTGTAACTCTGATATTATAGTTCCTTTTAGTTCCGGGTTACACACGTGGCAGTGCCTGTGGATGTGTTCATTTAGTTTACAAGTGCCACGTGACGGACTAGTCAACACACCTGTCCTTCTCAGAGAATATTACCTTAATGGGATCGGTACAGCTGTTGCACCTGTTCATCTGCTAATTCAAGGCGATTGGTTAAAATACACCTGTTGGTGATATTACATCCGTGACACCTGTATATGTGGTCGGGATAACATTACACCTTTGTTCTCTCAAGGTAAACTTCTCAGCAGGTTAATTGATCAAGGTGTTTTAGTGATTTCTCGTGTGTGGGTTGGCCTTTTCTTCACTCAAGGTAGAGTTGTCAATGCTTGTGTGTGTGTGTGGACGGTATCGTATCATTTAGGTAATTATTAAGTGAATAAAGTATCAACAAGTTCAACACCTGTAATGGCTGCCTGTTCACAATTCTGTCATGTTAGTGGTAGGTTAGGTTAGGTTAAATTAATGTTATGTTAGATAAAGTGCCATGTAAATGTACTTCTGGCCCAGCACAGTGTTAAGGCTGTAGAAAAATAACTCACACAAGATAACATTAACTTAGTGTGTACTTAAAACATAATAACTTGCTGGAAAATGATGTTTACTGCATGAAAACTTTCTGGGAAATGATTATGTAAAGAAGTGAGCCTGAGCACTAAGACAAGGTTACGAGCTTGTTGTTGACTGATTGGCCAAGGTGACCGCTGTGACGTCATGGTTTTCCCGCACAGTCATTGGCCGAACTTTGACCTGTGGGCGTCCATAATGTGCGCTGAAGGACTGAAAGTGAATTTGGTTTGCGCAGATTTTGTATCCATGTGACCAACCACATTACTTTTCCGTCCTCATATTGGCCAATTACAGGCCTAGGTGTTTTGAAATGTAACTGAATAAAGCTTTTGAATATTATACTAATCAAACGCTAATAAATACGTTTTAATACAAGTAACTCTCTTTGAATTTATGCCAAGGCTGTGTTGTTATACGTGAATGGCAGTTAACCACTTATACTTATCACTAAAGAGGTTTATATACATCAACAAGAATAAATCAAAGTTGAGTTAGTGTCGAGTTATTATAGTGACTCGTAATTTTATAAACAAAATGTGAGTCAGTCAGGGAAGGCGGGTATTGAGCTGACTAACGCAGGCAAAAATTCCTTAGTAATTGGACGTTTCATTCTAAAAAGTGTTCGTGTGAGGGGGGGGGGGGTAGGTTGTTGCTGATTGGTGGAGGGGGGGTAGGTTGTTGCTGATTGGTGGAGGGGGGGGGGGTAGGTTGTTGCTGATTGGTGGAGACGGGGAAGGTTGTTGCTGATTGGTGGAGGGGAGGGGGGTAGGTTGTTGCTGATTGGTGGAGGGGGGGGGTAGGTTGTTGCTGATTGGTGGGGAGGGGGGGTAGGTTGTTGCTGATTGGTGGAGGGGGGGTAGGTTGTTGCTGATTGGTGTGGAGAGGGGGGAGGTTGTTGCTAATTGGTGTGGAAGGGGGGGGAAGGTTGTTGCTGATTGGTGTGGAGAGGGGAGAGCTTGTTGCTGATTGGTGGGGAGGGGGTGTAGGTTGTTGCTAATTGGTGGATGGTGATACTGGTTGAGGCATGGAACTGAAAACGAGACCACTTATATGTGTCCCTGGAGCCAGCCTGGTGCATGATGGGCCAGTATTAATGTTAACGTTTGGTGATAAGTTTAACTCACCCAGGTAGCTTTAGGGTGGCTAATCTTCAGGTGAAATAAGCTTTAGGGTGTCTAATATTCAGGTGAAATAAGCTTGGGGTGGCTAATATTCAGGTGATTCAATAATTTAAAGGAACACTAAAATTTTCACACTTGAATAGATTTTTTATTTGAATGGAATTATATACACGTTTTCTCTCTCTCTCTCTCTCTCTCTCTCTCTCTCTCTCTCGACGGGATGAGAGAGAGAGAGCATCAGCTGTTGTATCTAGTCTCTGGTTCTGTTGACGCCTCACAGCTGATTTGATATAAACATGTGACGTCATTGGCCCTCTAGCGTCGCAAGTATGCAGGAAATGATTATAACCTCTTAACCCTGTGACGTCAACATAGGATACGCGTCCCCAGGGTCTACACACACATACATACACACACACACACATACATACATACATACATACACACACACACACACACAGGGTAAATTCAGTGTTTCTCTAGGTTAAATATATTTGATATAACACTTAGCTAATGAAGCGATTTAGGCGGCGCTTATCAGTTTCGTCACTTATGGTCAAATTATTGGATCACATGAAGATTAGGCACCCCAGCTTAATTCACCTGAAGATTGGACACCCCAGCTTATTTTACCTGAAGATTAGACACCCCAGCTTATTTTACCTGAAGATTAGACACCCTAGCTTATTTTGCCTGAAGATTAGACACCCCAGCTTATTTCACCAGAAGATTAACCCGGGAATTAGATTAAGTTAACGTTAAGCTTTGATAATCACTCAGTGTCAGTGTTGGGGTACTGGCGTGACTATACTGGTCCTACGCCTCAGTTGATATGGTTCGATTTCTTCCCATTTCAACTTCGTCTGCTGCTGTCGACATATAGGGTGTCGCAGAAAAAATTCCCTCCCTACTCTCTCTCTCTCTCTCTCTCTCTCACTCTCTCCTGAGACACTGTGAGTTGGAGGGAGGAAAGCAGGGAGCAGGGAGGGAGGGAGGGACATTTTCCTGGGACACACTATATAATTCTCTCTTTTATCTGTGTTTTATTTTCTCCTTCTGAGGGATTTTAATGTTCCTTACACCATCGCATTGTATTCTGTACCTCAGTTAGTACGAGTAATTAGTAGCTTCCGGCCCGCCTCTCCACGCCGTGACAGAAACGTTTACAGGTGCGCCGCGTCAGACCAACACTCCTACGCCTCCTGCCTGCTATAGAAACGTTTACAGGTGCGCCGCGTCAGACCAACACTCCTACGCCTCCTGTCTGCTATAGAAACGTTTACAGGTGCGCCGCGTCAGACCAACACTCCTACGCCTCTTGCCTGCTATAGAAACGTTTACAGGTGCACCGCGTCAGACCAACACTCCTACGCCTCTTGTCTGCTATAGAAACGTTTACAAGTGCACCGCGTCAGACCAACACTCCTACGCCTCCTGCCTGCTATAGAAACGTTTACAGGTGTACCGCGTCAGACCAACACTCCTACGCCTATAGAAACGTTTACAGGTGCGCCGCGTCAGACCAACATTCCTACGCCTCCTGCCTGCTATAGAAACGTTTACAGGTGCGCCACGTCAGACCAACACTCCTACGCCTCTTCCTGCTCGCCATACTTTCTCTACTGTTCCCTGGTAAAAGTTCTGTTAAATGTTCTGGTTTCTAGTGAGGTCATCCCGTAAGATAAGCCAAGCTGGTATTCTCAAAGGTCCACCTACGGTAATTTTTTGTTTCCACCTGAGTGAGGATGATAAAGGCTACAATTTATTTAATTTTGGATCACATAAAGTTTGCATCACCTTAAGATTAATTACACAACCACCTTAACGCCAACCCTACCCAACCCAACCCAACCCTACCCTACCCTACCCTACCCTACCAAACCCTACCCTACCCTACCCTACCAAACCCAACCCAACCCTACCCTACCCTACCCTACCCTACCCTACCAAACCCAACCCAACCCAACCCTACCCAACCCAACCCAACCCTACCCAACCCAACCCAACCCAACCCAACCCTACCCAACCCAACCCAACCCAACCCTACCCAACCCAACCCTACCCTACCCTAACCCGCCCAGGTAGCGTTAGGGCGTTTAATCATGAGGTAAAGTAAGCTTGGGGGTGACTAATCCTCACGTGGTCTACTAACTTGTATGTCAGCTGTTGTGCAATGCCCCCCCCTCCCCCCACCTACTTCCACCCTCCTCACCCCACCTCCTTTCCCTCTTACCCTTCCCCCACCTCCTTTCCCTCTTCCACTTCCCCCACCTCCTTTCCCCCTCCCCCCTTCCCCCACCTCCTTTCCCCCTCCCCCCTTCACCCACCTCCTTTCCCCCTCCCCCCTCTCTTGGCTCGAATAATTTTATGCAGGTTTTATAGTGAAGTCAAACAGGTTTTCTTGGTGTTGTGATAGTGAAGGTTGTCTTGGTGGTGGTCTCTGCTGCCTCTCCTGGTGCCACTGCCTCTACTCCTCCCGGTGACACTGCCTCTCCTCCAGGTAGTTGCGAGAAGTGGTGGTGACTGGAGGTAATCTTCCCCAGGAGGAAATTGGCAACGGGGAAGTACCGAGTGGTGATGTCACGAGGCCTCAGTTCGTGACGTCATTATGTCTTAGTAGTGACGCCATTATGTCTTAGTGGTGACGTCATTGAATTTTTGCGAAACTTTTCTTCGTCATAATTCGTCTCTCTCTCTCTCTCTCTCTCTCTCTCTCTCTCTCTCTCTCTCTCTCTCTCTCTCTCTCTCTCTCTCTCTCTCTGGTCTTGGAAACTTCTAATTATTTTTAATTTCTTCATTATATTCTATTTTCTTGTGTACTTGTTTTCTTCTTATGAACTTCTACGTCTTTTTTATTTTATTTTCATTTCCTTAAACTTTTTTGTTGGTACCCAAGATTGAGGACCGCTTCATAGTACCCATATCCGTAGCAACATACCCGCATTGTCCGTGGTGGCAACATACCCCCAGTGTCCGTGGTGGCAACATACCCCCAGTGTCCGTGGTGGCAACATACCCCCAGTGTCCGTGGTGGCAACATACCCCCAGTGTCCGTGGTGGCAACATACCCTCAGTGTCAGTGGTGGCAACATACCCCTAGTGTCCGTGGTGGCAACATCCCCGCATTGTCCGTGGTGGCAACATACCCCCAGTGTCAGTGGTGGCAACATACCCCCAGTGTCCGTGGTGGCAACATACCCCCAGTGTCCGTGATGTATGCCAGTCGCGCGTCACGGCCCCAAATACACACGCCGTCCAAGAATGCGGTCTGTGTACACGTATCGCTGGCTGGGGACCTGTTTTTATGAGTGAGGCAAATACTGAGGACTTGGTGAAGGGGTCTGTCAGTGAAAGGGGTGAGAGAAGGGAAGGGATGGGAAAAGGAAGGGGATGAGGGGATGGAGGATGTGAAGGGTAAGGGAAAGGAAGGGGGTGAGGGAAGAAGGAAATGAATCCAGTGAAGGGAAAGAGGGTTCAAGATGCCCTTATCTATAGGGGTGGCTATTTAGGGGTACAGTAGTTGCTCTCTATAGTCGAAAGTGCCACTAGGGAGGGAAGGAGATTTTAGAGGAAGTAGCTTTAGTGGTAAGTAGATGTAGTAGGTCAGCTTGTGAACATGATGGGAAGTAGGAAAGTACAAATTTTTTTAGTACGATGACTTAACCCCCTGAGCACGATGACTTAACCCCTTGAGCACGATGACTTAACCCCTTGAGCACGATGACTTAACCCCTTGAGCACGATGACTTAACCCCTTGAGCACGATGACTTAACCCCTTGAGCACGATGACTTAACCCCTTGAGCACGATGACTTAACCCCCTGAGCACGATGACTTAACCCCTTGAGCACGATGACTTAACCCCTTGAGCACGATGACTTAACCCCTTGAGCACGATGACTTAACCCCTTGAGCACGATGACTTAACCCCTTGAGCACGATGACGTAATCCCTTGAGCACGATGACTTAACCATTTGAGCACGATGACTTAACCCCTTGAGCACGATGACTTAACCCCTTGAGCACGATGACTTAACCCCCTGAGCACGATGACTTAACCCCCTGAGCACGATGACTTAACCCCTTGAGCACGATGACTTAACCCCTTGAGCACGATGACTTAACCCCCTGAGCACGATGACTTAACCCCTTGAGCACGATGACTTAACCCCTTGAGCACGATGAGAGTTGCTGGGGTTGCTTGTGCTCATAACTTATTTTGATCTCTGGTCTTAAAGCTGCTCCACACACACATCATCGAGTACGAGTCAGCTGTTATTTTTTTGTATAGCTTCTGTGTTGTGAAGTGATGCATTGTTGATCATGATAGCCCAGTGTCGGGTCGTCTCCCCCCCCCCTCCTTCTCTCCTCGTCATTATCCTCTTCTTTACCCTTCATAATTTTCCTTCTTTCATATTTCTTCTTTCTTCTCACTTATTCATCTTGTACCTGAGGCGGACGTCACACTTTAGAACTCAGTGCCTCCTACTTAGCAGTCAATGACCCTCTCTCCTCTCACCTCGAGGTGGTGAGGAGAGAGTCACCTGGTGGGGGGGGGGGGAGAGCTTGGTGTGCTTTTTCCCGCTCTCTCGACTAACGCCGCCACCCTGTTGGTGGCTCACCCGACGCCCTCCTCCTTGGCTTCTCTCGTGTCATAGTTCCAGGTAGTGTTGTCTGCCTCCACGGCGCGGCGGTGTTCATGACTACTGTACCTCGCCCTCCAGACTACCGCGTCTGTGACTCAACCACGCCAACGAGTCTCTCACAAGCAGAGTCTGGCAGCAGTGTTCATAACTCTACCAGGTTCTTGATTTTGCTAAGCTTCCATTGTGCCTCTCACCGTGAATGTTTAATCCTTAAATACCACGTCCCAGTCCGTACCTTGGAGCACACTCTCTCCTGGCCGCCTGGCCTGGATTAACAACTGGTATGAATGCGACCAAAAACTTAACCCGGGATTTACAAAGTGTGATCACCGCCCAGTGAGTCACCCCCTCCCCCTCTCCTCTCCATCCTCCTTCTCCACTCCTTACTTGTGGGAGTGGGAGGTGTGCGGTCGCAATACAAGGCTGCCGCAAGACCTGTGACGGCACTCAGCTGGTCGCCATTTCCGCTTCTCGTGGGATGCCGCAGCTGTCAGTAGGCAACAGCTAGGTAGCCACAGTCGCTAACAGCGGCGCCTCAGAGGAAGAAGTGAAGACGGAGAAAACGTGTGTGACGAGGTGTTAAGATCAAGGCGAGGGAGTGAGAGTGAGCGCCTCGCCTCATCCGGTCCGGGTTGGTCGTCGCATCCGGAAAGGCGTGTTGACCAGTGGTGGCAGTGGGTATGAGCCACGAGCCAGCGGCGTCTTGGTGGGTTTCCTGTGTGCCCACGCCAGGGGGACGCTCCCCCACACCAGTCAGTGTGTCTTACTCGACCTAGGCAGACGGTCGATGCTGGCGGTCCTTCTGCTTCGTCAGTCGTAAGGACAGTGTTGTGGTTACCAGCTGGTTGTGGGTGTGGCTGTATCCATCTTGTGGTTGACAGTTCGTGTCGCTCAACATGCTGGGTGGAAGTCTTCTTGTGTTAGTGTGGTGTTTGGGAGCGTGCTAGTGCATCGTGCCTCCTTAAATCTCCATCACAACATCATTTTGAACCACGTGATCACAGGTGTCAAGTGGGTAGAGTGGCCGTGACTCATAACACGGCAACAGCCGAAATAGTTAGATTGAGTGAGGGCGGAAATTGTCGGTGGGTACACAGGAAGCAGGTGTAACCCCCGAGGCGTGAACAGGTGCCCCTCCCCGCCGACACGTGTGACTTCCCAGGCCAGGTAGCCACACAGGTGATGGCATCGCTACGCCGCCTCTCCGAGTCTCTGGCTGACCTGGAGCGTGAACTCCACCAGTGGGATAGCTATGATAAGGTCAGTACCCGTACATTATCGCCTCACTGCGGCATATTATAACTGCATTGTGTTGGGATGCTGGCGTGTGTTTCAGGGGCGACGACACTGGCGTTGTACTTTATCTGAGGCTGTGTGGCGGCACGGAGGTAGTAGGTGGGGTGATGTCTCTAGTGTAGTCGGGTGAGTGATGACTCCCCGCTGGTGAAGACCAAGACTGAGAGCCTCAGCTGTGCCACACGTCAGGCCCTCACGTCTAGTCTTACATCTTACTCATATATCAATATATCATGTCTTCCAACACTCACTTTATATCCCATAGTTAATATAGTTGATATAAGAGTCAATATCAGTAAGCCAGACAACAGGTGCACGTGGGGTGTTATAATAATAATAATGATAATAATTTACGGTTTATTGAAAAGTTCTGCAGCCCGAAGGCTGAAAATATACATTGGACATAAATGACTTATTACATACATAGGTGGTATATTAAAAGCCCCACACAGTGCTGGTTCACTCACCCACCTGTTTTATTGGTCGTGTGACCTATGATGCAATACCTCGCTGTGTGGCGCGACCTCTGACCTCCGTTCTACCTCCACATGTGAAGTATCTGCTGTCGCTAATTGAAATCTATAACAAAGGAATTTTTTTAATGGCAAACAGAGGAAAGTTCACATGATGTATTGCCCCCCGATGGCCAGTGTAGCCGACAGAGTGACCTGTATTGAAGAATAAACGAGTCAGAAATTACTATGTGGAAAGTTGGGGTGTGTTGGTGGTGGTGGAGTAAAGGTGAGGCCGTGGAGGAGATGATGTAAGTGTTGGCGCCAGAATGTCCTGAGGGAAGGAGCAGTGTGGTGGTGAAGAGCTTCTGGACAGTGGCTGCTTGTGGCCACTTGAGGTTACTACGCTTCCTCCCTCCTCTGTATGAAACCTTCACCCCTTCCTCTTCCCCTCACCCCCATCCCCTTCCTCCCCAACTGCCCATAACCCCCTCCCCAGTATCCCGTCCCGTGCCCCAGTAAAGCCGCTATTTTGGATGTTGTCATCAGCGAGGGTGTAGTGTAGAGCGGGAGTATTCTTCGGGTGAGCTCCGTCAGCGTGATATTTGGTCGGTGTTGTCATGTAGGGGGACGCCCCACCACCACCTTCAGGTTGTGGAGGATTCCTCTGTCACAACACCAACGTTTTACGAGGGTCACTGTGTGTGTGTGTGTGTGCTCTCACTGATCATATGGCGGTGTTTGTTTACATTGTGTCGTGCATCCTGTGATCTTTTTCATATGTGGGCGTCCATAGCGATGAGACTTGGTGTATCCAGTGTTTATTACAGGTAAACCCATTCTGTACCAGAGAGAGAGAGAGCCCACTGTGTGTGTGTGTGTGCCCTGACCTTAACCTAACCTACCTTGACCTTAACCTAACCTTAACCTTAACCTAACCTTAACCTAACCTTCCCTGACCTTAACCTAACCTACCCTGACCTTAACCTAACCTACCCTGACCTTAACCTAACCTACCCTGACCTTAACCTAACCTTTCATAGACTTTAACCTAACTTGACTGGATGATAGGAATAGGAACTGGGGGAGGGGATGGTCCTGTCCTTAAGCCTGGGGATAGAGACCTTGACCATGTAGTGTATATAACACCACCACCTAGAGAACAACATATAGAACAACAACAACACACATAGAACAGCAACAACAACATATAGAACAACAACAACAACATATAGAACAGCAACAACAACAACATATAGAACAGCAACAACAACATATAGAACAACAACAACAACATATAGAACAACAACAACAACACATATAGAACAACAACAACAACATATAGAACAACAACAACAACACATATAGAACAACAACAACAACACATATAGAACAACAACAACAACATATAGAACAACAACAACACACATAGAACAGCAACAACACACATAGAACAGCAACAACAACATAGAACAACAACAACAACACATAAAAAACAACAACAACAACACATATAAAACAACAACAAACAACACAAATAGAACAACAACAACAACATATAGAACAACAACAACAACACAATAGAACAACAACAACAACACATATAAACAACAACAAAAACATAAAAACAACAACAACAACAATAGAACAACAACAACAACAATAGAACAACAACAACAACACATATAGAACAACAACAACAACAACATATAGAACAACAACAACAACAACAATAAAACAGCAACAACAACATAAGAACAACAACAACAAACATATAAACAGCAACAACAACATATAGAACAACAACAACAACAATAGAACAACAACACCACAAAAAAACAACAACAAAAACAACAAAAACATATATAACAACAACAACAACATATAGAACAACAACAACAACATATAGAACAACAACAACAACTTATAGAACAACAACAACAACATATAGAACAACAACAAAACAACAAAAAAAACAACAAAAACAACAACAAAAACAACAAACAACAACAACACATAAAACAACAACAACAACAATAAACAACAACAACAACAAATAAAACAACAACAACAACAATAAGCAACAACAACAACAATAAACAACAACAACAACAACAATAAACACAACAACAACAACATCTATAAACAACAACAACAACAAACAATAAACAACAAACAACAACAAAAAACAAACAACAACAACATAAGAACAACAACAAAAACAATAAAACAACAACAAAAACAAAAACAACAACAACAACAAAAAACAACAACAACAACAAAAACAACAAACAACAAAAACAACAACAACAAATAAAACAACAACAACAACATAAAAACAACAACAACAACACAATAGAACAACAACAACAACAATAAAACAACAACAACAACAAAAAACAACAACCAATAAAAAAAACAACAACAACACAATAAACAACAACAACAACAATAAACAACAACAAAAACAATAAAACAACAACAACAACAAAAACAACAACAAACAACAATAGAACAGCAACAACAACACAATAAACAACAACAACAACAACATATAAACAACAACAACAAACAATAAACAACAACAACAACACATATAGAACAGCAACAACAACACATATAGAACAACAACAACAACAACATATAGAACAACAACAACAACATATAGAACAACAACAACAACATAGAACAACAACACATAAAAACAACAACAACAAACAACATAAAACAACAACAACAACAAAAAATAACAACTACAACAACAAAGAACAACAACAACAACATATAGAACAACAACAACAACAACAATATAAAACAAACAACAACAACATATAGAACAACAACAACAACAACAATAGAAACAACAACAACAACATAAAAAACAACAACAACAACATATAGAACAACAACAACAACATATAGAACAACAACAACAACATATAGAACAACAACAACAACATATAGAACAACAACAACAACATATAGAACAACAACAACAACATATAGAACAACAACAACAACATATAGAACAGCAACAACAACACATATAGAACAACAACAACAACAACATATAGAACAGCAACAACAACACATATAGAACAACAACAACAACAACATATAGAACAACAACAACAACATATATAGAACAACAACAACAACATATAGAACAACAACAACAACATATAGAACAACAACACCACATATAGAACAACAACAACAACATATAGAACAACAACAACAACATATAGAACAACAACAACAACATATAGAACAGCAACAACAACACATATAGAACAACAACAACAACATATATAAAACAACAACAGCAACACCTATAGAACAACAACACTGTGTTCCTGGGTTGTAACAGCTGATGTAGTACAGTTGTAATTGGTTGTTATGTATGGTACTACTGGTTGTGTGGTAGTTTGGTCAGAATACACTAGATGATGGTGGTTGTTGTTGGAGGTAGGTTGGATGTTGGTGCTGCTGGTAGGTGGATGTTGGTGTTGCTAGGTGGATGTTGCTGTTTCTGCTTCTGGTAGATGGATGTTGGTGTTGGTAGGTGGATGTTACTGCTGCTGGTAGGTGGATGTTGGTGTTGGTAGGTGGATGTTACTGCTGCTGGTAGGTGGATGTTGGTAGGTGGATGTTACTGCTGCTGGTAGATGGATGTTGGTGTTGCTAGGTGGATGTTGCTGTTTCTGCTTCTGGTAGATGGATGTTGGTGTTGGTAGGTGGATGTTACTGCTGCTGGTAGGTGGATGTTGGTAGGTGGATGTTACTGCTGCTGGTAGGTGGATGTTGGTAGGTGGATGTTACTGCTGCTGGTAGATGGATGTTGGTGTTGCTAGGTGGATGTTGTTGTTTCTGCTGCTGGTAGGTGGATGGATGTTGGTGTTGGTAGGTGGATGTTACTGCTGCTGGTAGGTGGATGTTACTGCTGCTGGTAGATGGATGTTGGTGTTGGTAGGTGGATGTTACTGCTGCTGGTAGGTGGATGTTGGTGTTGGTAGGTGGATGTTACTGCTGCTGGTAGGTGGATGTTGGTGTTGGTAGGTGGATGTTACTGCTGCTGGTAGGTGGATGTTGGTGTTGGTAGGTGGATGTTACTGCTGCTGGTAGGTGGATGTTGGTAGATGGATGTTACTACTGCTGGTAGGTGGATGTTACTGCTGCTGGTAGGTGGATGTTGGTGTTGGTAGGTGGATGTTACTGCTGCTGGTAGGTGGATGTTGGTAGATGGATGTTACTACTGCTGGTAGGTGGATGCTGGTGTTGGTAGGTGGATGTTACTACTGCTGGTAGGTGAATGTTGGTAGATGGATGTTGTTTCTACTTCTGGTAGATGGATGTTGTTGTTGCTAGTAGGTGAATGTTGGTAGATGGATGTTGTTGTTTCTGCTTCAGGTAGATGGATGTTGTTGTTGCTAGTAGGTGAATGTTGGTAGATGGATGTTGTTGTTTCTGCTTCTGGTAGATGGATGTTGTTGTTGCTAGTAGGTGAATGTTGGTAGATGGATGTTGTTGTTTCTGCTTCAGGTAGATGGATGTTGTTGTTGCTAGTAGGTGAATGTTGGTAGATGGATGTTGTTGTTTCTTTTTCTGGTAGATGGATGTTGTTGTTGCTAGTAGGTGAATGTTGGTAGATGGATGTTGTTTCTGCTTCTGGTAGATGGATGTTGTTGTTGCTAGTAGGTGAATGTTGGTAGATGGATGTTGTTGTTTCTGCTTCTGGTAGATGGATGTTATTGCTGCTGCTGGTAGATGGATGTTATTGCTGCTGGTAGATGGATGTTATTGCTGCTGGTAGGTGAATGTTGGTAGATGGATGTTATTGCTGCTGCTGGTAGATGGATGTTGTTGTTGCTAGTAGGTGAATGTTGGTAGATAGGATGTTAAGTACTTCAGTCTGGTAGACATTACACAGTGTTACCCCGAGACAGGTGTATATATATATTTTAAACCCTAAACCTTTTTGTTTTATTACAATAGCTAACTTTAAACCCATTCTTGTTTAAACCATTTCCCCCCCCTAACACACACACACACCCCAACCCAACACCTGCGTAATAAACTCCCACGTGTTCTTATACCTGGATATAGACGCCCTCAAGAGCCATTAGTAATTGAAGGTAACAGTTGACTGGTGGATCACTGAGGCTTCACCCCACCTGCTCTCTTACACAAGGGGAGAGACGTAATACAAGCTTGATAGATGTAATACAAGCTTGATAGACGTAATACAAGCTTGATAGACGTAATACAAGCTTGGTAGACGTAATACAAGCTTGATAGACGTAATACAAGCTTGATGGATGTAATGCAAGCTTGATAGACGTAATGCAAGCTTGATAGACGTAATACAAGCTTGATAGACGTAATACAAGCTTGATAGACGTAATACAAGCTTGGTAGACGTAATACAAGCTTGATAGACGTAATACAAGCTTGATAGACGTAATACAAGCTTGGTAGACGTAATACAAGCTTGATAGACGTAATACAAGCTTGATAGACGTAATACAAGCTTGATAGACGTAATACAAGCTTGATAGACGTAATACAAGCTTGATAGATGTAATACAAGCTTGATAGACGTAATGCAAGCTTTATAGACGTAATACAAGCTTGGTAGACGTAATACAAGCTTGATAGACGTAATACAAGCTTGATAGACGTAATACAAGCTTGGTAGACGTAATACAAGCTTGATAGACGTAATACAAGCTTGATAGACGTAATACAATCTTGATAGACGTAATACAAGCTTGATAGACGTAATACAAGCTTGGTAGATGTAATACAATCTTGATAGACGTAATACAAGCTTGATAGACGTAATACAAGCTTGATAGATGTAATACAAGCTTGATAGACGCTGATCATAAAGGGGGGCGGGGGTTGGCAGGTCGTACCCACAGCCACCGGGAGATGAAGAGAAAATTGAGGTACAGGTGTGTGTGTGACGGGTGTAGGAGGGTACAGGTGTGTGTGTGACAGGTGTAGGAGGGTACACGTGTGTTGCTGACAGGTGTAGGAGGGTACAAGTGTGTGGCTGACAGGTGTAGGAGGGTACAGGTGTGTGTGTGAGAGACAGGTGTTGGGGACAGGTACGCCTGAAGGTGCAGTAAGAGGCCAGGGTGGAGGGGAGTGTGGCTTTAAGGTCTTGTACTGTAGTCTGGGGAACTCCTCACGCGTCCCCACTTGTACCGTGCTAGTTGTTACAGATTCTTCTTCTTCCTTCCTTCCTTTCTTCCTTCCTTCCTTCCTTCTTCTTCTTCCTTCCTTCCTTCCTTCCTTCCTTCCTTCCTCCTTTTCTTCCTTCCTTTTTTCTTCTTCCTCTTCTTCTTCTTCCTTCTTTTTGTTCATTTGTTCCATTTCTCCTTTGGGTCTTTTTTTTAGTCTTTCTTTTGTTTTTACTTTTCAGACATCTCAAGTGCCTAGACTCTCTCTCTCTCTCTCTCTCTCTCTCTCTCTCTCTCTCTCTCTCTCTCTCTCTCTCCCCTTCAATTATTGATATTATTGCCGCTTCGATCAATTTATCCAATCAGTATCAATGTAATTAGTTTTAGGATCACCTGAAGATTAGCCCCCCCCCCACCTCCTTGCTTATTGCACCTTGCGACTAGCCACCCTGATGGTAACCTAACCACCCTGATGGTAACCTAACCTAACCACCCTGATGGTAACCTAACCTGACTTTTACCATTTTTAACTCCTTACTGTAGATATCTGAGCGACACTCCTTCCCTGTGTTTAATTTCCTAACATATTTTTTTCACACACACACACACACACACTGCCTGGGGTGCTACTAGAGCCACGCCTGTGACCACCTTCACCGTTTGCTTCCGGGTGTTGAGTAGTGAATGACACGAGTTGGGTCACCTGAAGATTCACCCCCCCCCTCCCCTCGCCTCCTCCCCTCCCCCTTCCCCCTCCTCCCCATCCCCCTCCTCCCCATCCCCCTCCTCCCCTTCCCCTCCTCCCCTTCCCCCTCCTCCCCTCCCCCCTCCCCTCCCTCCCCCCTCCCGTAGCTTATTATTCACCTCACAGCTAACAACCTAATGTTACCTCGGGGGTTAGGTTAGGTTAAGTTAAGTTATATTGGTGTTAGATTAAGTTAAGTTGCCTTTAGGGTGTTTAATCATTAGGTGGAATAAGCTGGGGTGCCTAATCTTCATGTAATCCAAGCTTAATATTACCCAATAGAGGAAGGGACATTCGCTGACGTCATGTTAGGCGGGAACCAATCAACGCACAACATGCCCACGTCCGCGTAGATTGATGCCAAATTGTGGGGTCGGGCAGGGCAGGGCACGAGTGGTGGCCGTTACGTGCCCTGCCGAGGTAAACGGGTAATACTTTTCCTTTATCATTGGTGTGTGTGTGTGTGTGTGTGTGTGTGTTGGTCACTAACTGTTGTTGAATTTTTTTTTTGCCTGAGGCGTGTGCTTGTGTAACTGTGAAGTAATGCGTTATCATTGTCGTGCGTGCGAGTGGTTTTCATTATTGTGTGTGTGTGTGTTGTTCAGTCATTGCAGTTGTTGTCTTGCTTTCATCGGTGGCAAAAGAAGCGTTGATGAACGTTCAGTTATAATGTATTTGGAATGAAGAATCCCCAAGGTTATCTGATTATCTCTCTCTCTCTCTCTCTCTCTCTCTCTCTTCATTCGCTTCTGTATTATTCACTTAGTCTTTCCAACCTTCTGTTTTGTTTTGCTTCGTCTCCCCCCCCCCTCTTCCTCCTCTCCTCCTCTCCTCCCCTCCCCCTTCATCGCCTTCTTCAGGTGGTCACGGCCACTGTGCATCTCCTCGTTATCATCTCCTGCAGCAGCCAGACGTGACGGTCACCTTTTGTTGACACTGTAGGGCGGCGTTTGTGTTACCCTCCACACTTCACCCACCAGACCATAGTTCGATGTTGTCAAAGGATGGGTGTTGTGTAGTGTTACTGTGTTGTGTAGTGTTACTGTGTTGTGTAGTGTTACTGTGTTGTGTTACATTACTCTCTTCTGTAGTGTTACTGTGTTGTGTTACATTACTCTCTTCTGTAGTGTTACTGTGTTGTGTTACATTACTCTTCTGTAGTGTTACTGTGTTGTGGGAAGACTGTGTTGTATTTAAGTAATTAATATTAAAAAGTTATAATTAATGATACTGGATTACTTAGCTTAATTACAATGTTTACACGGCCTTATCATAGTCATTATTTGATTTTAATATATTTTGTTGTTTTAATTAAAGTTTTGTTCAACTGGTTTTTTTTAATTAATTTGCGATTCAGTGTTTAATTATTTTTCCAATGGTTTATTTTATTAATTTATTTAGTATTATTTGGATTTTGTGTTATACTGGTGGGGGTGATGGATGAGGGTGGGTGAGGGGTGGGTGATGGATGAGGATGGGTGATGGGGGTGAGGGTGGGTGATGGGTCTGAGGATGGGTGACGGGTGGGTGATGGATGAGGGTGGGTGAGGTTGGGTGACGGGTGAGTGGGTGATTGGGGGTGAGGGTGGGTGATGGATGAGGGTGGGTGATGGGTCTAAGGATGGGTGACGGGTGGGTGATGGGTGGGTGTTGGGAGTGAGGTTGGGTGACGGGTGAGAGTGGGTGATGGGGGTGAGGGTGGGTGATGGATGAGGGTGGGTGATGGGGGTGAGGTTGGGTGACGGGTGAGAGTGGGTGAGGGTAGGTGATAGGTCTGTGGATGGGTGAAGGTGGGTTATATGTTATGAATCCCCCCCCCCCCTCCTCCCTCCTCCCAACATCTCCACCTCGTCCCGCCCCCTCACCTCCCACTCTTCTCCCCTTCCCCCACTCCCGCTGCCCCGGCCCTCATCTCTCTCCCCCTCCCCTTGCCCCGCCCCTCCTCTCTCCCCCTCCCCTTGCCCCGCCCCTCTCCCCCTCCCCCGCCCCTCCCCCACTCCCCCTCCCCCGCCCCTCTCACCCTCCCCCGCCCCTCCCCACTCCCCCTCCCCTTGCCCCGCCCCTCTCCCCCTCCCCTTGCCCCGCCCCCACTCCCCCTCCCCCGCCCCTCTCACCCTCCCCCGCCCCTCCCCTCTCCCCCTCCCCTTGCCCCGCCCCCTCCCCTTGCCCCGCCCCCTCATCCCCCACCCCCCTTCGGCCCTGACTCTGCCTGGTACCATTCACTGACCAGGTTTTTACACAATGCTTCAGCTACCACGTATAAACGGCTGGGTGCTTAACGGTACATTACAGGTACTCGGTACGTCTCTTATACCATTAGACGTGTTGTGGTAGGTTGCAATGTGGTTTGTTGTACCCCCTTTGGTTATGTTGGCTACAAGAGTTTGGTTATGTTTGCTACAGGAGTTTGGTTATGTTGGCTACAGGAGTTTGGTTATGTTGGCTACAAGAGTTTGGTTATGTTGGCTACAGGAGTTTGGTTATGTTGGCTACAGGAGTTTGGTTATGTTGGCTACAAGAGTTTGGTTATGTTGGCTACAGGAGTTTGGTTATGTTGGCTACAGGAGTTTGGTTATGTTTGCTACAGGAGTTTGGTTATGTTGGCTACAAGAGTTTGGTTATGTTGGCTACAAGAGTTTGGTTATGTTGGCTACAAGAGTTTGGTTATGTTGGCTACAGGAGTTTGGTTATGTTTGCTACAGGAGTTTGGTTATGTTGGCTACAGGAGTTTGGTTATGTTGGCTACAAGAGTTTGGTTATGTTGGCTACAGGAGTTTGGTTATGTTGGCTACAGGAGTTTGGTTATGTTGGCTACAAGAGTTTGGTTATGTTGGCTACAGGAGTTTGGTTATGTTGGCTACAGGAGTTTGGTTATGTTGGCTACAAGAGTTTGGTTATGTTGGCTACAGGAGTTTGGTTATGTTGGCTACAGGAGTTTGGTTATGTTTGCTACAGGAGTTTGGTTATGTTGGCTACAAGAGTTTGGTTATGTTGGCTACAAGAGTTTGGTTATGTTGGCTACAAGAGTTTGGTTATGTTGGCTACAGGAGTTTGGTTATGTTTGCTACAGGAGTTTGGTTATGTTGGCTACAGGAGTTTGGTTATGTTGGCTACAAGAGTTTGGTTATGTTGGCTACAGGAGTTTGGTTATGTTGGCTACAGGAGTTTGGTTATGTTGGCTACAGGAGTTTGGTTATGTTGGCCACAAGACCGTGGTTATGTTAATACAAGACCGTGGTTATGTTGGCTACAAGACCGTGGTTATGTTGGCTACAAAACCGTGGTTATGTTGGCTACAAGACCGTGGTTATGTTGGCTACGATACATATAATACAACACACGGAGGTATCGTATTTGTGGATCAGACAGCCACGCCACAGGAAGCGCGTTTCCCGTCACTTAGGTCGATTTTTGCCCGTCCTCAACTGTGTGACGCCAGCTGTACCGCCCCTGATGCTGATCCACCATGTCAGCTGATCCACCATGTCAGCTGATCCACCATATCAGCTGATCCACCATGTCAGCTGATCCACCATGTCAGCTGATCCACCATGTCAGCTGATCCACCATGTCAGCTGATCCACCATATCAGCTGATCCACCATATCAGCTGATCCATTATTTCAGGTAA